>OX579668.1:5807878-6407878 GCA_951230895.1 Carpatolechia fugitivella
CCCGCAAATACGATAAAACAGTTTTAGCACTGTTTTATCGTATTTGCGGGGGCAGTTTTATTGTTTTAAACAATTTCTTCCAAGCAAACATGCAATGGTTAGACATTTTCATTATTAGTAACAGCTCATAGACATCTTAAGATAATAGAGACTATCCCCAAAATATTACGAAATAATAGAAAATAAAAGCTAGTTAAAAAAGAAGAGAGAAAGAGATAGGAAAGAGGCACTTTACTTGGAAATTTTTTCTTCATATTTCGGATAATTCTCAATGAAAAATGATCACTTTCAATATAATTAATCATAAGTACTATTAGGGTTTTCTAAACTTAACCTTAAGTTTTATTTTAACATTTCAAGTACATTATCTTGTAAAATAAATAAATAGGGTTCATCATCATCATCATTTCAGCCTGTTAAAGTCCACTGATGAACATAGGCCTCTCCAAATAGGGTTGCCTGATTGTAACTACCTTAGCAATAAGGCCGCCCATTTATACACTATTATTTGAAATATATTTTTCTGTAAGTCCCTTGTGTGCAATAAAGTATATTGTATTCTAAATAAATAGGTACATAACTGCGTTCTATTTTATCCCTTCTAAAGCCATGTATGTGTCGTGGCCATATCGTAGAATTGATCACATCATGAAATTTTCAATCATTTCATGAAATTTTCACTGTCCATTGGCCACATCATGATGTGCCTTGGCCAGATCAATGATAAGACATCGTTTGACGATATGTTCAACTAAAACGCAGCTACTTCATGAAATGGTCAAGATTATTTGATCATATCGTAAAATTATTACATTAATTGCCGATAGAGGTGCTGGAAGCACTTTGTTTATGTACCAACATGGCGGCTGCGTTATTTCTCGCAGTGAAAAAGTGAATTATTCGTTACTAAAATGAGGAAGAAAAAAAGAGTTATGATAAAAAAGTACTCTGAAAATATCTGTCGGACTTAGAGAACAATAAGTACCAAACATAATTTAGATTCTTTTTAAATATTTCATGGACGCCCTATTTTCACGATATGGCCAATCGTGGACGACAAAATCGTGAAATGCACACGATTTAATGATCTAGTCTAACACATCATGAAATGCGACCATTCAAAATTCAAAAAAAAATTCAAAATTCTTTATTTCTTTAAATACCAGTACATTATTAGCTAGTGGCCGGTGTCTCCTTGTAGGCTTAAGATGCCTGTGTTAGGAGACACCGCTCTTCCATCTTAGTCGTATAGTAGGTAGGTACTATTAAGGTTAACAATAAATATAAATAATATTGATAATAATAATAAATATGTGGGGAAATCTACACACACCGCCATTTGATCCCAAAGTAAGCAGAGCTTGTACTATGAGTACCAGACAGCTGATATACATTACATAAATAGATAAATGCATACTTATATAGATAATAAAGAACAACCAGGAGAGGAACTGTTGACTGGTTTGCCCTACGACAATTACGTCTCGGGATCGGGTTTTTGCACAATACAATACTCTTATTATACAATAATAGTATCTTGTCCACAAACCAGTCAACAGTTTCTCCATGTGCGTATGTATGAGTATGCGTAAGTAAGTTTGAGTGTGTGTGTGTGTATGTGTGTGTTCGTATTTCGGAATTTATTGTATATGATATTAATTAGTGTTATGTTTATTGTTCCAATAAAAGTTCTATATCAGTATAACTCTTCTTCAACAGCCATTGTGTTATTAGTTTTTTGCATTCATAGTATTGCTTATTGTAAATATCTAGTTCCTTGTTTAATTTATTAAAAAGGAGTGCAGAACGCTTATCATACTGCCTGCTAGCAAATGAAGAGTTAGTTATTGGTACTATAGCTACGATGTCTTTCCTTCTTTTAAGATTCATACTTATATCATACGGAAGGGATTTGTGTTTTTTAAGTACAGTATACAAAATGTATAACTTCCTGACTGAAAGTAATTGGTATTTATTGTATAAGATTTCAGTGGAAAACCTCATCTTTTTAAAATACATTATTTTGATTAGATTGCGCTGAGCGCGTTCTATGTCTAAAAACCGAGTTTTGGCAGCACCTCCCCAAATTGGTAAGCAGTATGTTAAAATGGATTGCGCCAGGGAAATATAGATGTCTTTTAGAATGTCTCGTTCGGTGGTTTGATTCCCAGAAGCTCGTCTTGGCACCACATACCTTAATGTTTTAAATATCCAGTTTAGTTTACGAATTCTTTGTATGACATTTTCAAGGTGTGGATACCAAGAGAGCCTCCGGTCCACAAGGACACCCAAGTATTTGGTTTGTGTGACATTCTGGATAACAGGGCAGTTGCAGTTTCTTAACGTGTCAGAAAGTTTACAGCTGTGAATTTTTAACCATTTCATGAAATGATCGAAAATTTCATGATGTGGTCAATTCTACGATATGGCCACGACACATGTACCAACCAGTTCTTTTAAAGATTATTTATATTTCAGTTTGTTCACCAACCTTTCTCTTTCCTCACGGCGGCCCGTATGTCGATGGAGGGCTGCCAGTAGCAAGCGGCGAGGTTCTGCAGCGCGCCCGCCGCCGCTTCCAGGGTCTCCGGGTTCGAACATGTTTGTAGCAACGCCATGTATAGGGGTACCACCTATGGGACGAAGGAATTGTTTAAAATGTTGGTAATTCAATGGGACACGGAAAATCTTTCTATAAGAATACAACCAATTACTGTCGGTTTCTGTTTTGTTGCCATTGATAATAAATTTAATTTCATCACAATCAAATTTAATTATTGGATGTTGTTTAGCTTTTTCAAAAATGTATATTTTTTCAAAATTTCTACTTTTGCAGTACAGTGGACGGAATAATATTCTGTATGAACGATGTCGCGTCGTCGCCTTGATCAATGAATACCGCGCTGATATAGTTGGCTGATAAAACAGAAGAAACGTAGGATAGACCAAAACGGCATTTACAACACAACAAAAACCTGAACTACCAGATAATTTATAAAGGAATTCAATCCTTCATACCATGGTTTGGCAAGCGTGTTAATGCAACATTACCTCAGGCGACCACAGCTGCTCCGTGCCTTTCGGGACCGAGTATCCCAGGTGCATCGCGTTGACTTCCGACATTGAGTGTTCCAACTCGCTCTTGGCCAGCGGGCTGGTGGAGTTGGATGATGAAGAACTGTCCTTCTTCTTTTTACTGCCACCGAAACAGCCCAGGTTTTCTCCTAGAAATATGAAACAAACTACGTAAATAATCTAACAATGTGATCTGGTCTGACTGACTTATCCTCTAGGAGTTTCCGAGCTCCTAAATGGCTTTTTCTGACAAGGAATATAGTTCCCGCGGCTCTTTTTTTAGTTGGGTTAGTCTAAAGGCCAAGTCACACAGAGCGGGAGCGGCGCGGTCGGGGGCCGGGAAAGCGGGACGGCGCTACGCCGGGAAAGCGGGACGGCGCTACGCCGGGAAAGCGGGACGGCGCTACGCCGGGAAAGCGGGACGGCGCTACGCCGGGAAAGCGGGACGGCGCTACGCCGGGAAAGCGGGACGGCGCTACGCCGGGAAAGCGGGACGGCGCTACGCCGGGAAAGCGGGACGGCGCTACGCCGCGCCATAGCACCGTCCCGCTTTCCCGGCCCCCGACCGCGCCGCTCCCGCTCCGTGTGACTTGGGCTTAATAGAGAACAAGAGCTACGTTAGTCTTACAGACATTAAGGACTAGTAAAATAATTCCATACTAATTTAGAAAACAGAGTTGTGACATTGGCAATTTGAATCTGTCAACGGCCGAATGGCCTTGCTGATGTCTGATACGCTTCTCGTCTTCATAAGAATGTTGTTGCGAACGAAGTGGAGGGATGACGTGTTTTCTAAGAGAGAGTAACATACGACAGTACTTGCCAAAGCAAACACATTCCTTTCGTTCCTCGTTCGTGACACGAGCTATAAGAACAGTATAAAAGATTACCTTTAGATGCGCTAGCCTGTATCCTTGTTGGTCCCGACGATTGCGTGGGCGGCGCTCTTGTGTCGTACGACGGATCTTCTATCTCTTGACACCTACGACAAAATTTTCTGTTAAGAGTATTGTAGATGACAGGATTTAAACTGCTATTTTTTTATTTGTTTAATTTGAATGATGCCTATTATTGTGTGTTTTGATATGTAGCGGTTTTTACTTTATTAAACGACTCCGAAGAGAGTAGCTTACCCCCCGCGCGCCCGCGCTCCGTATTGCGTGACTTGTCCCGCGCCCTCCGCGCCTCGAGCCCCCGCCCCGGGCAGGCCCGCGCGGCGAGTTCACGTTGTAGCCAGTCTGTCTGTCGACGCGCTACGGTGTGCACGCGCTTCTTTTAGTAAGCTGCCCTCGACGTTGATCATACGAAATTTACAAGTTGTTTTCTCTCAACAACCCATCCGTTACAAGTATGTTATGACAGTTGAGTAAAGCCATGTATCGATATCGTAAAGTGTGAGCGCTCTTTCTATGTTTGCAATCATTTAAGACTAAATTATATTGCGTTCTTGAATTTTGTGAATCTTTGATGTCAATAAACAATATTTTATTACATTGGTATCTAACAATTAGTAGTAAATAAAGAAACATTTTTAAATGGCAAAAATCGTGTCCGTAACAGATAGCATAGCGCATCTTTTACTGAGTGCACTGGCTCGGCGTGCCGTGTGATCCAGACTATTACAGAGCCTCGTCTACCTGAAGGATAAGTTCCTCAGCACGCACACGCAGTTCTCGACGATCTTGGTGCCGATGGCGTTGGCGGCGATGGCGGCGCGCACCGAGTGCAGCAGCGCCTCGGTGAGGCCGGGCAACATGCGCAGGCGCCGCCGCGCGTACTCGCCGGCTGACGACGCGTTGCGGAGGACGCCTGATGCGTTGCGGAATACTGGAATAGGGTAGGCAGAACATAAATACAGAAAATTTAACATAAGTATTTTTTTTTTTATTAAAGGCTCTTTTTCACGAGGCCATTGACCGAGACAATCTACTTGGCCAAGTCACTAAGCCAACAAATTAGAAATCATATGACAATGTATGTATGTATTACCTGTGGACCAGTAGGTGTCTCCAGGGTTGGTGGGGTGCCAGCCGGAGTGCGGGATGAGGATCTTGTTGACGATCACGTGCGCCGCGTCGTCGATGATGGATTGCTTCAGGTCCTCGCACGAAGACATGTTCCAGATTATGCCCGTCACCAACTCCTTCACCTGGAGAAGTAAGAATGATATAGTTTATCGTCTTTATGATTTGAAAAAGTTTAAGCTCTCTATCTTACATTATAGCCCTGGGCTAAGTTCAGATTGTACCTATATAAAAGAGACTATAATGGTAGTAGTAGTTTGAGATAATGGCAGAAAAGTAAATAATAGCCAAAAAAAATGTGAAACTGTACCACTTTAATCTGCAATTTATAAGAATAAGAATAATAAAACATTTATTTACGGCACATAAAACAAAACACACATAGTTACAAACAAAAAATAATAATAGAATGAACATAAATCAGATGTCACCACAACAGTGGCGATCTGAGCTGTCAAGGAGTGTTCACACCAGCCGGCGCGTGAACAAGCCAACTGATGCGAACACTCCCAGAACACAGTAAAAAAAAACGTATATAAAAAATAAACGTAAGTACAATATCGTGCGTTCCATTTTGCGCACCGCAAAAGGGCTACAGCTCAGCATTTTGCTGCATTGTAGTACCCACCAAGTAGGCACTACAACACAGCGCTGTTTTTCAGCAGATACAAAAAAATACAAAAAGATACAAAAAAAAATTGAACAGATAGAAAAATATTGTACAAACTGATTCAGTCAGCTGTATAAAAAGTAAAAGATTTTTAAAATATTCTTGAGCAAAAGTTGTTTAGTTCCGCGAATTGAGTCATCACTCGAAAGGTTTTACGTAGTTTAGATAACACTTGCACAGAAGATCTTAACATGGCGTCAAATAATCCTGTAGCCTCGGCTTTCTAGGCCGAGATTGTTTGAGGTTGAATCTGCTTATTTACACTAAAAGAAGTTACACGTTGTTAATCTATTTATCTATCTTGTGTACTACTCACGTCCATCTCAGTGGAGCGGCACAGCAGCGCCATAAGTGCGGGGATTCCCCCCGCGTCCCTTATGGCGCGTTTGTTCTCGTCGTTCTGTCTCCCGTACGATAAGTTCCGCAGAGCACCGCACGCGTTTCGACACACTTCTTGATTCTCGTGTGAAACTAGACGGACGAGCGGCGGGATGCCACCTGCGAATGGAAATAAGATTTTTAATTCACTGAACGATACAAAATCAAAATAAAAAAATCAACGGCCCGTTACAGTCTACTACTGGACTATGAGCCTCCTCCACTTAAGTGTTTGGGTTTGCCATAATCTCCACGCTTGGCAGGCGGGTTGGAGATCGCAGATTAAAAGGTTACTGTATCAGAGAGCGCTGCTGCCCGTTCCCTGTTCAATGTGTAGTCCCTAAGTCGCCTCTTACGACACCCACGGGAAGAGTAGGGGTTGGTGACAAATGTATTCTACTCTGCCGTCACCACACGGTACAATCAGTAATAATAGATAATAGTAAAAGCTTAGGCTACTGCGAAGAATTTCGTCAATCTTTATATGAAAATAAAATAATCCTCCCCGCACCATTCCTACCGCAAAGGGACCCTAGTAAGATGTTAAGGGTAGTTAAATTCGTTTGTAACTTAATAATAGGTAGGTAGTAAAAAATATCCGCACCGTTCGATATGAAAAACTTGAATTATCTAGATCAATATAGAACTGTTTTCATGGCATTTCCAAGGACTCCAGCCATACGTTTCGTACGTTGGTAGTCGACTTTACAACCCACACAATGACCAACCTCACAAATCCAAATGACAGAATAGGGGATCGGACTGTTTCTAAATTTACCATATTTTGCCATATTTTATGAATTATTTTTAAAATATAGATTAGTGGCAGACGATTCGTGAAGAAAAAAAAAACAATTTACAGTGATTTTTTAAAGTTTCAGTATGTCTGTCTCTTTCAAAAACAATTTTTTGTATGGAAATTATATGGCGTTACTAACAAATGACGTCACAAGTGGGTATGTGCCTCTGTCTAATCTTGAATTTCAAATCTTTATAACTCGGTCAATTTTAAAGATAGAGCAAAAATTATTTTAGTGTTTGATAGCAGAAACTAAGATGTTTGGATTTATAAAATAAAAAAGAGTAGTCCGATCCCCTATTGAGCTGTCAATGGCTTTTAACAGGGCTCATAATTCCGTAGCTAATAGCCAGACCTATTAAAAGGAATGAAGAATCATGCTGATACTGCTCAACTAGACTCCTGGTCTTCATCTTGTTGGGGTCGTCCATGTAGGTGAGGTATTGGAGGAAGTCAAGTTCGTTTGTGACGTAATATTAGGTAGTGAAAAGTCCAGAATCTAGATCTATTCAATATAGATTTGTATTTCCGTGGCATTCCCAAGGAATCTCAGCGAGCTCCCCTTTTGATTGAATTACCTTGGACGCGAGATGCCAATGAAGACTTGATACCTGAGCATATTCAAAGGTATCAGGCTCCACCGTCGACCTTACTACCTAAACAACTCCACGAATCCTGGTGACAGAATTGAGCCGTCAATGGCTTCTGCCATCCTTACTTCCTTACTAATTACACAGCTAATTATTATAAACGCGAAAGTTTGTATGTATGGATGTATGTATGTTTGTTACTCTTTCACGCAAAAACTACTGAACGGATTGGGATGAAATTTGGAATAGAGATAGTTTGTACCCTGGATTAACACATAGGTTTTCCCGTGGGAGTAAAACTTTTTACGGAAAAAAGTTTTACTCCCACGGGAAAATCTTACACAACGCGAGCGTAGCCGCGGGCGGACCGCTAGTGGCTCATATCCATAGATAATAGGACCTTGAAGCTAGAAAGAAAGGAAGAATCATGCTTATACTGCTCACCTAGACTCCTTGTCTTCATCTTGTTGGGGTCGTCCATGTAGGTGAGGTGTTGGAGGTAAGCAGCTGCGTTAGCCTTGACGACATCTGACGGGGAATTGAGGAAGCCGATGACCTCGGGCAGGTTGGGGTCGCGCCACTGAAGCCCGCCCTCCTCGCGCACGCCCACGCCCACGCCCACGCCGCCGTGGACTGCTAATGGAAACACAATAGAATAGTATTTATTGTCAAACAAAAAAAAAGACTTTATTAAACCAACAAGTATGATAATATAATATAATAGCTAAGCTGTACTGCTAGAGAATGTTTGTGTTTTCGAATTACAATTTCAGTATAAGGATCTGTATGCAATTACCTTAACTAGCTAGCCCACTGCTTTTTCAGCTTTCTAATTCGTTGAGCTTTGTTAGTAAATTATATTGTCAGATGTAATGAGCCGTTTTCCAGCGTAGGCGTTCCACATGAAAATCATAGATGGCGCTGAAAACGAACTCAAAAATATTTGCCTGTACAAAGTTTATAAAAAAAAATATTTTTGGTTGATAAAGTATGAATGAATGAAGAATTTAGTGTTGCTCAATAATCGATTATGTATCGATTATAAGTGATAATTAAGCCTCGGTCAGACGGATCGAATACTCGCTGCGAATGCGCACTCGCGGCAAGCAAAATCGAACATACTCATCAAATCGTGACGAATTTTTTAAATTATTTATTTATTATTGATTTTTTTGAGTTGAGTATTCGCTCCGTCTGACCGAGGCTTAATTGACCAATAATCGTACAATATAATCGATACTATCGCTTAAATCAATTATGGACATTCGGCAGTACTTCTATTATAATCGATCTATACAATCGAAAATATCGATATCAATAGTATAAACAATATAATCGATTATAATTCACCAATCGTACAATATATTCGAAAATATCGATATAATCAATAGCTAGCTATATTTTCGATTATTTTCAAGGCCATAATCGATTGATTGATAATCGATTACTGACAACACTAGAAGTGAAAGAAGTTTTTTTTTATTGAAAGAAAAGCTACTCCCCGTACAGCCAAGCTATAACTTAATTTAGAGTCCGTGTTCAGCGCCATCTATGATTTTTTTGTGGAACGTATGCTGGAAAACGGCTCATTAGAGAATGTGTTATACAATCCAGCTAGCTTGCTATAGGTATTTAACTTACCTAGCGACATGCCAGCCATTTGTTTCTGTAGCTCTTCTTCGTCACCGTACATTGACTGACCGCCCGCGCTTCCTAAGCTCAACCCGTTTTGTGAATCCTGCAAAAAAAATCATAATTAACATTTAACTTTATTTTTTATTGCGCTTGTCTTCACCACAGTCGAGTCCGATTGGCGGACAAGGTGAGACCGAGGATATAAGTAATGTATTCTTTTATTTTATATTAAAAATATCTAGAAGATGAAGGAATTTTAAAACTGAAAGAGGCTTATGATGATGGCGATGATGAGGTCATGACCGATTTTGGTCACGGCGACTGTATCAGCTCCGATTTTGGCACTCATGTGATCGAATATGACTCACGAAGCCTAATGTATGACTTATGATCATCAATTTTATAATTATTAGGTTTTAATTAGAGTTGCATTGCGTTTATGCATAAAAAAAATATGTGTTTTTCATCTGAAAGTATACAAAAAAAGAATACTGACAGTCAAAACAGAATCAAAATTGATCGAAAAACAAACTAGATACAACATTATTAAACAAATATATCTATCCCTCTTTTCATCATCAACGAAAACAAAATTTTCTATGGCGGATGTATGGCCCACGCACGGACCAAGTAGGAAGAGGACTAGGCGCTATAAACATTTTCATACAGATTGAGTGTGACATCGCGCGGGGCCGAAGTCTGAGACGCGGGGAGGGTGACTCCGCCTTTTTATCTCTAGCCACCTAGTGGCGAGAACCAGAATTAACGGTCACGTTCATATTGCGGATAGTTACACTAATCACCACTAGAGGGCGCAACGTGTTAAAAACATACTTATACAGGGCCGTACTGAGATTTTATTTTTAAAAATAAGTACGTCCTCTCGCTTAAAGTCTTAGATCAAAGTACCTATATCGTGTACAGTGATGAACTTGGAAAAATTAGCGCGTGGGTCAGATTACAAACACATTTTTAAAACAAGAAATAATTTTAATAGGTAAAAGAAATAAGGACAATTCTTTCTTTCTTTCTTCCAAAACTTCGTAAAAAATGGTATTCCGTCGTAAACAGAGTTGATAAAGCTCCACCCTCTGCTTAGGCTACAATACAAGACATTTATGTGAAGATCATTTTGATGTAAGTACATAATTACTAATTTACTATTTACTAATAATATGCATGTATATTTGGATGTATGGTTGTTTGGTTGGATGTATGGATGTATATAGACGTTAATAAGCGACTTTTAAAACCTGTACCTAATTCATTTAATCACCCATAAATAGAACAATTTTATTTAACTGTCGCAAGTGTTGCCTGTTTAGGGAAGGTTGGGAGATTTTGCACAGATTTTAATTATAAATTAATACCTCAATGAAAATGGATATTTCACTTTGAAATAATAATATTGTCTTTTTTACACTTAAAAACAAAAGATATGTAATAATTAAGACGAAAAACTAAGAAGATGAAAGTAAACAATTCCAAATAGGTATGACTGCACGGGTTATTACATAATTAACATGTTTACTTAATAAAAGCTTGCGTCACACTAATATTATAAAATTTATAATATATTTGGATGTTTAGATGTTTGTTCCGCTTTCATGCCTTAACCACTGAACGGATTTGAATGAAATTTGGAATGGAGATAGTTGGTACCCTGGATTAACACATAGGATACGGAAAAAAGTTTTATTTCCATGGGAAAATCTTACATAACGCGAGCGTAGCCGCGGGCGGAAAGCTAGTATATAATCAAAATCTGTAATACGTAACCCCATAACTGCGATTATTTTGAGAACCTCTTTTATCTTAGCATATCGACATTTTAGGATATTTACTTGGTCCGTGCATAAAATCCTCCCGACAAATCGGGAGAATTTATAACACTACCACATATTTTCCTTACTAGTACATTTTCTGCACGCTAGATGGCGATCTCGCGTCATCTGACCGTGGGGATTTTTTCGACGAATATAATAGTTTAACAGAAAATCTAGTTTATAAATTAATAAGTTTTCTAAATTTCATGACAGAATCTTATGAAATATAACCATTAAAGCTCACATAGTCGCAATTACACTTACTTATTAACCAATCTTTATTAGCCATCTAGTAGCACAAAGCGTAATTTACTCCTCGTATCAATTATTACAGAAAAGTTGGGATGAAAATACTGAAATAAGTTACTCACACGTGAAATGATAACTTTTCAGCTGTTTCTCCTTGCCTCTCAGAACAATTTTGACACATAGGTACACAACACTTCATATTTTTAGCATTATTTACTCAAATTTCAATTAATTTTTGACCGCACGACGACAAGTGTTTAGTCGCAAGTAAATTGCGTAATGGCCGCTAAGCCCCGCCCCCTCCGTGACGTCATGGCCGACTAAATTATCACGCGGCCTAGTTCATAGAGCCTAGTCCTCTTCCTACTTGGTCCGTGGGCCCACGTGACCAATGACGTCAATGGTCATGTCGGACCTCTCTGTCTAACCGTCAACTTTAAATAATAATGTTCTCGTAATATTTTACTTTTTGCTTTTCTTCTCACATTTATTTTATTGCTTAACGAGCATTTACTATTTCCGAGAGGTGGAGACCAGGAGTCCTAAGATACAGGTCTACCTAGTTTAGGCTCCTGTCTCCCCACTTTCACTTCATTGTAACTATATCTGAAATATCCTACTAATATTATCAATGCGAAAGTTTGGATGTTTGGATGTTTGTTGCCGAATCACGCTTGAACCACTGGACGGATCAGGATGAAACTTGGCACACATATAGGTTAAGTTCTGGAATAGGACATAGACTACTTTTTACCGCGGTAAAACACTTCATTCCCACGGGAAAACTAATTTAACGCGGGTGAAATCGCGGGCGAAAAGCTAGTATATAATATATCTTTATTGTAATGTGTGGGAGAAAATAAATTTATTTTGTATTTTGTAATTCATCATACATTGCGGGCACGAGAGTACACCATTAAGATATGTGTAACTTTAAGAGACTTATAATGGTACCTTGAAGGGCTGAGTGGCATCGTAAGCGGCGGGATAGTGTTGGTATCCGTAAGCGTCGCCCGCGTACTCCCCGCGCGGTGACGTCACGCAGTAGTGCCGACCCAACTGCTCCAGCGAGGCCGAGTCGTACCTACATCGTACCAATTATTGTAAGTAATCAAATAATACCAAAATTAATTACCAAAACCATTTCAGATTAGAAATGACAAATCTTTCGATTGGGTGGATTGAAGGCGTTTTTTTTTTTTTTTTTTTCTATATTTAGCTGTCAAATCGGCAATCTTCAAAACGTTTCACACGTACAAGCATATAAGACAATAACTTTATAAGAAACCAAGGATTTTCATGTTCATAATTGGATTTTTAGTATGCGTTTCCACCGACAAGATATGAAGAAAATCGAAGCTTACCCTTTAATTTAAAAAAAACCATGAGTTATCCACAACCCTGGTACTAAAAACGGGGCAACAGCACAATAATTACGTCAAAAACTATAGTCTAAGAATCGTACCTTTGTTGTAAGTGTAGGTTATGTTGTGAAGGTAATGCTCCCGAGGGAGAGGTGCTCCTGGGTGATGCGCTGCCACCACCTTCCACATACTCCTGGAATCAAACATTGCTCAAGTAAGATAGTTGTATAGCAGCACTGCTATCCTACCTTCTTCTGCTATTTTGTTTCTGGCAATTCAGTACTTTTAAGTACTGGCAGTCTCATCATCCATTTTCAATTTATTTTCAAATTTCGAATCCATCCGTTTCAGTTCTGTCATTTCCAGCAAAATTTCCTCATTCCACCTCAAGACCAACCAACCTTTAATATCCGGATCTTATATGATTAAGATGGTTATGAATCTTCTAATGACTATGTTTTATATTCCAATAAAACCCGTTTTGTGTATGTTTACTGGACTGGACCCTGTTTCCCTGCCACGCTAACATACTACTTCTAACCTTCATCGTGCGGCCAGCAGCATGTGGCGGCTGCTGGGCTACAGTTGTAGCGCTTGTGACATAATATCGATTGCTCTTTTAGATCACAAAAAATTTAAGCAACCGCAAGTATCTAACTTATATCTATCTATCTAACTATCTTGCACTGACGCTAATAAAGTATTCTTAGTACAAAAAAAGTGCATAAGATCAATAGCTGGAACGGCACCAGATACTTCTTGTAAGCCATTATTTACGTCCTTAACAATCTTACCCCTTCCTTGCATTTATATTTTAGAATTAGCTGTATTTACTAAGCAAAACCTAAATCTCTTTACAAGAAAAAAAGATATGACAACGAGAAACTTAAGGAATAAAGACAATCTAGTTATCGATGTAGTTCCGAAAACGGTTAGATTAAGTAAAAATTGTTTTATAATGTGTATAACTATTTACAACAAAGTACCAGACGTCTTTAAAAGTAATGCATTAAAGAGATTTAAATTATATTGAAAAATTGGCTATATAAACATAATTTTTACTCTATCAAAAAATTTTTAGACCATAAGAAAGATATGTGTATACACTGCAAAGAATAGATTAATATAATGGTTGTTATCTATAAATTATTGCTCTAATCATTTTTCAAATTTTAGACATATTTACAAACAAATATTAGGTATAATTTATTATTTGCATGCTTATTAGTTAGGCTAGATATGTGATACTGTGACTAAAACAATTTGTAATCCTTATAACCATTTCTATGGCAAATAAAATGATTGTATTGTATTGTAACAACTTAATTAACTGAGTATCTTTTGATTACTTACTGGGAAGACTCAACACCACTATTGTAAGAATCAATTTGGAAATAAATAACATTATTATTTTTATTTTTTATTTTTTTAGTGATGTCACATATTAAATCCGAATAGACATGGAGTGAATTTGACTATTTTGTTCCGCCATTGAGAACTTCATGTAAATTATAAAGTTATATTTCTTCATGATCACAGATTGCCGTTTTGAGTTCTGTTTAATAGCCATGAAGGTTGAGACATTAAAAAGACATGCCATCATAATAAGTGGCACTTTTCTAACGTACTATCACCTTTGGTCTTATCAACTCACCTGTCCCATATAGGCGGGGACCTGTGGGGGTTCCACCCGGCTGGGTATTGTTTGCAGTGGCTCCGTAATGCCTGTATGTTCCATAATACCCCGCACTAGCATCCACCTTTCTATTGCTTTTGGTCTTATTAACTCACCTGTCCCATGTAAGCGGGGACCTGTGGGGGTTCCACCCGGCTGGGTATAGTTCGCAGTGGCTCCATCATGCCCGTATGTTCGATAATACCCCGCACTAGCATCCACCTTTCTATTGCTTTTGGTCTTATTAACTCACCTGTCCCATATAAGCGGGGACCTGTGGGGGTTCCACCATATACGCCGGCTGGGCATTGTACGCAGTAGCCCCGTAGTGTCCATACGTTCCATAGTGCCCCGCACCCCCCGCCCCCGCGTAGCTGCCTCCTCCACTCACTGACACCGAATCCATCACCTGAATGAACAAAATCCGGTGTTATTGTAAGAATGATGATATAAATGAAAATAATAGATGTTTTCATAACATACGCGTGTATGACGAATCTATGAAATAATCTCGGATCGACGTAGAGATGATTTATTTAGTATTAGCATGCGTACGCGCTTTATTATGATTGTTTAGCACGCCTGTCACGATTTATTTTTGTGGTATTATTGATAAGACTAAGTAAATTGTTTATTCTTTTCTTTATATTAGGACATTGGTAATCGAGTACTTTATTTTTTAATGCTCAAGCTTGCTCTAAAAGTTAATCAGGTTTCATTCGACAAAGAGTTAAATCACACATTGCCTTTCAATTTTTTCAAAGATGCGAACGGATCTATACTTTGAAATAACAATTTTTCAAATTATTTTACTTTTCGGTCTTTGCTATTATTACAGATGAAGTGTACGGGACTGTATCCGCAAAGATAGAAAATTACGAAAAGGGTTATATGATTAAAAAGATATTTCAATGTATACGACGTGACATATGTATCCACTTATGAATCCGACTGTACCTCTATTATACAGGGTGTAAAGAAAAGTTTCATTATCCTTTAAACCACATAACTTGTTAGTGATGTGCAACATTTACTATGGGGCCAACTCTGTAACTCAACAAAAAAAATCAGCAGTTTCATACAAATTGTCAATATACTCACCGGCACATCTAACCGCCCACCCTTCATTTCAGGGAATACTCGTAATTCTTTATAATTCTATTAGTTACAGCTGATGTTAGTTAAAACGTAGTTAATTTAACGTTTATTTAAGTGTGTTTAATTTATCGTAAAATAGGCTTGTGTCAACTAACAATGAAATCAATGGATGAATGTTTCTAGACGTAAATTGTAATATTTAAACAGGGAAAACCGAAATAATTCCACATAAAAATTAATGATTATTGTTATGTTTACAAATTAAAATCAAATAAATACCCCCCCTGGCCCCTCCGCTGTGAACGTCAATCAGAACGTATTACGTCACATAGTGGTATGCCGCCATTGTTGTTTTGACGCTTGGTTAACTTTTTCATACAACAGCACAAATGAACACAATCGTTTGCCACTATGTGACGTCATTCACGACGCCATGACACTTTCTTGTGTTTTTACGTCAGATTAAAAATATTTTCTTAAAACTTAAAATATGTGTTTTAAATATAATTTTTATCATGAAATATTATTTTTTTGGGGTAATACAGGTATTAAACTAACGAAATAAGCCATTTTGAAATTTACGACACAGGCCTATTATCAATGAATCAATTGTAATGTATAACAATAAGCGTAATTTAAAATTAACTTTAAATACAAGGGTGGGCGGTTAGATGTGCCGGTGAGTATGTGTATGTCAACTAACAACATTTGGAAGTCAACGAAGACCTAAACAAACATAGGTTATGTTCTGATGTTATGAAGCACTACGGAGATCAGTAACGAATTAAACTAGGAATACAGAGTAGACCAAACACACCTATTTCGCGATTCCGTTGGGTGTTGCGTTAACAAACCAAGTTATGTAGGTACAGTCGTCAGCGAGACGACCTACACACAACCAGTATCAATTGACCTAAGGTATCTTCGTCTACTGGCATCCATCGAATATTATAAAATTTATTCAAAGCACAATAAAATTATCACATTGTGAAAGATTAAAAGTGGAAAGAGAAAGTGTGCTACCTAATGGTCGTGTGTATAATAAACAAGATAGCTGTTTCAACACTTTCGATATCTACAACTACGATAGACCATATTTTTGTTCAAATAAAACAAAGAGACAAAAGTCTAGGGTCTATTGTAAATCAGATATGTATTTTGTGTTTTCTCATATTAGTGAGTATATGGTATAGGTATATAAATTGCAAATTATTTCGCTTTTACTCATACAAATTAAGTTTTATAAAGAAGAAAAGCTGGCACGAAATTGTAACCCACTGAGTCAGTTCATAAAATTATGTGTAGCTTTTAAAGTTAATGGAATTTACCGAGTCCCTTAGGCGCTATTCGCAAAGGAAGAGCCGTAGGACGTGAGGCGAAGGGAGACATCGTTATTGTTGTCTGTGGATTGAATCCGGGAAACGCCGCCGATTCGAACTACAAAATGTACCAATATGGTTTCGAATTTAGATTACTAACGGTTTTATGTTGAAACAAAACATTGCAAGGGAAGATGCACATGTCTGCGAAGAAATTCAAAGGCTTTCCGCGAAGTCAACTAAGGCCTAATCGCCTAACTTATTCAGGGTAGGCTGAAGCCCCTTGGTAGGGACGTTTATGAATTGATCGCCCTACTCATTCAGGGTAGGCTAAAGCCTCTCTTCGAGGACATTTATGAGTTGATTGCCCTGCTTATTTAGAGTAGGCTGAAGACCCTTGTTGGGGACGTTTATGAGTTGATTGCCCTGTTTATTCAGGGTAGACTGAAACCCCTTGGTGGCGACGTTTATGAGTAGATCGTCCTACTTATTCAGGGTAGGCTGAAGCCTCTCTCCGAGGACATTTATGAGTTGATTGCCCTGCTTATTTAGGGTAGGCTGAAGACCTTTGATGGGGACGTTTATGAGTTGATTGCCCTGTTTATTCAGGATAGACTGAAACCCCTTGGTGGCGACGTTTATGAGTAGATCGTCCTACTTATTCAGGGTAGGCTGAAGCCTCTCTCCGAGGACATTTATAAGTTGATTGTCCTGCTTATTCAGAGTAGACTGAAACCACCTGATGGGGAAGTTAAAGAGCTGAATACATGTATAAGTGAGTTTGTGTGTAACCACCGCTGTGTCCGACTGCAATGTGTGGGTGAACGCACTTCTGAATGGCGCACAATTAGCGGATGTTAGGACGAGCCCATTCAACCTTTTCAGGTATGTGTAACAGGTAACAAGGCCGAATTAAAACCAGTCCACTGTGAATCATGTGTAAAAATCACCGGAACGAGACGTCCGATTTGCGACAAACGTAGTTAGTAGTCATGACGTAGGTGTGGATAATACCTATAGATGGATAAATTGGTACTAAAAATGCAAAAGAAATTATAGAATAGGTTTTTTATTATTACTTTTGAATTAATTAAAGTATTCGCCATGAGTCAAGGTTATTCTTCTTTGATAATGGAAACACGGAAACAAGCACAAATATCGCGCGTGCCCGACCGGAAGTAAGCCCGGTACTCTCAGTATTACACCAAGTCAACTCTGCTGAATGAGTCAAATCTTATCAACGTCATTTCAGCCAAAGACGTTCGCTAATGATCAAAGGCCTCCCAAGGATCTCCACAATGACTGGTCCTACTTGGTCTGCATTAACTTCCAAAGATCTTGACCAGACAGTCTGTTCACCTTGTGTCCTAACTACACTACATCTTTCGGTGCATGGTCACCACTTGAGAATTTTGACGTCAATTCTACGGAACCCCTTGTATGCGGCTATCAACACGTATTGACGGCAAAAATATCCCCTTGTATGTGGCTGTCAAGACGTATTGACGCAGCGGCGCAGGCGACGCTAAGCGCCATCGCGCGCGCCGCATATAAAATATTAAACTTACGTGATTACTCAATGTGACTACTTAATTAAACTTACATGTGGATATTTCTGCGAGGGCGCCATCGTGAGGTGCCCCATGTGGTTGTAGTGGGAAGCTGGGGAGGACACGTACTGCCCGTAGTCGGGGTCGACTCCCGCGCCGACTACTGGGTAATCGCCCGCCTGTTGACAAACAAACTTCGTTTATGTATTGTCTGGGAAATGGCCAGCAAGACCACGATATTTAATAATAATAAGAAATTTAGGTTAGATATTTAGGTTAGGATTTGGGTGAGTTTAAATGGATGATTAAAATTATTTCTCATCATCATCATCTTAATCAAAACTATTTTTGTTCTCCTGTCTTTATTCAATTAAATCCATGAATGACATCTGTTTATAAGGAATTCGTTTTTGATGCATATCTTGACATCAATGTTTTAACTAAATGTTCCAAAAGTATAATTCCTGAGAAAAGTTAAAAAACTTAGCTTCTTCCAAATAAAAGAACAGTAGATTTAACAGAACAAGTACTGTACTTGTATAAAAAATAACGTCAAAACGTGTTGTGGAAAGCAAGTACAGTTTGCGAAGATGTTAATACTGATCAGTAGTATAAATGCATAGCGTAACGCGTAAAAATGCATTTGAAAAGAAAAATTAAATCGCAATTACGACTTCAAACGTAAAACGACAGACACAAAATCAAGAATCCATAAGTTTTCTTCTTAACTAGATTCAAACAAAATAGATTGCCGAAGATAAAGGTAAATTTGGGGTGCAATGCACTTCAGCCTTCAGGGAGATATTGCAAGAATTGGAAGCCTTCCAACATGATGGAACCGGTGGCTGTGATTGTGTGGAAGTTACCGGTTCATCTACATTTTGTTATGTGACTGTTTGACATGAGAAGATACATATTTTTGAGTATTTTCAATCTTAAGAAAGTAGTATCAGGACTACGGCGACCGAGCGTGCACGGATTGATTACCAGATGTCTCAACAGTACTGATAGTACCTCTATTTGCTATGTGATGTTAGTAGAGACTACCTAACTAAACTTAGAATGTTAAGGTTCATCTAAGTATCAAATTGTATCCAAATCGTTAACTATGCAAATCTAACAAATCGTTAACGTTTCCAAGATAACTATGAGTATAGGATGATAAACAGTAACCATAAAAATTAAGAATAAAAAAATGTTACTTAAATACAACGTGTTACAAAAAATACCAAAAAAAAAGAATATTCTTCATCACAGGCATTAAATTAAAATTGTCCCATCTCTAGTGTCAATTGATACCTAAAATATAGACTATCAATTCTCAGAACGGAAAAGTATTTGTACACCATTTGTGCCTTTTTTTTTACTTCAATTAATTTATGTTAGAAAACATTTTCTTTTTTGCCTTAATTTTCTTGTTTACGTAAGCATAAATATTACCATACCACCAGCGGTAAAAATGGGCACATTGACCTAAAATTACATATCTGATCCGAATATTCTTTGACACAGCTGATCACTAGAGATGAGAAAATTTTAATTAAATGCCTTTGATAAAAATATTCTTTTTTTGGTATTTTTTGTAACACGTATAATTATGCTGTAAGTGATGACGATTATACCATTATCCTAAATGATCATTAGGGATCTACCTCTAAATCAGCCCACATCAATCTCCTACCGACTAAGGGCATTCTCTCACACATTTCTTAGCTTCCACTTCGTGATTGCCGTCGTTTGTTTGCAATCTGTTAATAAGAACTCCAGTCTTACCTGTCTAATGTAAGAAATATGTTCGGACATCTCACAAACAGCCATCCCAAACTAGGCAGAGCCTGTACTGCAGGTATCAGACAGTTGATACATATACACAAATAGATACATAACTTAAATAGATAAACAACATCCAGACACAACGCAAACACAAGTGCTCATCACACGAACCCACGACCCTGTGCTTCGTTGGCAGGCGTACTGTTAACTAGGCTGCGCAGCCGTCAGTAATGATCATAAACTTAATTTTTCATAATATTTTAAGCAAATAAACAATCTCGTTTGAGGGTAGCTGCCATGAAGCTGACCCAACAAACGTTACAAACACTTTTGGTCGAGCACCAATTAAGGGGTGCCTCACGATATTATGCGAGTTATTTCAAGTCAAGTGCTTGCTTATCCCAAGCACTTATTCTGTTAGGATAATAATGATACCCACACTTACGAGTATTGTGTCCATTGCATACATAAAAACGAGTTATAATAAAAATACTTAACAGAATTTTGTACCGAGAGGAAGCAAAATGTTTGTATTGCAACGCATCCTCACTGATCGCAATCATTCAGTAATTTTGAAGTTACGAAAACTTATTAATAATATTTCGTTACGGCACATTCCTGATTGTTTTGATTTAAAACAAATAGATAAAATTACCTCTAATTTAATAAGCAGATAAGATAAGCACAACATCTCTAATAAATTGCATATAAATAAATAAAATAAATAAATTATTTATTTCGTAAAAGTGTACACAAGAGTGACAGATAATAATTAGACTACGTACAGAACAAAATGTTACGAGGTTATAATACAATAATATACCTAATTGGTATTCGTCAGTTGAGACACGCACGGTATGTCAGACACGTATGGTCTGAAGTGGTCGCTACCTAATTCACACAAAGTATAACAAAAATAAATACAATCTGCATTTGATGCACTTCAACATCTCTATCATTAAAGTGAGTTTTCGAGCCCTAGAGCGGTACTTAAAACGGCTATTAAGTTGCACCTGTATCTCGAGAAAACTGGTAGAAAACTGGGTCAGCTGGCCTTAGAGTCTTAGTCGGGCGGTTTTTATAACTGACGGCTGTCCTTTAAAGGTAAATGAGGTGGATCGGGTGCGCGTCTCAAGTTTCTGCGCTAGTGGATCTGTGTTCCTATTAAAAACTATAATAATTATAAATTAGAATAAGGTCAAATCACAGGGTATGTAGGGTTATAAGGTAGAGGTGTTAATTTCAGCTTTTTAGAACGGCTGCCAGTAGAAATCAGCAGAAATATGGAGGGGACAGAGTAATGAACTTGAATTATGATAAAGTGAAAGTATTGTGAGTAAAGGTTTATTTTCAATTCCACAAAGCGCGGTCCACAAAGTACCTTAAGAGCTTGTAATATGTTATAGTTCTCTTTTGGGGATTGGACTACATTTTTTTTTATTTTATAAATCCAAACTTCTTAGTTTCTGCTATCGAAAACTAAAAAATTTTTGCTCTATCTTTAAAATTGACCGAGTTGTAAAGGTTTAAAATTCAAGATTAAACAGAGAGGCACATACCCACTTGTGACGTCACTTGCTAGTAACGCCATATAATCTCCATACAAAAAATCGTTTTTAAAAGAGACAGACATATTGAAACTTTAAAAAATCACTGTAAATTAGTTTTTCAACCGATTCTGTTTTTTTCTTCGCGAATCGTCTGCTACTAATCTATATTTTAAAAATAATTCATAAAATATAGTAAATTTAGGAACAGTCCGATACCCTATTGAGACTCCATGATGCACAGTCAAACTGTATAATAATATGCAGTTTTGTGGGCTTTGTGTTTAAGTGAAATGTATATGTATGTTCTTTAATTTATTTATTTATTTAACCATTTAATAAATAATAATAAATAAATAATAATAAAAAGTTAGGTTGAAAGTTAGTTCTTTGGTTCACCTGGTCACTGATAAACTAATACTATAGATATAATAGCACAGACGCTCCTCATGCAACGAAGCACAATCCCTGTAAGACAGGCTATTCGACGGTCTATTGGACTCCCCTACAGTAGAACTGCACTCTAAGGTACTCTACCTTTCTTTACAGCTGGTGGCAGGTCACAGCAACTAGCGTCATCTAGACGCCTCCAGATATATACGTGTCGTACATTACCTGCATGCTGAGCGCGTGTTGGTGCTGATGATGCAGGTGAGCAGCGGCGGAGAGCTCAGCGTCCTCGCTGGAGGCGTCAGACCTGACACCGGGCTGTGTTGGATACTGTATGCTGCATGTGTCACATTACCTGCATGCTGAGCGCGTGTTGGTGCTGATGATGCAGGTGAGCAGCGGCGGAGAGCTCAGCGTCCTCGGTGGAGGCGTCCGACCGCGATACCGGGCTGTGTTGCGACACTGGCCCGTATGCGTTCTCCACAGGCCCGTTTCTGTAACAATGGAAACGAATGATCAGATGTTGTCGTGTATGCCACAGTTGAGCTAAGCACCATAGCTTTTTCCGCGCTGAATATTAGCAGCGTGGGAGTACGAATCTAGTAAGCCCATCATCACCTGGTTGTTACTAATTTAGAGTTTTTACATTCTGTGCTTATGCAACTTGTCTATGACTAAAGCTAATTTTTTTCTATTCAATTTTATTTCTATTCTATCATCTTTCGCTTGCACTCATCCCATTATTTGGCACCAGCTTTGATGTCTTTTTCTACCATTTATCCCTGTTAACCTTTTAACACTCCTACCTTTCCTAACCATCAAGCCAGCAATAAATCGATATTTGAAAAATATAACTCTAATATCAATAGACAACGCACTAAACCAATATTTCCAACAGGAAAGAGATTTACTCACTTAAGACTAGAGACGTGAAAATATCTTATGAATTTTATAAATCTGGAACTTGCATAAGTGTTGTCGGAACGTGCCTGCAATAACATATTGCATCACCATTCGGACAAGATAAGGGTTTTATGATATTGACCAAGGAAACAGATTAGATAAAATAATGTGAACATAATATTACTACTCGTACAAGGATTATTATAGACGTACACAGTTTTTATATAATGTCAGGGGTACTCTTCCTAACTAATCCTATCCGGCAGTTATGGAATAGTTTACGGGTATGCAACCCCGGCCTCCTCAGCTACTATTGTCTTATCCCTATACGTCTAAATACGTCTTTCCATGCTCGTGGAAGCTAATGATGACATTGATACTACAAATATTTTAAGCTGGATCAAAAAGGTTTTAAATCCTACGGTAGGTAACATTCTGACAAGTGGGTAGTCAATAAGTAAAATCAATCCGATCCCACTGATCGGATTGACCCGTTTCCCGACGACATAGATTGAATGATTGATTGATTGAATTGAAAATAAAATCAAAGCGCGTCCTGATTGGTCGTGACCCTTATTGGAACTATTAAGTGGAATTAACGTGTTGCTGTCATTTGTTTCGTGTTGATAGATTCATTCGATTTGATTGGCCGTTTAGTGGCTCATTAAGTGGGGAATTGTGTTTGGATTATTTGTAGGTGTTTTGTTGCTGGTTAATATGATATAGATGCGTGTAGGTAGGGGACAGCTTGTACACTGAATATTTAAATTTTAAGGGCGTCGAATCGTAAATATTATGATTTCAAAATTCAAGAACACAACGTAAGTAGCGCAATCTTTTTGAGCGGTCTCCTTCTCTTCTTCTCTCACTCACATCGTAAATGCAGTATAACGCAAAAGCGAAGCCGATCATAATGAACCAGCGGTAGTTTTCGAATCCAAGTTCCGTTCTAAAGGCAGGGTCCCAGCTTTTACACCACAACGTACTGTTCCGGTTGCCGGCAGGATGTAAAGGAAATTACCGGCATGTAGGTCGTATCATAAAGCTTCAGGCGGGAACGCATTTCTGCTGACTCAACTCAACCAGACTCGCTACTGTGGGACTGAGGGTAACCATTGAGATCGCTTATCTTATCATCCTCTCGTTTGTCCGTTTAATCTTAACAAGAGGTCCAGAAAAAGTAAAAAAAAAAAAAACGACGGCCCGTTACAGTCCACTGCTGGACCATGAGCCTCTTCCACTTAAGTGGAGGGTTTTGCCATAATCTCCGCCAAGCGGCAGGCGGGTTGGAGATCGCAGATTAAAAGGTTACTGTATCAGAGAGCGCTGCTGCCCGTTCCCTGTTCAATGTGTAGTCCCTAAGTCGCCTCTTACGACACCCACGGGAAGAGTAGGGGTAAAACCCAGAAAAAGTACTTGTTGTTAAAGCAGCTTTGATCGTTAGACTTTCACAAGGAGATATACACAAATAAACAAGCCTGTTGTTTCAAACTCAATCAAATCTAAAAACGAACAAGTTCAAGGAAAATGGAGATCGGCTCTTGCATTAATACTCCTAAATCATACTTATACAATTTAAGAGGGAAGATGGGAATTTTTCTTAAGAATTTACATAAAAAGGTAATGCAATGCAAATTCTTATTGATTTTAGAACACCCCTTCGAGGTCACTCACGTTTTTATTAGATCTACAAAACGCTACAAACTTCGCTTTTTGATAGTGTTAACACTATGTTGAGTTTTATTAACCATTTACTCGTAAATGTTTCAAGTAGAAATTATTCACAATTATCTAATAATTTTATTTTGTCTTCTTTATATTTTCATTGCGTGAGCACTTGAGTGTTAGTTTAGTTAAATTCGTTTACTGATTTAAATACATTGATAAATCATTACATGCTATTGAAACTGCCACCTTCAGTTCTAATTTTTAAACCTAGCAAAAATATTTCTTTCATTTATACAAATTGACCCGGTCAGCTGATCAGTTGGTATATAAATATATATATATTTATATTTTACAAACGAACCTGGCCGAAAGAAGCAAGTGAGACATAAATTAATTAAATAGTTTGTTTTAACAAAATATGAGTTGAATACTTCTTCTACACCACTCGCCAGACATTTGCGAATCTATTCCGCTGACCGACAACCGCTCACACCATTGATCGGCTGTTCGATTTATAGTATATCGTAGCTTCCTATAATATTTTTGTGAACAAAAAATATGCGAGTAACAAACCATAGCAGAGCATAGATCACGTTTTAGCGCGACAGCAATTTGGGATTTGGTTTAGTTTTTTTCTGCATGTCGATATCTGATATCAGTTTGAATGCTACCTACCAGCTTCGTTTTACATTATGTTACTCGCGTGTAAATACCAGATTTGTTTTTGAAACTATTGTGTACATTTTCATTCAAAATCCTGAAAACATTCGACGTTCTTGCGGTGCAGGAAACCTGCACACAGCTTATTCTAACTATCTTGAACAAGTCAACAGACATAACTTTTAAAATTATTGTTCCACAAGGAGAACAAGGCAGTGTTTCGCACTTCGAGACAAATCCTTTCATATGGGGGTTTATTTGTAAGACTAGGGTATAAAGCCTGTGTGTTTCATCAAGTATTTTCTCGCTTGTCTTCGTGGAAAAACAAACAGTTTTCTGGCCAAAACCATACTACTACTCAACTCATCTAAATGCGTTTCGATGGCGTGTCGACGAAATTAATTACATTAGTTCTAATAAGAAGCCTCCGTAGTGTAGTTCGGACCAGTAGGCAGCGGTAAATACCTACATACTCGTATGTAATAACTCTTTGCATGGCCCCGCTGCTTAGTGTTCTTGGAAAAAGTGGTTGCGGTCGGCGGTCTAGATATGAACATGAAATCCTGCTAGACGTTTTTAATTATTTCGGGCTTAGAATACGATACACTTCTTTACTTACACGTATCATCATCATTAAGAGTTTATATAAAGTCAAAGTCAAAATTATTTATTTCCATAGGATGTTTTCACATCACTTAGATCCGTCATTATATTTTTAAGAGTGAGTTCACTAACACAATGGCGGAATCTGTGGAGAAGAGCTCACCGAAGAAATTCCACAGTCGTCGATAAGTCCCCACAGAGGGGCTCGCCTACTTACACGTATAAAACGAAGTTATAATAGACTTTTTAAGGGTTCGCTTATGATTTCAATCAGATCCAAGTCTGAACCACTTCGCGCGGACAAAAATAACATAGAGCTTTGTACAAAGTTATTTATGTATACGTTCAATGTGTCTGGATGCGTTCGCTTATTTTCGCCAGAAAGCAATAAATATTGTCTACATTCTGCCTGTTAGGGTATGGCCGGTCTGCACTTTCTTGTCAATGACCATGTGTGTATGTTTTGTTTCTTATGGAGTGAGTAAGTGCATCGTTGGAAGCGTGTCTTAAAAATAGCAGGTCTTAATCAATTTAATGGATTCACAGGACGCAGCTGCAAAATTTTGTTTACTAAAAAAGGACAGGATACGGTCTGGGAAAGAATAGGATCCAGTTTTGATCGGACTCTGAATGAATACCTACAAATAATAAGACACTTGAAGAGTTGTATGCTACTTGACCCAGTTTTGTCAAACTTCTAAATATAGACGCAGTTTACGAAAGAAGAAATCTCTTATTTCTCGACAAGGACATTCCTTTTTGGAATGTTATTAATGAAAACAACGATCCGCGGCAAGTTCTGCAATATTTTGAGTAAAAGGATCGTCACCCATAAGCAAAGGTCACGGATCCTACATCAAGGCTTCTAAACCTTTTCATGCTTTTTTAGTACAGTCAGCTGACGAATTAGCTGACCCTCCCCCCGCTCGAAACCGATGAGATTTTCTCTGGTGATTATTTATATTTTTACATAACATTTTATATACTCGTACAGGGTGGGGGGTGTGTGTGTCAGCTAATTCGTCAGCTGACTGTACATCTTCATTTTTATTTTTTCCTAAGCTTACTACACGTCAGCATAAAAAGTTCTTTTCACTTTGACTTAGAGCGAATGGATTTTACTCTTTCCAAGAAAAAATTAATACCACATCAAGAATACCAGATGCCCAGTTTCCGCAAATACGCGTAACGCTAACAATATTATATTCGCCTGGTAACTAACTAACTCGTGCGACAATAGTTGTCAACTTACCAGTTCCTGACTGTTCCTGGCAATAAGTTACACGACGCTACTATCAGGATCCAGGGGCGTTGGAGAATTTGGCGCCCTCTATAGATTGAGGGTCGGGCCACACTTATCGACGGCGATCGACGGTTTGTCTATCGCCGCGTCCGATGCGAAAAGATTTCCATACTTTGCGCGCGCTTTGTATACACAAACCGTCGATCGCCATCGATAAGTGTGGCCCGACCCTGAGAGGTTCCTGTGTTTTTGTCACACAAAATGTCAAAAGTCATAATAATATGTCGTGTGACAAAAACACAGACATCTGCAAACACTGTACTTTTCGTACCTACAAGTCTATACTATACAATACACTTTATTGACAACAAAATTACCCAACATTATAAATAAGACATGAACAGAAGAATCAAAAGGCGGCCTTATTGCTAGGGTAGCAATCTCTTCCAAGCAATCTTAGGGTAAGGAAATATCGCACAGAACTATATTCATTTTTTTATGAACTATACTCAAGATTAGTATTTAAGTAATGTCCAGTTCCATGGCACATTTGGGTCTATTTCATTCATGCCCCAGTTTTTATATAAGTTTAGATTTAATGTAACAGAGAAAAAAGTACGCTTTACGAAGATTACTCAAATGAGTTAGTTTTTATTATGTCGTTAGCTTACATGACAAGTATTATTATTTCACGCCAAGCTATAATAAATTGCGATCGTTTTTTAGAGTTATGATATAAAAAAATATTAATACTGATACTATAATATAGAATGCATCTTTAATGAATAGTTTAGTACAGTCTATGTCCTAGATACCTAATGTAAAATAATTCCTTTTCAATACAGACAAATACTGTCTAAAGTGTGTACGAGTGTTAGCAATTATAAACTTAAAGCAATTATTAACTAAACTACAAAAGGTTCTCCCAGTACAAGTAAAACAGAATCAAAGGTCGCACCGTAAATATACACACGCACCATTATTACTGCCAGCTTCGCGTCCTAAGAGACCTGGCGCCCCGAACGGATCCTGCCCCTAAATAGACATCCTAGTTCCGTCCCTGTCCTCGAGCCAGGCCTTCATTAAGGCAGTTGCACTAGTTGGGTCGTTTAGGTACCGTAAGTTATGTACAAACGCTGGCTGCAAGAGCTAATTATCCAATTGTAGGTACGGTATTTAATATGACCAGCTTGGACGTTCCACATGGCATGGCAACAGTGGTATCTTGATTCGTTATTGCATAGTTACGCTACGATGTTTTATGATGCTTATTTCTTTCGTCATTTTCCTTACTGTGATTGTAATCAGCAAGAATGAGGAAATTATAGATATTTGACTAGCCTAACTGCTCAAAGGCAATCCTTGGGTTAATGAAGTCATTTACATTTGTATACCATTTGTGCCTACATTTTTGAAATATTTATTTCATTAATTTAATATTTCATAACAATTATTTAACAAAGCTTTTTTATTTATGCGTTGTTTTTTCATTTTGAAATTAATTTTTCTAATGTGAATGTTTTGGTACAAGTAGTGCGTAAACATTTTTAATTATAGCGGTAAAAATAGGCACATTGACCTAAAATTACATATCTGGTCCGAATATTCTTTGACACAGCTGATCACTGGAGGTGGGGGGATTTTGGTTGGATGCCTTTGATGGATATATTCTTTTTTTCTGGTATTTTTTGTGACGGGTTGTATATCTTATTGTTATTATTTTTGTAAAACCTCAAATTAGTAGCTAGCTAGTATACTTACTTACACGTTAACGTCTTTTAACCATAAGTGGATACCTATAATTGGTTAATTAGAATTTCTGATATACAATGTTCATTACCTGTAATTAACTGTTGGTTTCCGGAATAAAAAAAATATTTAAAAAAATTATTTAAAAATTATTATAATATTCCGCGACTGGCAAAAATGTGACGGAGGAGTTTTCAACTTCATTGTTTAAGTATTCTCCAGCAATTTACAATAAAGGGTCACGATACCTCTCATTGAGACAGGCACCTAATTAAAGTAAAAGATAGCAGACAGCCTTTGGATCTTTTTCCATTTTCTTCCTATTTTCTGCAGTAGATATAGCTGCCCTCGCCGACATTGGTATTCAGTTTAGAGACTATCGCCATCCTGATGAACACTATTTCTTTTCCTTTACAATCTATGCCCCTACAGTGGGCCAATCGAAATAAAAAGTAACAGGAAATCAGTTTTAGTCTTTGTTCCTTCGCTTCGATTTAAAATTTGCAGTTGCATAAAACTTTTCAGCGGCGGCGCGTGAGCACATAAACACAGAATTGAATAGCCTCTCCGTCCCCAAAGAACGCAATATTCATGAAAGTTTAAAGTTCCCACAAAGAATCTGGTGATTTGGAAACGTATAAAAATGTTATTGGAAAACGGAAGAGCGAAATATTAGTCGGATCAGTTGGGGAATCCACAAAGTTTAGACTCTCATTGCAAACTGAATCTAATTTGGAACAGACGATAGTACTGTGCCACATAAGATCGCAGTAACAGGTATAAAAACACTGTTATCTTAATTCTGTTATTGTCGTCACTATTATTCTACCTTAGACAATATTTTCAATTGATTAATACACTTTGTATCTTGAACTGCCTACGATATTAGATACGATGATATTTCTGATAAACTCTTGCAAATTTTGAACGGCTGAGGAGATAGATCATAAACACCAAATTATGTTTATTGCAAACTAGCGTTCAGCCCGCGACTACGCCTTCTCTTGGGAATGAGACTTTTTCCCTTAAAAAGTATCCAGGTTACAAACTATCTCTATTCCAAATTTCAACCAAATCCGTGAAGTACTTTAAGTGAGGCGGAACAAACATCTAAACATCCAAATATATTTTCACATTTATAATATTAAGTGTGATGTGATGAATTATCTATCAAGTTAGTATTTCAAGTTCATAATCATATCGTATCGTAGGAACTTTTTGTTATTTAGTCATAGTGCGTGGAGTAGTCACTGTTACTGTGGTTCTTAAATAGCAAGTATTTTTTTACACAGCATAGCATCTCTATCAAACCGTGGTGCTAAGAAACTTCGGAATACGTTCAACTTCAATGTTTTATACGTACTTAAATTATTTAGCTGTGTCTGTCTTCTTTTGACTCCTATTCGCAAGTAAGTGTCTCTATTCCGGTGTCGCAAGCGCAACTCGCAAGTCAAAGAGCGAGAAGCAAATATGAAGAGTTGAATAGACTGCGCGGCGGGTCTTTGCTAAAATTCTAAGAAACACCGAAGCTACAGTGCTGATTTTATTATGATACAGATGAATTGCATAAAAACATCGAAGTATAATCGTTTGCCTGAACTAAGCTACTATTCTGACATTTATATTAGTCAACTATCATCATAACATAACTCAAATAGTGTCATCCTTTATAGTCCTAGTAAATTTTTCTTCCTGTTTAAATCTTAGCGAGAAATGTTTATAGAAGTTAGTGTTAAACATTGTTGATACCTTAAGCTTTTTCATGTGCTACTGTATACGCTAATATCTGTGTTTTCTCCAAATAAATAAAATAAAAATAAAATAAACTTACGAGAACCTGGACTACCCCCGGCCGAACTTACTTAATTTTCCTGTATGGTTGATCGATTGGGACATTTTTTTTTTAAAGATATACCGCTATTCACCGACTGGTACTAGTGCCTCTAATCTTATTTTATCCTCATAGGCTAAGAAAAGCTAATACACAAAGTAAATTCTGAGGTTCTACCGTCTCAGGCTCAGTTTCCGAGTGTCGCTCTCAAGTCGAATTACGAGTTAAGTGCCGGAAGGATGAATAGCACAGGCCTCACTAAAAATACATGTCTACCTGCCTTTGAATTTTTGGCTTAGACGACCAAGCTTTCTTTTATTTACACGGTGTAAAATGCACAGACCTGATACGTTTCTCTAACAATTGGTTAAGATTTTGGACCCTTATTGAATATTCTGGAAAAGTACTAATAATAACATTGGTATTACGAAGTACCTATTAGTTGTTTAACTGCAACTTCACTCTCATTGTTTTCAGTTTTCATTTTCAGCCATCTTCCGGCTATTTGCATAATAGACAAAATACCAGAATATCGATAAAACTGATATACGAGTATTGACCAGGCATAATATTAACACACAACACATTTGCGTTTATAGTAAGTTCAAAATTCAGTCCGGTCAAACTTATGCGTGGATCGAGGAGGATCGAGAAATGCACGAAACATAAGCAGGAAGTCTAACAATACAGAATTGTTTATTATGAAGACCAAAATACCCCTCATTTCGTATTCATATAAGCTCCGAAATTATTCACTTACTCTTTTCCATACCGAAATTGTTCCAACAAGCTATGGTCCTTTATGGTCTGTAAAGCTTGTTATATCGTGTTTATTATTCAGTTTATCTAAACCTAAGTGCCTATCATTCATATGAGCTGATTATGTTGTTATATTATTCATTCGTCCTATCTTGGCAACTATGAAAGGAGAAATCCTTTTTCTCGGCAATAGACAGATAACATATTATTATAGTGAATGGATCTAGGAACCGAAAGGGCTCAGCCTGTGTCCCCAAGGAGACATAACGAGAAATAATGATCATATGATGGATAGAGGCCCTAGTCTATCTGGAGTATTTCAGCTCACCTAAGCGAAAAAAAATCAAGATTTCTGAAAGTCAAATACAGTATTATCTAGGCATCTACTCCATGGTTTTAGCTTCTAATTTTGTGTATTTTTTCGGTCTAGATAATGTTAATGCGGCTTATATCCAACATTTCTTAAATACTGAAACGATATCATCCAAATAGATTTAGTAAGAAATAAGAATCTAGTAAGTATTTTATTGACATTTATTAAAAATTCATTTTAATAATTATAAAGCAGAAAATGAAACATTTTTCTAATAAATAAATTGATCTAGTAAGATAAGGTGAATATTTTACAAAATGAATAATACATAGATCTTTCTGTTTGAACAGTGTACCCTTAGGCTTAGGTATGCACATTTAATTAGAATTTATCGAAATTACTCATCGACCACAGTTCAAGCAAACAAACGTGACACAACTAAGTGACGATATCGCGGTAACCTATATTACTAGATGCCTATAGCATGCACTGTTCCTTTGAGTAATTCACTCATTACATATTGACTACTAAATGATAGGCATTGATACCGATTCTTGGACTATTCTAAAATTCCAACATGCATTACAATTTTGCTATGTAAAAAAAAACATGAATCGAACCCTCCTGACGCATCTGTTAATTTTAACCTTAGGGTGTTAATTTAATTTAAATTGACTATAATATTGATAGATGTGCTTTATAAATAAAGGGTTGGAGTCATCCCTATTATTCGTATGAAACGACAGAGCTAATGCCAATCCTTGTGCCTGAATCGTGGCCCGTATTTATCTCAATAATTATCTAATAATCTTGGTAGGTTCTAATTACAAAGACTATTAAGTTGATATTCGAGAACATTGAACTCGAAGGAGATTGACGAGTTCCCCGAAATCACTCGGTCGAACATAATAAATTTGAAAATGGAAGATGACGAAGAAATTATTGTAAGTATTACTGAAGTTATGCCTAAGCTACGAATTATGTATTCTGATTAACTTCTTGTTCTTTTTTTATCAATAAGCTGATATAGGGGAGGAAATATGAATCGTACATTAATAATGTGGAAATAATGTTGGTTTTTGAATGAATGGATGAATGAATTATACTTTATTGCACACAGACAGAAACATACAGTAATTACAGATTATTAGTTTTGGCAGGAAATTCATGTCTTTAAAATGTAATCCGCCGTTGACACCAGGGATTTTAAGACAAGTCATGAACCTTTCAATTCAACCCACATTACGACGACATCATGACTTAATTATTAATGATAGAAGATTTAAGTTTATGATCAACTAAGCAGTCCGCCCGCGGCTAGACTCGCGTTATTTAAGATTTTCCCGTGGGAATAAGACTTTCCCGTAAAAAGTATCCTATTTGTTAATCCAGGGTACAAACTACCTCCATCCCAAATTTCATCCAAATCCGTTTGGTAGTTAAGACGTGAAAGCGGAACAAACGTCCAAACATCTAAACATCCAAATATATTTTCACATTTATAATATTAGTGTGATGTGATGTGATATAGATATTTATAGTAACAAATGGTTAAATAAGTAAAGCTACAAACCATATTCCTGACGAGTAACCAAATTCAAATTGTATGCAACTTAACAATGCATTTGAATTCCGAATCCCTTATGACTTCGGACAACAGTAAGTGGACCAAGCTGTTGACCAAACCCCTGAAACTACACGAACGATAGCCAATACTATTACTCCAAGGCACTCGCATAACATAGCAAATAGCACACGTGAGGTAAATAGTGTGAACAGTCAGCGACAGAAGGTATTTGGTTTTGTTTACCTTCCTTATCTATGCAAAGTTCTAGATCAATATTGAGATCTCTATTTACATACAACTCAAACAGATTTTGTCAATATGAAATATCTTAGTTATAAACAACTAATTTTTGGTAAGAAAATTGTTAAAATCTTCTTTTAATTGTTTATATTACGAATTTTTCCAATCTTTTAAGCTTGAGCTTTTGAAAGAGAAAATTCAAAATTTCATCGGTCTTGGCCAGGGTTTGAACCAGCATCTCTTCGGCATTATATTTTGTGGCAGAATAGAAGTTTCTGAAAATATCGTTTTATTTTCTCATTTCTTTCTGGCCAGCGACCAAATAACGTGAATACACTAGGAAAGAAGAACAATAACTGTTTGTGGAATGGCAAATCCTCAATTGGAAACGTGTACTTAAAAGTAAAACAACTGATCGAATCCGTAGCCGAGTGTACACAAGTACAGTACACGGTGAGGTAATCGAGGCATGCAGTCGATTCGTTTAATTGTGGTTACGTATACGGCGCGTTTCTGCCTTCTGACTCTATTGGCTCTATCGATATCGTTACCATTACCCACAGTTGAAGCCATACCTGTACAGTACGGTACGGTAGTTAATGATATTCCTATCGGAATCGCGTCTGGGGGGAAAATATTCTCAAACGATGTGTTGATTACACTTTTCCAAGAAATTCACTGGGTTCTCTGAAGTTATTCCATGATCTGCTTAGAAAATACACAATGCCAATTTTGATGCAGTCCGACAACATTGTCATAAATGATACCAAATGGTGTTGTTGTCACTTAACATACTATCTACCTACAACACCACTGTTAATACCAAAATCGTCATCATCATCAACTTCCATCCATGAACGGCTTAGTAAAGTTCTCTTATTCTTTGCGCCATCTTCATTCGGTTTTTTCCACAGATTTTTTATCAGACAATCATCGGAGTAGTATTCTACACAGGTCAGTGAAAATAGTCAACAATATGCTCCACATTGCTAACATTGTACAATAATGGGGTGCATACCTCTCAGCCCAGTTCTAGACGGAATGCATTGCATTACTAGGTACATAAATATTTCAGTTGATCGCAATTCACATACATCTTTGGTTGCAGTGGTTACAGAGTTGTTAGAAATTCTAGTACTAGCGGTGTTGCAATTTGCAAATTCACCTATTTTTTATGAGGATGGGGTTTAGTTCATATAGTTTTATGTGTTAGCAAGAGAAGCCCAAATTATAGGAACTATTTTTAATGTTTTTAAAGGTGAGCTGTTCTTATTGTTCTTTTTAATTAATCTTAAATGTTGTAAAGAAAAGCTATCAATGAAAATTCAAGTAGTTATTGTGCTTAACTTACTGCACAAATCAAATAATTAAATAACATCTGACGATAAACATCAATTCAGAAACATTAAAATGGAACATAAAATATCGAGGTCGTATGTGTATCATGCACATTTACTTCTTAAATTAACTTACTCATGCATAATAGATGGAATATTTTATGAAAGATATTCACCCTTTGATTCTGAGAGCGACATAGCCATCAAATGTTTAGATGGGGTGCGGCCGGCCCAGCTTCGTTTTAACCAATCGACTTTACAATAAAAATAATTTTAATACACATTAATCCAAAAATCAATTTACTTTATCCCTTTGATCTCTTTTCAGAGGATTTTCCACCTGGGCATCAGTTACAGTTACAGAGACCGAAGTAAAATCTTTTAAAATACTTAGGACTGAACGAAGTAAGATTTTGAGATGATTCTATGGACTCGTTTTCGATGAAGAATTTAGATGATGGTCTGGGCCCCGTTTCACGAAGCAACAAGTTATAATTTGATATACATTGCGTAGCCAATTCGCCTAAACTGTAAGCCCTTATCGTTTTCTCTAATCGTCTACGCAATGTACATCTAATTGTACTTGTAATTTGTAACTTGTAGCTTCGTGAAACGGCCCCTGGTCTAAACATACAATTAATCGAATAACAAACAGTATTTCAAATACTTGGTTCATTTAATAATAAAAGTCGTCATGATACCCTTTGGTGTGGCTTAATCTAGCACTTTTACTTACTACAACTTCAGCAAGAGGCCTATATAGCCTTAATCAAACTTTCTTATTGCTTTGGTTCTTACCCTAATCTCAACAATAAGCAATATTACACTTTCAGAACTAAAGTCACCATATTTAAGATAATAAATAACTTAACACATCAGGATTCAAAATCTAGATTTTTGTGTATCGTATTGTTGTTTGGACAGCTAACCCAATTTACATATTATCACTAAAAACTCATATACAATCCCACCGAGGGGCCTGCAATAAAGTAAGGCAATCAGGCCATTTGTAGACCGCTGGCCTAGTGCGGGTTGGTCGACTTCACACATAGCCTTTGATTTTTTTCACAGGAGTGTGCAGGTTTCCTCACGATGTTTTCCTTCACCGTAGGTAGTCACAGAATATCCGTAGCTTCACCGTAAGAGCAGCGACGAATCGAAAACACATTGGTACGTACGTAGTGAGCATCGAACCCGACGGGATCAACTTACACATAATTATACCTATACCTACATAAAATAACGCAGCACAAAGTTTTAATGTAAACCTATGATACTCGCGTCATAATTCTGTGCTCGCGGTAAATATTCAAAAACATTTACTGACAAGTTGTATCTACTTCCCGGTTATATTATGTGCCTATTTATACCTATATATTTATGCGGCCAAGAACTTCATAATCAGAAAGTCTATCACATGTCTCCCTCTGGTACGGGGCAGGATTCCGCGCCTGACGGGATTTCCTCCGCACGCTGCCCAATTTACAATGAGGCTCCATAGCCATATTCAGATACCGCTTCAAGAATATTGTATTTGAATAAGTAGAGAAAATATGAAACAAAAATTATGGAAATCGGTTCAAAAGAAGGAGAAAAGTAAGAAGTATTTTAAAGGACATATTGGTCATGATTCACACTGTCACGCTCTAATCGTCAGTCCTTTTCATCTTTTAAAGATTAAAAAGGGACAGGAGATGGCCATCCTAATATTAAAGCTATCAAAAATCGAATTTAAACCTTATAGACGCGTTGATTGCATAATTTTAGAGAGCACGTAAAATAACCGACTTAAAAATCTCTGAATCTGACAACTATGACCTTATTTTAGGTTCAAATAATATCATTTGTTCGTCTGAATTCATCACCTCTCTTTTATTGGTCATAAAAACGAAAAGGATAGTTGGATTTTAGAATTAGAAGATGACTTCCCGAATCGAGGCCATTATTCTGATTACTAAAATCACTGAATGCGATTGAGGAGCAGAAATGTTACAAAAACACAATACATCGTTAAAATTGGGTCTGCTAAACATCCATGGTCCATGGCATAAAAACAAAAAAACCTTATTTAGCAGTTCGGAACCGAGTTCTCATTAAAATCCATCTATAATTATTGTAATTTATCTTCACCTTATAATACAAAGTCAGATAAACTGCCAACTAACTTATGTTTTCTACGGTGTATTCACATAGATCAAAACAAAAATAAAAGCATGGTCAGACACCAGATCAATCAAAATTATTCACCGTGGTAGAAACAACAGCGTTGGCTTCCATTCGTCATCGTTACTACAAAAAGTCAGATGTGACCTTGAAAGAATACCCATGGGTCATTTGACAAGGGCAAAGTTGGATATGATACATTCAGACATTATCCACAATAATGGCTTTTAACTTGAAAAGCCAGGATGAAACTTATGGAAACCAAAGACAGATACAACGTGTTACAAAAAATACAAAAAAAAAAAATATTCTTCATCACAGGCATTTAATTAAAATTTTCCCATCTCTAGCGTCAATTGACACCTAAAATATAGACTATCGATTATCAGAACGGAAAAGTATTTGTACACCATTTGTGCCTACATTTTCAAAAGAGATTACTTAAATCAATTTATGTTAGAAAACATTTTCTTTTTTGCCTTAATTATCTTGTTTACGTATTTACAAACATAAATATTATTTTGAAATATTTAGTTCATTGTTTCATTAATTTATTATATCATAACAATATTTTAACAAAGTTTTTTTTTATTTATTTGTAGTTTTTTTCATTTTGAAATTAATTGTTCTAATGTGAATGTTATGGTACCATAAGTAGTACGTAAACATTTTTAACCATAGCGGTAAAAATAGTCACATTGACCTAAAATTACATATCTGGTCCAAATATTCTTTGACACAGCTAAGCAATAGAGATGGGAAAATTTTAATTAAATGCCTTTGATAAAAATATTCTTTTTTTTGGTATTTTTTGTAACACGTTGTATATTTAACGAATTATAGCTATGTTTTAATAATTCAAAGTGTAAGCAAATACTACTACCAAAAGAAATGTCTTCAGTTCAGATTTACTTGTAAAGATTAGAATATAATACACGCAAATAAATCGCTTAGTTTCTTACCAAAAAGGTACCTGTATTTACTTTGGTACAATCACCCACGTTGTACGATGGAACAACTTATTTACAACACAACATCTCAAAGGAACAACAGTTCCAAGAATAAAGATACACCGATCGATGTTAACTGAAGCACAGAAGCTCAAAAGGTTCGTTAAAATCCGGTAGCAAGTGAATGACCTTCGAACATAAGGATCCCTTGACGAATACGTTCGGGGACAGACTCCCAGCACCGAAATGACATAATAATCGTTCAAAGTTATCATAAAGCAATCGCTTTAAGTACGACAAAGGCTCAATAACGATATCACAGCGGGCATCAAAATGAAATGATATACCATCTGTTTACGTATGTAGACCCCAACGCTGCTTGGTAATGCGGTCTACGCGTTCAGAATTAGTCTGCTGCGGAACGCTGCCAGCATAAAGTACTCGCACACTGTCTAGGGGGAGATCAGTGTACTTTTTTTTCTTGTTTAAATCTAGACAACACCCCCTTCAATTTGTAAATGGCGACGAACTTTAACATCGATATTTAGGAGAAACATCGTGTACATCGTGTGTGTGTGTTCGAAGACAAGCAATCTGACGCTAGCAATGCTTCATTAGAAATACTACAACATTAAAAAAGTAAGTGTGGAACGAACGAAGATGTGCCTGTTTTACTGACTATCCTTCCTCCTGCTTCGTTATGAAACAATTCATTTATTGCAATAGTCAAGCGCGGCAACTCCCCAGACAATTTAAACTTAGCGGGACTTAGCAATCATCGAGCAAGACTCCTCGACGCGTACTGTCAAATCGATGCACTCGCAAACTTTCTAAAGTTCCGATAACGATCTGGAGATGAAACTTGGGTGCTATATTTGGACGTCGTCGATTGTTTGTTATCTATGACGGGTGGGGTTAGGTAGACTCGGATTGAAGGGATCACAACTGTGGAGATTTGAGGCAGCGACTTTTCACGTGGAAAGATATCTAATAATAGAATATCTTTGTGGTGAAGGGATCTCTTCAAATTGTTTATCAATTCTACTAAATTTTAGCTTGCTTTCGAAAAAAAATCCAAATTATTCTTTTTTATTACCTTCACGATGAAATGAAGCAGAATATTTCTAAGCGTTAATACAAAATCACAACCGCTCTTTCCTCCAGATATTTCCTCCAAGGATCTCTCATATCTGCGCCCACATCTAAAGGGTCAAGACACTCTTTTCCTGTGACCGCCAATAAACATTGTTTATCGGCGACGGAGACCAATTTCTTTCAACAAAATTCGCTCACAAATAACCATTACTACGTTAAAAATAAAGGAAAGGAATATGTTCTAGATATTTCCAGCATGATTTGGCGGTATGTCGGCCGCGACCGATGTTGGCGCGCCAAACACTTCCGAACTGATTCGGAGTATAAGAACTTTTCTACGAATCAACGCAAGCTTTTTATGGAGATATCGTTGGAGATCAAAGTTTTCTGGCTACGGCGATAGATGCTGTAGTTCCGTAACCGCAGTAATAATGGTATAAAACATGCAATAAAGTTTATTTGTATCGTAAACATTGCATTAAGGTGAGCGAGGATTAACTTTATGTTCATTTCTACGTGGATAAACTTCCGGGAAAATATAACAATCTAAATTGAAAAAGTTTTGAAATTACTTCCAGAGACTTAACAATGACATTAATATTGAGAAAAAGAGGCCATTGCTTTTATAACATAAGATAAAATATAAGATAAATATAACATAAAACGGAGTATTATACTCGTTGAGTAGAGTTTGAGCCTAAAATATTAAATAAAATCATAAAAGATTTCGAAGCTTATTTTAGATATGGACGTCCGAATCAATCAAAAAAGATCAAACAGTGAAAGGTACTTATTTCAATAGTGAAATGAAACAAATGATTATTTAGGTATTATTAAAAAATAACTTTCCGGTGTCAAATTACGACGAATACACGAAGCCGTCAAGTCAGTTTATTTTAAACAGTCTGAAGATTATGACGAGCTTTTCTCGCCCTAGATAAAAACTATTATCTACGCCCTCGCACCGAAAACCGCAGATAGAAAAGATCTATGGAATTATCTGCTAGAAACTTTATCATGTGTGTTGCAAAATAGGCAACCGACCTCACAAACCCTGATGTCAGTGTAATTGAGCCGCCAAAGGTCACTGATATAGCTCGTGTAACGACTTCTTCTGTAGATAACAGCCGGAAATCATCATTCTTTTCGGACAATCAGGTGATTCAGCCCACAATGTCTTAACCAAACTGGGGAAAATCTCATAAAGTGATTTTTTACTCACCGGGATTTGAGCCCAAAACCTCTGCACAGAGAAACAAAAATCTAAAATGACTGTAATCTTAATTAGTAAATATAACTTTGAAGGTCTGCGAGAAGGCATAAATCTTCAGCTTAGATTGTGAGATGTGATACTGATTTAGAACTTGGCTATTTTGAGACATAGCCGACATAAATATATTATTTTATTAGCTTAAGGTAAGTACTAATAGATTAAGTTTGTTTAACAACCATAATTCGTAATAAAACCATAAAAGTACGAAGTTATAGGTACAGCTAAAAGCAAGCTTTATCTTATAGTAACTTGATGGATGATGAACATTTTCTATTCTATTTTGTTTTCAAATCAATATTACAAGAGTGACAAGGGTACAATATTATAAAAATAGACCTGTTTGCGTATGATAGAGAAAACAGTATGATAGCTGATAAGAGCTACACTACAAGATATGTTCAGAATCGCTCCATTACTAAACCATTACGATATGAGTGTCATCCATTACATCTCTTTACCAATAATGACGGATACGAAGGTAAACCAAAATTAGCGCACGATCCATTCAATACACAAATTGAAGCGTTTATTGAACGGGTCGGTGGATGCAAAACGGGCATTTATTATGTATGCATAGACACATAAATTATTCTGTCCTCGATTTTCAAACTGTGCTCTTGTTGACCTGAATGTACCTGATACCTATCTGCAGGTACTTAAGGTATCTGTTCTTTTAATATTACTGTACAAAGTTTGCGTATGTGTTGCTCAAATTATGAAAGAATGTGATTTTATATTTGATTTTATTGCTTTAAGGCAGAATTTGCCATGATTGCCTGTTACGTTGTATAAAGGATACTGTCAAAGTTTTTAAGCTACCATAGCCGCTAAGATTGTGTCAGTGCATTAGGAAGTACGCTAAAAAGCTCTAGTGCATATCCCTGAGGTTCTAACTAGGATAATCAAAATAGGGGATCGGACTACTTTTTTTTATTTTATAAATCCAAACTTCTTAGTTTCTGCTATCGAACACTAAAATATATTTTACTTTATCTTTAAAATTGACCGAGTTATAAAGGTTTAAAATTAAAGATTAGACAGAGAGGCACATAACCACTTGTGACGTCATTTGTTAGTAACGCCATATAATCTCCATACGAAAAATCGTTTTTTAAAGAGACAGACATATTGAAACTCTAAAAAATCACTGTAAATACGTTTTTCAACCGATTCTGTTTTTTTCTTGACGAATCGTCTGCTACTAATCCATATTTTTAAAATAATTCATAAAATATGGTAAATTTAGGAACAGTTCGATCCCCTATTGACACAATGTTAAAGTTATGCCACAAGCTCAAAGGATAAGATTCAATCTAATCTAATTTGGTGGTTTAACCATGTTAGTTTAACATATTGCTTGTAACTGAGCAATTATATGAATTGCAGGCGTTAGCAAGTTTTTCATAAGTTATAAGCACGTTTTTTTAAGCTGGAAGTCCATGGTTTATGTAACCTGTTTCATGTTCCATAGGTAGACAAAAGCTTATCGCTCATCTAGCCAGGCGTTTACTAAAATTTTAATTATTCATTCCTTCTTTAAGATGACACAATTATTTCGCATCATTGATTTACATCATTGCTAATATCTGTAGTCCATAATAGGGGATCGGACTGTTCACCATATTTTATGAGTTATTTTTAAATTTTATGAGTTATATTTTGTGAATGGAGATGTTGGAAGGGGAAGGCCAAGGCGTACGTTTCACGACCAGATCGGGGATGTACTTAAAAAAGGCCAGGTCAGGAGTACCCTAAACCGACGAGCGTGCATGAAGAGGTTGATGAATGTGAATGAAGCGAAAGAAGTATGTCTGGATCGTAGCAAGTGGAAGGAAGTGGTCTCTGCCTACCCCTCCGGGAAAAAGGCGTGACTTTATGTATGTATGTATGTATTTTTAAAATATAGATCAGTAGCAGACGATTCGCGAAGAAAAAAAACAGAATCGGTTGAAAAACGAATTTACAGTGATTTTTTAGAGTTTCAATATGTCTGTCTCTTTAAAAAACGATTTCTTGTATGGAGATTACATGGCGTTACTAACAAAGAAGTTTGGATTTATAAAATAAAAAAAGTAGTCCGATCTTCTATTCTACATACAGTGTTAGTGATCTTAAACGCTCTTCAACACTGACGCCAGGGTTTGTGAGGTCAGTTGTTGACCTTACAACCCTCACGATGAAGAAGAAGACCCTAAGTTAGCTAGGCGCTTATATTATCATTCTCAGTCCACATTTACCCACAGTTGGGCTCATAGTCAAATGTTAAATTAAGCTCGACTAAAATATCTCTGAAGAATAGATTTGCTGAGTATCTTTGAGAAGAGCAGACAGATGCCCTATCTGTTTTCCGATCCAGTTTAACAAATCTATCTATCCATTGGATTGGAGGGGAGGGCATTATGTGATAAGTTCTTCAAACAATCGTCCTCCTCGGTGTTTGCATTAGTCTAACAAAACCTAGTTCGCAAATTCAGACAAGACCCGGACGCTTTTAACCGACTGTAAGAAATCTAAAAAGAGGGTAGCGATTTTAAAAATCTACATAGGTTTATGTCAACGTCAGTGCACTGGGCCAGGGTGGCATTCAGGGTACGCTATTGGTGTGGTGAAGTCTATTTGCTAGTCTATTTTGGGACAATTTAAATAAGGTTTCATAATATGTAGTTGCGTGAGTTTGACACTATGTCTTGATAAACTTACTGTTGAATTCGAGAAATATTAATTTCATATTTTCTACGAAGTTTTCTTATTTACCTATCTATTACAATAGTAAACTCCAAGTGGTTATGGGCCCAGCACGCTTCCACTGCGCCACTTTGCTATTCCATAAGCCCAAGTCACACAGAGCGGGAGCGGCGCGGTCCGGGGCCGGGACAAGCGGGACGGCGGCGCTATGCCGCGCCATAGCACCGTCCCGCTTTCCCGGCCCCGGACCGCCCTCGGCACGGCTCTGTGTGACTTGGGCTATAATGTCAGCACATTTTGTGCATCTCAGCTTCTCAAAATTTCAGCTTCTTTTAATGTCTGTCTCCAAGAATAATAGTTTTAATATTATAATGTTCGCTTTTCAAAAAGTGCTTATTCCTAAAATGTCTGAAACCTTAAAATATCCGCCTTCTTACAATTTTGGCATTCCAGTAGTCTTATTCACAAAATGTCAGCTAAAATATCTTTATCATTTTAAAGCGAAAATCCAACGTCTTTCTCAAGGTCATAAACCGCCTTTAAACTAAGGCGTAGCAGTGAAAGAGTAACAGACAGACTCGTCGGTATATTAAATGCAGTGCGGAAGGTTTTTATTTAATTGATTGGTTTGTTCTAAAACAGAAGTCTTTACTTTGCTTTGCCTTTTAGAGACAGCTTTAGGCCTGGAGGTAACGCTTTCCGAGTTTGATACAGACTAAATAATTTATTTTAAAGAATAATTATACAAGGTATTTTGTATGAAACAATATACACAAAAAAAAAAAAACACTTTAAAAATATATATATGAGTTTGGTTTGGTATTGATTTATACTTAATTTTATTTAGAGTACTTATAAAGAAAATAATACTAATTCGGAATTCCAAATTAATTAAATTTGTGTTCACAGGTATCTTTTCCCTATAAGGAGAATCTTCATCTCTACTCGTATATAAGCAAACTACTTATCTTTTGAATAAAAGTTGAACATAGGTAATATTCTTCTTCTAGTACTACATTAGCAAAAATATATTCCGTTTATTTTAAAAAGATCAATCGTACGATTCTTGCAGTGCTTGTGCAGCGTAAGTGACCATGAAAATGCACACTCGATATCTCCGGAATGCATCTTAATCGCTTGTCATGTGTATAGAGACATGCATATCACGACATGCATCTACTATACTCGTAGTTAACCGTGTGCTATAGAACGCTCAAGCTCATGCATTTACAACCAGATCAGAAGATGTAAGTTAAGTATGTATATGTCTGCGTACGTTTTATAAAAATTCTGTAAACTTCGTCTTCATATTTTGTGACCGCTAAATATTGAATGACTGAAATTATTTTTAGATGTATGGACATTGGATAATCACATACCTGTCTTACGTAAAATAATTATAGTATATTTATTTCAGTTTCGACAGTTTCACCTGGAAAACTGTCAAAAATTACGACTATAAACGTATTTTCTTTTCGGATTTTGATAAATGAAACAATAGGGGATCGGACTGTTCCCCATATTTTATGAATTATTTTTAAAATATAGATTAGTAGCAGACGATTCGCGAAGAAAAAAACAGAATCGGTTGATAAACGAATTTACAGTGATTTTTTAAAGTTTCAATATGTCTGTCTTTTTCAAAAACGATTTTTTGTATGGAGATTATATGGCGTTACTAACAAATGACGTCACAAGTGGGTATGTGCCTCTCTGTCTAATTTTGAATTTCAAACTTTTATAATTCGGTCAAATTTAAAAATAGAGCAAAAATTCTTTTAGTTTTCGATAGCAGATACTAAGAAGTTTGGATTTATAAAATAAAAAAAGAGTAGTCCGATCCCCTATTCTTTTTAGACTGAACATGTTCATAATTTATGTAAAAAAAACAACTACACGAAGTTTTTGTTTAAACCGACCCATTTAAACTCTTATATTATATTCAACTGAAAACAAGGAAAGATTCATTCCATTATGCTCCCCTGGTACTCCTCTGTACAAACAATCACAGTCCTCCGGTCGGTGTCGTATTCAACGAGTGATCGCAGCATCACAGACTTCTGCGGGATGGGCTGCGCCTATTTGCTGTTATTGTTTCGCACTAAACATACATACATACCTAACTACACATCTCTACCTACACTTTTGGCCGTAATTCTAGCAGCATATGACAAATAAAACGGAAAGAAAAGAAGTGATGGATTTTAGAACTATAAAACTGTGTACAGTCGCCTGCAGAGAAATCGGACCCCCGTGGCATAGCGCATAATATTCTAGGGGGGTCCAGTATCAGGGGGGGTAAGTATCTATCAATTTAAAAAAAAAACAAATTCTTCACATCCCAAATAATCCCAACCCATTTGAGAATATAATTTTTTCCGTCCTTTTGTAAATTCCTACACTCCAGTCCACTTTATCTCATACAAACGAAAACGACCTAATTTTACTTTAGTTTAGCGTTTGTTAGAATCGCCATCATTGTTCGTGGAGGCCCTTTCGTACTGAATAACTGTCTTCATTCATGCCGCCCTGGTAGCTGACGAGCTCTTTGTTACTTGGCAATTCGCTTCAGAAGCTCTTCAAACTAAATTGAAAATGCTCAACACTAGCTTTTTCCTCTCGTACAAAGGAATTTCAATATTTTAACGAGATTCCGGTGATTTCAGCCAACTTCCGTCTTTTGATAGATAAAGTAACATCTTGTGAGCGCCACAAAGTAAAGGAAGTACTAGATAATTACATATACCTACCTTGTTTAAGTTTATATAGGTCACTCAAGTTTACCAATTACAGAAAAAACTAATAGATTTGGAAAATTATCCATGTGACGACATGGTGTTAAGGAAAGGTAAAACTATACCTAACGATTAATATCTCTGATTTATTCCCACCCAAAATATAAAAGCAATTTAATAACCGAAACTTACTACTTATAGGAAAGTCCAATATCGAATTACATTTCATATGCAAGCTATTTCTGTGACCATTGCTCTGAATTCGTACGACCTTCCATAACATAACCAATGCAAATTGCAATGAATACCAAAGTCATCGCTGTCATATCGAATGCACCGAGAGTAGCTGTATCGACGTGTCATGAAACAGAGCCGGTCGTAGTCAATGCGGCCTATCTGCATAGCAATGGCATACATAACAGAAGCATAGAGGCGATGGACGTCGAAGCTCAAATCGACGGGAATCGGGTCACTTAAAGGACTCTATACACTGCACCCGACACGATACGTCGACATCAATTGTTTTGTATTCGCTTTGCAATCTTTGTAACTTGGCATGGCGCAGCGCAAGGCTCTTTCGAAATGTCGATTACAATCTAACACATATTTTTTGTATATTCGTATCCTTTAGTTAACCAAGCGGGTTCTATGTGGATTAGTAGGGTTTCTTTATCATTGGGATTAGTGAACAAAGATCCTATATCCGTTCCGAGAGCGTCGGACGCTGAACGCTGTTTTCTATCCGTGTTAACGATCCTTAATCTGAACGCACTCGTCGCATCGGAACGCACACGTCGCATCGGAACGCACCCGTTCGCAACTGGCAACACCGATCCTCTCCTCGACCGACTTTATTAATTATAACAAACAATTCTAATACAAATATCTTCAAGAAAACTACCTAGTTTTTACTACAAGACCAAGTCCCCATAGCTAGCCTACACCGCTAACAATCCGGGAGACGCAGGTTCGATCCCCACCACGTACCAATGTGTTTCCGAATTTCGAATTCATACGTGCGTTGATCGACTCTTTATTTATTTATTTTATATTTACTATATTTATTTATATTTACTCCTACGAAGAAATTCAGAGGTTGTGTGTTAAGTCTCAGTAGCGACGTATTTCCCAAATGACAAATCGTGTCGTTATGTCGTCGGGTCGTGTCGGATTAACGCGCACGTCACACATACACAACTGAGTACGATGGTCAGTCAAATACAATACTCTATTGTGCCTGCGGTTAGTCCGGCGAATCAATGTGAGCCTATTTTTACCGAGGTACAAATACGATACAACACGGCCTAAATAGACTAGTGTAAACGTCGGTAAATTAAGACTGTGAGAAAATATATTAGGAATACTCAACGGCTTTGGACGAAATTGGGAATGGAGATAATTTGTAACCTGGATTAACACATAGGGTATTTTTTACGAGAAAAACTCTTTTTCCACGGGAAAATCTTACACAATGCGAGCGTAGTTGCGGGCGGACCGCTAGTAAGAGATAAAGGAGAGTATTTAGAGAAACCGGCATCCGGTGAAAAAGATATCAGGTTCGTCTTATCATGCCATGTCGTCAGAATATAAGTGTAATATTACCAAATACTGGTCAGATCATCTCTCCTCTGGCCTAACCCTCACTGGTTAAACTACTGTGCTCTGTGTAACATAATACATCCGATATTATTATACGAGTAATCATCCTCAGAACGCGTTGAGAGAGAGCGTCGGTAGACTAGTGGTTCAGACTGCTGTCTTCCGTCCGGGAGACGCGGATTCGATCCCCACCACGTACCAATGTGTTTTAGAATTTCGAATTCATATGTACGTTTATTCTACGCTCTTATAGTTAAGGAAAACATCGTGATGAAACTTGCACACTCCTGCGAAGAAATTCAAGGGTTGTGTGTGAAGTCTCCAGGTGGACTGATGACCTGCGGAAGGTCGCTGGTGGTAGCTGGATGAGGAAAGCGGGTGATCGTGCGCTTTGGCGTGCCCTTGGGGAGGCAGCAGTCCAGCAGTGGATTGCAATAGGCTGATTGATTGTGTGAAGTCTACCAACCCGCACTGGGCCAGCGTGGTCTACTAAGGCCTAATCACCCTAATTCAGGGTAGGCTCGAGCCCTCGGTGGGGACGTATATGAGCAATTGATGTGAATGGCCCTCTGACAGCCCCTTATGGAATGTAGTGCTTGTATTCTTTTTGTAACAATGTTTGTCTCGTTATTTTCCTTAAACCCATACAATACCTTCGTCGGCAATTAAATTTGAAGGGTCAACGAAGTCGTTTTCGACCATTTAACACGAGTACATGACGAATCTGATTCGCCATTATCCTGTTAATTCTGATTACACAAAATAAGCTCACAAAACTGTAAGAAAATAACTCTTTTTATCGACTTAAAGGGGTCAAAGCGACCTAAATTAGTACTCTCAGGTTTTTTGTTGATCCTTTAGGGCTAATTTGGATCTAGCAAACACAAACACAAAGAAATTTGACCTTTTTTTGCTGAGCAAGGAGTTAAAACATCTATTTAGAAACTGAACTTCTTTGCAGGCCTGTTCAGGATTCCTCACGATGTCTTAGTAAGAGGCGAGTTTGTCTATCAACACATCGTGTAGCGTGTTGGTAAAAAGGTCGATGACCGACATTACAAGCGCAGGTGACAGAATTATTGAACCGGCAAAGGCCTCTTACAAAAGAAAGAACATTATAATTGATTTTGACATTTAAAACATAATTTACAGTGGTATTTCAACACGTGACTTTCTGTTCTCAAGCAACAGCGACTCCAACCATTTCACATTTACAATGAGAATGACAGAAACAGATCCGTTTGAACCCGAGCTCACAATTTAAAAGGCAAATGAACTTCTAGAAAACGTTCTCCTAAAGTGGCTTTACTCGTTTCAATCCTTATAATAACTTTAAAGAACCATAACTTCAACCACAATGTGTCTACATTGTTTCACTACCGAAGTACGGCTATGGAACGTGCACCGATTTGCCTTCGTGACGTCATCGCCGTAATGGCTGCCAATAAGCCAACTGTGTAACTGTGATTATCAAGCGATTCCCTGATTTGGTCTCCGAGTGACGTCATGAGTTAGGAAGAACAGTTCAAGTTCCTAATTTGAAGATTTCCTGTCTTAGTTCGATCGATTTTGTAGCAGGAAAACATGATTATCATTTTTCCAACGTCTGAAAATTTGTTAAACATTCTGGCCCCCCTTAAAAAAAAATTGCCCACCACTGACCTAGACCAAAAATTTACATTTTTATTTTTTATTTAATGTCTTATTATTATTATTAAAACCACTTCGAAATACTTGAAAACTAGCATTTAGAAGTTTTCATTAATCAACGTGAGACACTTTCGATACAGAATAACTTTTAAGTGTATTTCGTAGTTAATTATCTCACTGAAAAGCCAAACTATAATTAATATTTCAGTAAACTGTTCTCGTTAATTAACTGTATTTCAGTTGCTAATTAAAACTAGACAGGTATTAAACTATGATAGAAAATCAGTAAGTTGAGAACTGTGTGACGGTGAAATAATGAACTTTTGAACTTAACTATTATGAGTCTACTTAATAATGTGTCCCATTTTTGGGCAGGTATCTTTGTTCTTTTAACAAAATAAAAAAAAAAAAACTATTGTGACAATTCCGTAAGTCCAGTAATAAATTGATAGTTTCACTGTAATTAAGCACATATGTTTTTTTTTAAGTTTCTTATACCGAAATAATTTAAACCTGCGTCCATAATAGCATTATATAACTATAGATACGAGTATATTGAGTAAAAGCGCCCTGGTGTCAGTGTTATAGAGCCGCCAAGGGCCACTGACTTGGCTCATGTAACGACTAGATAGTAGCCGGGACCAACGGCTTAACGTGCCTTCCGAAGCACGGAATCATCTTTCTTTTCGGACAATCAGGTGATTCAGCCGGCAATGTCCTAACCAAACTGGGGAAAGTCTCACAAAGAGATTTTTCTTGACAGTGTCCCCACCGAGAATCGAACCCGGAACCTCCGTAATGGGCGTTGAAATCTTGACCACTCGGCCACGGAGGCTGTTGATACTATAGTTATATGCTTTGCAATACTTTATTGATAATTCTACGTTATTTCTTATTTTTTCGATGACAAAGTTCCTCAACACAATAGCAACTTTAAAAGCTTAATCCTTCAAAACCATTAACCTAAATCTTTAATTCTGGTAGATGGAAATCAAACCGAAGAATTTACTACCCGTCTGACCCGTCCCACACAAATAGTACAGCCTTTGTTTATGAATTAATTAATCAAAATCTGCCGGGAAACCGCTACGCTTAACAGATCGTCGGAAAAGTTAGCTAGTTGAATTCATAGAGCTTCTATTTACCAAGTTTGCTTTTCTGAAAATAGCTTGTTACAGTTCAGATTTAGAGAATTTAATAAAACTCAGTTTATAATATGAAAGGGAGAAGTATGGCAGAAAACACAAGAGTTCGTTTCGTACATTACGTAGGCCCGGCACGCGCTAAACATGTTTTTAAGATTCCTTCAAAATTCCGCAATCTGCCACTTATTTATTTTTAAAATTTTGACCACAATTAGTATGTTTACCTTTTCGACTACATACAGCAACAACATAACACAACTCGCCGCAAAGAGTCAGTCATAGAGTTGAATTTGAGCTGACTTTCAATCAGCCAACCACTCACGTTTAACAAGCTTCTGCAAAGGACTTCTAGCTATGCAGCCATTAAACTTTTTTAATCTGTACATTATTTATAAAAGAAGTTACTAACGACTTATTTATTGCAGTCGGACCAACTTTTCTATCGGGCTCATTACACACCGAAATGCAATTTGCGGTAGCTACAGTCAACAAACTTCAACTGAAAATTTCTTTGAATGAAAGGCAACTCTATTGCAAAGGTTGAGAGAGTTTCTTCGTATAAGACTGTGTGAGGTTTACTGTATGAAACCACTCGAAAGGACGTTATAAGATTATCGTCGCTAAGGCTGTAATTAAGAAACGTATTGCAATTTGACGTCAGTGCTTTAATAATATTTTCCACAAACAAGTAGGTAAGCAAGGGAATTGAATGATATCGTTATGTTTCTCTCTAGAGCAGTTTTATGGGGTTAAAAACTGGAAAATAAATGGCGCCACTGCTCTTAAAGATGTTGATTGGTTAAGCAAATGTCAGATATTTTTTTACGTTTAGCTGTGTAATCGCACGCATTTAGGAAAACTCAACAATGGCGCCATAAGGTTTAAATTTTTATCATCTTCCAACATAAAATTAAAGCAACTGCTCTTCATACAATACCAATATATGTTCAATGGTACCTATTGAAAGCTCTGCCGTATAAACAAAGCCACGTTCGCACGTATATCCTGACATTTCGCTGGCTTTAATTTTGGATGATTCCTGGCAGCAGAGGTTCAAAATGACCTTTCCCTCTATAAAGGTTCTACCAAACATTGCAATAGCTTTTAAATGTGAAATAAAAGCTAAAACAACTCCTGAAATGTTTGGTTTCTAAGGAAAGGTTGTTAATTCATCCCACCTTTTTTTGCCACGGTTTCAAACGTATGTTTTAACGAAAACTTCATACATGGATTAGTAAGTTGTTTGTGAGATTCTTTTTCTAACTAGAAAACGTTCGAAAAAAAACACTACAAAACAAATTGCTCGCGAATGATCATACGGACCTCTAGCACCCTAGTAGCTTCAGCGCTAGGATTTGCATAATCAGATGAAGTGCCTAATAATACTAAGTGGCACAAATTTTGGCGAATGTTATCCTAATTCAGTGCATTACGAACGCACTTCCACGCCCGACTTAATGGTCCACCCTCCGTGCAGCAGACACGGCGAGTCGTTGCAATAAATTTTAATTTCAAGTACCTTTGTTTACTATAGTTAGTAACTAGACCATAAAATTGCAGTTACATTTCAGATGCACATCCCATAATGTTTATAGAGTATTATTTAAAAAAGATAATTAAAATAGTTCAACTAGTAAAATTAAATGAATGGGCTATTTCACTTATTCGATATCTGATCTATCCTTTCATTGGCACGTGCTGTAATTTGAAATACAATCATGTGAGTTTGAGATCGAAAGACATTATTATATCCATGTAGTCGATGTAGATAACTTTCATCCCCTATTAAACCCTATTACAAATTTTATATATTCTGTGGCTTTGGTGAGGTGAGTGAAGTTTTGATGAATATCAAGGCGTGCAGTAGAGTAAGGAGGTAAGGTAAGAAATTGCTACAACATTGCGCTGCGATGGTATGGCAGCAAATTCTCAATACAATCTTTATTCGATTGATACTACTATACTTGAACTATTTTATTACTTTTAATAATGTTACTTACTTACTGTAAGTAACTTCACGAAGGTAACAAAGAAAAATCGATTAAGAAAATGTTATGCATGTCGTAGGGCACCCCGGGGACATTAACCTAGACAGATTGTACTAAGTGCTTTAATGATTGATAGTAACGAGTCGCCAACGGGCTATGAAATGCACCTAGATCTAGGTATGCTTGAGCTAGAATTAAGAAAATAATCTAGGCAACATTTAGTCCGTGTGGTGACGGCAGAGTAGAATACATTTGTCACCAACCCCTACTCTTCCCGTGGGTGTCGTAAGAGGCGACTTAGGGACTACACATTGAACAGGGAACGGGCAGCAGCGCTCTCTGATACAGTAACCTTTTAATCTGCGATCTCCAACCCGCCTGCCAAGCGTGGAGATTATGGCAAAACCCTCCACTTAAGTAGAGGAGGCTCTTAGTCCAGCGGTGGACTGTAACGGGCCGTTGATGATGACATTTAGGTGCGGTGTTAAGAAAAAAATGATTAAAAGGTAAGTGTACATCAACAGCTCATATACGTCCCAACCGAGGGGCTCAAGCCTGCCCTGAACGATTAGGCCTTAGTCGACCACACTGGCCCAGTGCGGGTCTACTTTACACAAAACCATTGAATTTCTTCGCAGGAGTGTGCAGGTTTCATCACGATGTTTTCGGCCAATGTGTATTCGAAATACGAAAACACATTGGTACGTGGTGGGGATCGAACCCGCGTCTCCCGGACGGGAGGCAGCGGCCCAAGCCACTAGACTACCGACGCTCTTAGTGTACATCTGTTGTTATTTTTATCTATCAGTTCATAGACATCGCTACCAAGGAGATCAAACTAATCAAGTGGTAAGAGAAGACGAGCCTCCGTGACGGAATAGTCGAGCAGCTATATAACACTGACACCAGGGTTTGTGAGGTCGGTTGTCGACCTTACAACACACACGATGAAGCAGAAGAAGTGGTAAGATAGTCCATTGGATTATGAGTAATCGGCAAAAATAGTGGGGGACTCTCGCCTGCGTACAGCATTTACGAATGAGTAAGTGAGAGAAAGATATTGGCACAATCAAGGTCAAAGCTCAAAAATCGTTGCGTTAGGTACCTGTATATTCATTCTCATTCAGATTAAGTTTCATGCTTAAATCAAGTGGATTTGTTTAAACGCTTTTACTTTTATTAAAGTTTTATACACATTTTCATTTAAGTTGAATTATTTTTTATCTGAGCAAGCAGCCTTTGTACAAATACCTATGAGTTCTATCTAGCGGTCCTTGGATTGCCTGCGAGGCAGTGACCTAGGGCGGCTGAATGTGACTGGACTCGAAACTTAAGAACTGACAATTATATTTTAGCGTTGAATGAATTTGTACGTGGGGTCTGTGTCTATAGACCGTCTTGTATGAATAACTAGCGGTCTGCCCGCGGCTACGTACGCGTTACGTAAGATTTTCCCGTGGGAATAAGACTTTTTCCCGTAAAAAGTATCCTATGTGTTAATCCAGGTTACAAACTATCTCCATTCCAAATTTCATCCAAATCCGTTGAGTATTTTAAGCGTGAAGGCGGAACAAACATCCAAACATCTTAACATCATACATTTTCACATTTTATAATACGAGTATCAGTGTGAGTGTGATACGTTCATAAAGTCGTATTTTTCCGGATGGTGAGCAGACACTTTTTCCTACTTGCTATTACGAATAAGACATACTACATGAAGATCATCAACATCAACGGCCCGTTACAGTCCACTGCTGGACTATAAGCCTCCTCCACTTAAGTGGAGGGTTTTGCTATAATCTCCACGATGGGCAGGCGGGTTGGAGATCGCAGATTATAAGGTTACTGTATCAGAGAGCGCTGCTGCCTGTTCAATGTGTAGTCCCTAAGTCGCCTCTTACGACACCCACGGCAAGAGTAGGGGTCGGTGGCAAATGTATTCTACTCTGCCGTCACCACACGGCTAAACACATGAATATGGTACTACATGAATATGGTTTTACATAATACGAAAATAAGACAGTAGATATCATGTCTTCTCTACTATCTTATCATTATCGCATTATTTTTCTCGAGCCTACCCTATCTTGCTTTAGTCACCTACGCAAGTCCATGTTTGATTAAAATATAGATTATGTACAGCACCACATAGTTACTGTTTAATACTGTAGCAATATCGAATTGGCATTCATAAAATGTTAGGTTGACGAGCGGTCGATGGTACTGGTCTCCTCCATTACGAATGCTGTCCCTACTGTTATGATATGAGATAAAGACGCTTGTCAAAGTGTAAAAGTGCTTGTGCTGTCTACTGTACACTGTGTAGTGTTTCCTCTCTCACTGACGCTAAGGTCACAGTTCAATACTCGCTGTAGGTCAATTTGAATCTTGAGGTCCAAATAAAGAGGTCATAAGTGTTTTAGAGCCTCTTGATTTGTTGGCAATATTTTACAAGACTCAAAGATCTTTTATACTCCTCATCATTTTTACTGACTTCAAAAGAGGAGGTTTTCTTTTGACGGAATATTTATTTTACGTACACCTATGTTAGTGCGCGGGTCTGTTCCCTCCCGCTGACGTTATTAGCAGCGATAGTTATATCCTTTACCACGTGGTCTATTTTTCTTTCTTTAGGAAGGGAGCACTTTGGGGCGGTCTGAGAATTGGCATTCAAGACGAAATCGACAAACTTAAAATGAAACTCAAAAGCCTCTACATTATTGGAGAAAAAGGTTATTTTAAAAGGATCTTCATAAACCATACAGAATCCACTTACCGATACAGCGTGCCCGAGTGTATTTTCTTCACTCCGTCCATTTCTGCTGTGGTTTGCTTCTCATGTCGCAGCGGCAATGAGGGTCGTTAGTGACGCGGTAATGGACAGCGAAGTGGCGACATTATGACTCTGCCGATGCGAGGTTCGTACCTGGATGAAAAATGGCAAAGTTTAACTACGTTAATTACATGTGCAGTGTGGAAAACCTGTTATTAACTCGCATTATGTGATACAGCGGTAACTCCATATTTTCTGCTACTGAGTGGGTGTACGTTAGTGGTTTTTGAAAGCGTCTTCTGTGCTTCGAAAGGCCCGTTAAACCGTTGACTTCGCTATCCTATCCATCCCATCTTTAGTTCGCGCGCAATCGAGATACAGCTCAAATGTATGTAGCTACTATGGCCACGAATGCATTCAGAGTTAGGACAGTGGTGTCAATTCCCGCAGCGAAACTAAATTTAAATTTTATATTAGTCTTGTCACTTTGTGACCCACGCACGACCATGAAAAAGGACGGGAGATTGTCGGCTCTTTTGAACGTAAAATTTTATGTCCTAAAACAAGCCATTTAAAATTACAATGCACACGTCAAAACTTGACATTTGCGATATAAAATTTGGCGCTCACGATGGTTGAAAATCTCCTGTCGTTTTTCATCGTCGTGGGTCAGAAAGTGACAAGACTAAGATAAAATTTAAATTTAGTTTCGCTGCGGGAATCGACACCAGTACCTGCTTAACATATTTTTATGTTATGATGACAAAATTAGATACTAAAAAAAATATTTGGTGCATAATAATATGACTAAGAATAACAGAAATACAACTAGGTGAATTATTATACAACTAGGTGTACAAAGAACAAATGTTAATTGTTTGTGCTCATTAACTCGTTAGCCAATGACATCAGCGTCGTTAGCTCCGTGGAATGACTATTTTATTTGTTTTGATATACTACTAGTTAGCTGTCTGCCCGCTTTGCGTATGATTCTCCCCGTAGAAGGGAATAAGACCCCCGTATACATGGTGTAAGGAAAAGTCTCATTATCCTTTAAACCACATAACGTGTTAGTGATGTGCAACAACTTTTACTATGGGGCCAACTCTATAACTCAACAAAAAAAAATCAGACGCATAGAGGATAATGAGACTTTTCCTTACACCCTGTAAAGTATTGGGTCTTTGGTCAGCATCTGACAATGGCGGACGTGTCTTTGTTTTAATTTTTTTATTTTAGTTTATTGAAGTGTTTAGTGTATAATTTCGATAGTGTATTATCCAGTGAATGTTTCGGGACTATAAACTTTAATAGAACAATTGAATCACATACACTTTGCTGACATTTTTAGATGATGCCAAGAGGCCTTGTGGTGGCTTCAGTAATTGTACTATAACATTACTGATCCCAATTCACCAAACAATCATCCAAGGATAAATCTTAAGCCTACAAATATCACTCGACAGTGGCGAAATACGTCTACATAAGATGTGTCGCCATTAGTTAGGAAGAAGAAAAAAAATGTGTGAATTTTTGTCTGTCTGTATGTTTTATCGCGCATCACGCATAAACTACTGCATGGAATTGGATGCGGTTATCACAGTAGTATTGCTGGACAACTAACTTTAAAACATGGTGTATGTATATGTATCATCTTGATACGAAATAAAAATTAAAAATGTTTATACATTAACTTATTACAATTTCCATGTAAGGAATCTCCCTGCAAGAAGCCTAATTATTTCAAAAAGTTAGTCTTGGAGGTAAAACACTGATCAGTAGTATCCTTACTTATAATATTATAAACGCGAAAAAAAAAAAATTGTATGTATGGATGTTTGTTACTCTTTCACGGCGGATTGGGATGAAAGTTTCGATCACAGAAAGGATCTTTGGAATAGAGATAGTTTGTACCCTGGATTAACACATAGGATACTTTTTACGGGAAAAAGTCTTATTCCCACGGGAAAATCTTACACAACGCGAGCGTAGCCGCGGGCGGAATACACAATGATTCTTTTAATGAAACCCTCCCACCTCATCATTACCTATAGTTACTTGTCACAGCAAATAAAAAAATCACTACTCTCCACTTGTTAACAAACTAAGTAATTCAAAAGTTCACAAACTTCAAGTTGAGCGTTGTTAAGCGCAAATAGAAAGTTATAGTTTTAATAATTGTGAGAACTAAATTACTGTTTACTTTATAATTTATAATAGAAAGCATAGTCGATGTTTTTTATTTAATTATACTCAGATTCTCAGTGTCTGTGGTGTAAACGCTGGTCACTCTGTACAGAAAGTCCCGGTTCGGACCCCGCCACGTATAACGAACAATTATGGAATAGGGAACATGAATAAAAAAATATTAGATCTTTTCATAGTTCATCTGAAAGTAAACAAAAATAGAATACTGACAGTCAAAACAGAATCGAAATTGATCGAAAAACATCTGTCCCTCTTTACGAAAACAAAATTTTCTATGGCGGATGTATGGCCCGCGACACATATGACGTCACATGTCTCGTCGGACCTCTCTGTCTAACCATCAACTTTGAAGCCTTATAACTTTGTTTCTGAGCAAGATATTTGGAAAATTATTTTTTATGTGTTTCACTGGAACTTGAAATATTTCGATTAATGAATTTTTTTTAATTGTGCATGTTCCCTTGGAACACCTCGTTTTTATTTTAAGGTGAATAAAAACATTGTGAAGGAACTTAAACACGCCAGCGAAGATATTAAAAATAGTGGGATTCGATCAAACCTCAATGGGCCCGTGTGTCGGTTGCCCGAAAATAGGACATGCTCAAGCCCTTTGACGAGCACATAATAAGAGGAGCCGATAGCGATAATCCCCGCAAACCCTAGACAGAATTTTTAAGCCGCCAATGGTTTCTGAATGACTATTTATTTAGTCGTTCTGTAGGTAATAGCCGACTACGACTCATCGTGCCTTCCGAAGCAAGGAATCATCTTTTCGGACAGTCAGGTGATTCAGCCTGCAATGTCTTAACGAAACTGGGAACAGTTTCACAAAGTATATTTTTGTATGCCCACTGGGATTCGAACCCAGAACGTCCGTAATGAAATCCGAACGCTCCACCACCCAGCCACGGAAGCTGTTACTCTTATATGGGCTAGAACAAAACAGATGAGTCAAGTACATTTTTGAAGTAGGTGGTAATGGCTTTTTGTTGTTCAGGCTTCATATTCCTAGGAGCAAGTTTTCACAAATTATTATTTCAATGTTTCTCCATAAGAATAAATGTAAATTGATCCAAGTTTAAAAGTTCATGTTAACTTTTGGCTTGAACTTTGATAACAATCTGTAAGTTAGAATTCTTTTTTTGTATCTTTATAAAAATGACATCAACATTACCAATTTTTTAGTTAAAATAATTGGTACATCAAATTAAAAGTTATAAAAAAATAAGTTTTGAATAAGAAGGCTTTAAGATTAGAAAGTAAAAAGGTCAATTATTATGACGTCCTGTTTTCACATTTTGTTTGCATCATAATCCGTACTATACTAGATTTACAACAACCCACATCATAGAGACTGATAAAGCTGGTAATAATAACAGTATAATTAACAAGCCTACATTAACCTTGTGAAGTGTCAACATACTTGCCAATAGCATGCAACCATCACAACAATATTAAAAAGAATGCTTAAAGCTTGTAGTACAGTAGAAAGCCACGATAATTGGTCATTGTCGTCTTACAGACGCCAGTACATTCTCACTGCATGATATTGAGGCTAATTACCAAAGCAATTAAGACAATAATGCTGTATTGATAGGATGAAGAGTTTGCTACAGTGCAATGTGTTGTGCTGTGTAAAGTAGAATTTATGTATAGCTAGTAAAGTAAAATAATGATCTCCAACTCGATTATTGTGTGACAACTTTTATAAAAAATGTGTAGAGTGATGAAAATTTATAATTTGATTTCAGCCTTACATTTTAAGTCAGGACAAGATCAAATAGGACTGCAAATTCACCATCAGATAAAAAATGTTGGCATCAGTGCTCTGCACAACTGATGTTACTACTTAAATAATTAATAATTTCAGTACCTTTTGAACCTAGTTATTTTGAATAACAAACCTCTGCTAACTTTATTAAAAAAAGAAAAGTACAGAAGATGTGAATCCTGTGAAGTTTCTTCTGACCATTCTTCTCCACAGTGAGCGTACACTTGTAGGTGCCTTAACATCGAAAAATTATTTTCTTATGTTTTACTTTGAATAAAGACACTTTTATAGTTATCTTATCTAAATACCTTATCAATCAAGAAAATTGAGAAGAATTAAGAAGTTAAGCAGAGTAGCAGTACAAGGAGCTGTCAAACTAACCTACATACTATAAAACTTATTACTTGGTAGTTTTAAAAAGTCCTCATATCTATGTACCGTTGACTAGTTCTAAATAAATCAATCAATAAATTAATAAAGCATCAAATAAACCTATTTAGTTTTACATTTTCAACAAAAATAACAAAATATGTTAGAGGCAGGTAATATAAGTTCAATGACCTGTGCAATATTTCTCAGTAAGTTGACATGACCTCCAGACAGGTTTTTGACCTATTTATTAACATTATCTCCAAACAAGTAAGGAATATCTGCCATACGATTTCACTGAATACCAAATTGAATAATTTGATTTGAGTTGAATTAATTTGTATGGATTTAAGAACATTTTAATTTTATCCAATTCAACCACAAATGTAAACTAACCAGCTGTGGCACCAGAAATAATGACAAAACCACGAGGTATCACAGTGACAGCATATAAAATTGTGTACAATGATACTTTGAAAATAATCCAACAGTACTACTAAGTGTGCATTACATTTTAACAAATTACTAATATACCTGCAAAAATTTACCTGATAAATCAAGTGACCTCGGAAAGAACACGGACATTCCAGGATTATTTCTGTACAAGTTAGATTTTATTCAATCATAGCCCAGTCAGTGAATTTAAGTTATGAAAAAATATACAGATGTCATTAGAAATATCTTGATCTCTTGTAGCTCTTGTGTAGACACGTCTAAGAAGAATGACAAAAATTAGACTTATTTTTGTCCACCATAGGGTAGAAATAGTCTTTAACTATTTGAATTTATACTTAATCAATGCTCAATCCCTAAGTTCAGATTAAATATTCTTAATTATGATCTTACCTGATCTTTAGGACATTAACCTAAAGCCTGGACATTGATTTTAGCTAACATTTATGTAGCCAAATGTAGGTTCGTGTTTCGACTGTAAACAAGATCCGAACGGTGGAAGTTTTGATGTGCTGAGAGGATGAATGCAAATTGAACATAAATTAGACAGTCAAATGTGTCTTTTGCAGATTCTTGGAGATAAATATTACGGTTTAGACTGCTGCAGCAGCAAAAACATGGTCTTGAACCAGAAAACTACGCAATGTGTATCAGACAAATAGGAATAGCGTTTCATGACTTTGCATCTAATACTTAAGCAAACATACTATCTAGGGCTTACAAACCTCAACGTCAGCGGCGTTTTCTCACGTACAACACTTCATCATTCACAAACCACACGTAAATACCATTCTACGAATACACGAAGACACTCACCGAAAATGGCCAACGCAGGTTACGCGGGCTTACTATCACCTCATAACGCCATCAAAATAGAACGTGGGACAGTTTTTACTTCGTCAATTTCCCGTGTGCACTTTCCAACAGCTTTTACTAGGCCCCTACTATTGCGAGTACTACAAAATGAAAATACTAGGCACCTGACGTACCAACGCAGGGAGCGGTCGGAATGTAATCAACCGCGATATGTCCTGATTACATCGGCGCCCAATATGCACTTCCACATTAATAAAAACACCAAATGCCGTCACTTAATTTCATCAGTTCGTAGGGATTCTATCATAAAACACCGTAAAATTTTAATTTAGGCGACACGAAGCGAAATTTGTCCCTCCTCCCTTCACCATGCATTTCATAGATAAACTTTTTTTTTTTTACTTCGGTTGGCGTTAATAAAGGCATAGCACATGAATAACATTATTCCTTCTTCCGCCATGTCGATCGTGCCTGGATTTGTTTAAATAGGTGAATACACAAAACAAAACGGCTTTGTTTAGGTTAAAACTTTTGTAATAAGATAATTCGAGATGTCTTGCAAGCATTTTATTTTCAGCTCGAACAAAAAGGTACCAATGTCAGATGGAAGATACCCTGTCTCTTTTTAATGAAAATCAAAAACCTGTAGCAAGAAAGAGAAAGACTACCTCTCTATGAGCTGCTGGTGAGCCACGAGTGAGTAGTGAGTGAGATCGTAAAATAATACCATAGACTAAAAACGAGTTTGGAATTTTGTCTATTATAATAGAGTTGAGGGCATGTTATTTTAATATTGATCGATAATTAATATAATAGGGTATTTGACTTTTATGAATGCCACATTTTATGAATTAATTAAAAATATAGATTAACAGCAGACGATTCGCGAAGAACAAAACAGAATCGGTTGAAAAACTAATTAACAGTAATTTTTTAAATGTCTATCTCTTTCAAAAACTATTTTTTGTATGGAGATTATAGTATGGCGTTACTAGCAAGTCACGTCACAAGCTAGTATGTGCCTTTCTGTCTAATCTTGAATTTCAAACCTTTATAACTCGGTCAATTTTAAAGATAGAGCAAAAATTATTTTATGTTCGATAGCAGAAACTAACAAGTTTAAATTTAAAATCTGTTACACACCTTTTTATCGCACTACAACATAAATTATTATGAGAATTTACACTTGACATGTGCGATAAACAACCAAATTTGAATCTATTGCTACCTTAGCAATAAGGCCGCCTATCTGTATACCCTTTTATCTATCTTCTGTACTTTCAAGCTATATCCTTGTGTGCAATAAAGTATATTCTATTCTATTCTATTCTAATCCGATTCTGTTAGATGTTTTGTACCTCAGAAGGCTCTTTAAATTATTTACGGAATTAGTCATTTCATGACCATTAATTTTGAGAGAGATTCTGGCAACAGTCCATTAATTCTGAGTTTTAGACTGTACAACCCACATGTTATGAATTTATGATGATCATGACAGTAATGTCATGTAAGGCTACTGGCAGTAGTTTGGTTGTTTGGCATAGCACAAATGAATGAACAAGGCACAAGGTTTATGTCTTGTTGTTGTCTATGTGGGGTAAAAATAACTATTTAAAATATTTTACATTGCAGGTTGATCATGCTGATCAAACCAATTATATTTAACAATTTGGCATGTCATCAATTTATCTGTGAAAAGGTGGCGCTAATAGTAATAGAAAATTGTATTTCAACCAATCAGGATATTTCTGGTAGTTGAAATTCCCATAGTAATGAGACACGCTAAAATTTCTTGACTATATAGAAATACGAAAACCATTTCGAAATTTTATGGTTTTACACTATATTTTCGTATTTTTAATGGAAAAAAGTTAAAGATTACGTTAAAAATCCAAAAAACTAAATAACCCATTTGACCTTTGTGACGTTATCTTCGTATACACAAATCTAAGTTTTTACAAAACCTTGTACAAAGTAAGCTTTGGTAACGTTTGACGATTTGATATTAGAAAGGTGATATTTCGTAATTTTGTCGTCAATCAAATCTACGGGTATGGATGTCTGTCGTCGGTCGTATGACGTCACACAAGCACAAATTTAAAAAAATGAAAATGATTTAAACGATAACTGTTAATTCATTTCTTAAAAGAGTGCATTTCACAGATACTCCAATAGTTGTGAATAATACAAAATTTAAAAACCAGAAACAAAAATTTTGAATCTCATTTTATTAACGGTTTAAAACCCCAATAAATACAACCAAGAATTTTAAATAAAAATTTGTTTTAGCACAAAACTTTTGTTATTCTTATCGATAGCAAATAAATTAACTGAGCAACGTTACATCTCTACAATAGTTATGACATATGTGTATGTGTGTGTGCATATGTATGTTGTTGTGTTGTGTGTGCGTGGTGATTTGTGTTAAATGCTGATCAAAAGAAATTAATTAAAATCAGGTATATTTTGACGATGAAACTTACATAAATGTGAAGGAGAAGAGTGTTTTGTGTTATCAAGTGCTAGTGAATCCGTCGGGAGGCGGTAATCGTGTACGTTTCTTTGCTATTTGTGGATTCTGGATATCTTCGATGTACCATAAACAAAAATGTCAGCGCGATCCCGATTTTTTGTTTCTCGCTGCATACCCATCGTTATACCTTAATTAGATCACACGAATGATATAAAATAATGTTAGACGCTTTCCCCGGAGATGTGGCGCGGGCTCCACGGCGTGGTCTGGGCAATAAATCGGCCATAGGACGCGTGCGTTTGGTGTGCTCAATGTCTACACCCGATCTAACTCATTGTTTATGTATGGAGAATAAACCAGGATTTTTTATAGGTTTTCGCTGTGTATTCTGGTTTTAATTGAATATTTCGGTGGGCTTAGTCTACAGTGGCCGGTGGGGCAGGCAGGGCGCAGCGGGCTCGCGAGGCGCCTCCAAGGTTCCCTCTATTTATATTAATCGTATCGTATGCAGTATAATGACATTCTTGTAATGAAGTGCCGTGAGGATTCGTGGGACATGTGCCAATTATCGTTCCCGTGACGAAAGGCGCGCGAGTCTGTTTTGTATGTATACAATTGCATTACCATGTGTATGAATGAACTTCAGTTGTGGCTCTTACAAACTCTGGTAAGGTTTGTAAATATTAGCTTTCTTACCTTGAGACTGTTTGTTTGTAGCGGGGAGCTTCATTCAAACAACAGATAATGATGTAGTATGTGGCATGTTTACAGTGTCAGAATAAACTAGATATCCTTTACATAGTACAGTGTTATCTACTGCAACACAAGAATAGATTATAAATAACTGGGAAGTTTGTTTAACTTAATCTTGCTTGTATAATTGGTTTCAGATGTTGCAAAACAGTAACCAAGCAGTTAGCTTTGCTAACTTACAATATTACAACACTTATCTGCTGGAGAAATTTAGTAGCTCTAACAATAATGTAATAAACACAATTTTATTATTGATCAAATTAACAATATATATATATTACATTTATTTAATGCAGCTAGGGTTAGGTATGTTAGAAAATCTGTGATAGCGGAATGTAAACAAACATCTATTTGTACCTTACATTACAAGCAACTTCATAGATAACTGAAGACATTACTTACTACATTTTTTTTTATTGAATTAAATTAAGTAGGTAATTAATTTATAAACCAGCTAGGACAGTACCATTACATTTTTTCTTTTTTATATTATAAAAAACAAAATGTCAAAACAATCAAAAAATCAAAATAACTTCTGCACTGAAAAATCCTGAGCCACAGCAGGTACATAGCGCAAAGACAGTTTTAAACCAAAAAAGAATACTACAATCAGTAGTGCAAATAAATTATTTCACTAGCTCTAAGTAAATATTTATCAAATAAAGGATCAGGTAGGATAACACATAAAATCTAAAGGTCATCAACATAAAAACTCATTGGCCTTAACTTGAGCCTCATTATAACCATACAAATAGAAGCTTTATTATATATTGTGTTTAGATAGATAAACATACACAATTATCTGATGTTATCAATTTTTCTAAAAGTGTATATTAATTTTATTTTACATGAAATAAAAGTCGGTTGATATCTAAAAATACCATGAAAATTATACCATTTACAGAATAATTTATGCATTGCTATGCCAGTGATGATAATTATATAAAAAATAAATAATTCTTACTATAGGTAATTATTTGACTTTGCAGGTATCAATGGAGATTTAGAATTCTAGATCAAGGCCTAGTTGGTTTATGTTATACCTTGAATAGAAGTAGCTAACATCTGTGATGCTAAAAATAGATAAAAAAAACTAACTAGGTGTGATATTTTATTTTATGTCAGGAAATCCTTGATGAAATAGATTTTTCTGTAACTTCTTTTACTTCTCTGATACTGTTTTTAGAAAAAATAAAAAAGTTGCAAAAATACTTAATTAGTAGGAGATAAATGAGTGACATAAATGTTTGACATATTATTTTTGAATGCCTTCCAAAATGTTATTTTTGTCATCAGAGTCAAGATTATAGTGTTCGGTCAGGTGCTATTGAACTTAACATACCAACGAACCTAAGATATGAATGTCTAAAGAGCACATAAACTAAAATAGTGCTGAATATATTATAGTGCAAAATGTAGCAAAATTGACAACCCTTATACAGCTTTGACCTCTTAAGACTGCAATTTGCATTATTTACTCATACTAGTACTACTAGTCCTTAATCTTGTTTTAGTTCGGTGTGTTGCTCTTGTCAGATAAATAAATTTATAAGAGGCGTTTTTTTTTTGAGGCGTAGGAAGGAAAAAAAGTTTTGTTTACCTAGTTAAAATACAGAACATTTAATGATTTTATTATATTTCAATAAAATACTTGTATTATGTTTTCTGCAAGCTATACAAATACCTATGAAGACTTTAAATTGTAATCAGTGTTAAAATTCACATAATAGTATTTATTTTACCCTAAGGTTGCCTGAAAGAGATTGCTACCTTAGCAGTAGGGCCACCTTTTGTCTCTTCTGTTCTGTGTTTTATTTTTCCTGTTGTGTAGTTTTTCTTGTCAATAAAGAATAATGTATTGTATTACTACTTAATTTAAAATCTTCAAAACACAATCGAACTAGGTATGTAATACCTGTCTTAATTTTTGTTCTTATTTATAATGAATAATTTATCTATGCAAAATAATTTATTTGCCAGGCCTAATTATAAAATAAACATGGTTAGAAACCTTACCAACGAATTTAATATTTTGTAGGTATTGACACTTATATTCTGAGAATTTTTGAGTATACTACTAAATGCTCAAAGGACTAACTAGCCCTGTTGTCAAAGATTTCAAACCTCTTAATCCCCAGTTAAAAAAAGTTCATCTGGCACATGAAATTAAAAAAAAACAGGTTTCTATCTAAACTTGATAAGTACATAGTTTTCTTGAAGAGATTTTTATCTGGTTCCAGTCAAGTTGGCGAAGGCACGCAGGGGTATGATCAAGGAGAAGGAGAAAGGCGGAGGCGCCCGGCTCAAGGACGAGCCCAGCGACCCCGCCGAGCCTGGTGAGCATACTTCTTTATCACTGCACTCTTCCAACAATTGTATGTTGATTCGGTAGGTTTGCCAAGCTTTTTGGTCACGTGTCCTGCCAAATTAGACGGTGTCCGGCCTGTTTTTTAGGCTTTTGATGGTTCATTAAAATTTAAGAAGATTTGATGGTAAATTATAAAAAAGCCTTGTTTTACTTTAACAAAATTGTCGTGTGAAGACTAAAAATTATCTAAAAAATGTCCGGCTTTAATACCTGGCAACTCTAATGTGGATGAAAAACAGACGCCGCTTTCGACCGCACTGAATTACAATAAAATATGACACAAAAAAGATAAAAATGAGGGCGCTGCTGTTCGGAGTTAATTGGCAACACTGTTGATTTTTCAATCAATCATTGCCACTTTCTGTTGTTGGTTACCAATAACTGCTGATTTATGTAATTTCGTAGATTAAAGTCTTAGATATTAGATAGAATTTATAACGAAAAAATACTGGTTATAAAAATGACAATAAAATCAACAGTAACAAAAAAAAATGGAGAAGAATATTAATGATTAAGTTTAAAAATGCCGACATTAATTTAATGCTGACTAGTATTTTTTTTATTTAATTCATTTAAACATTTATGTAAAGGATTTAATTCCACCACTATTCAATTTCTGTTTTTTATCGCTTTTTCGTCGAGCTTAATATTTTGTCTTATTAAAGAAAAAACAAATACAAATACAACATAAAGTAGTCTACTAAAAACCACACGTCGTGCGCTTCCGAAAATTATATTTTTATTATTTTAATGTAACTTGGAGTTGAGTTCCTTTGGAGTTATAATTATAACAAAGATTAGATAATAATAGTTACTACGTACGTAAGTCCATTTCGTTCAGTTAGGTACAAAGTAAAAGGTTACTAATCAATCAATCATCAATCAATCTTGCGTTTTTTATTAAAAAATGCATTTTTAAAATTAGGACCTACCTAATAATATTTAGCAAATAAATTAAATTATGATAACTATTATTTAATTCCATTGCTAATAACTAAATCTTATTTAAAAAAATGTGTATATTAATAAAAAAAAAGTTAAGAATATCTTTTAAGTAACTCATATTATTAACCTGTGCAAGTAGTTGATGTGGTGTAGGGTGGCTTTCAGCATATAATTTTGTTCAAGACTGTATTGCATATTACAAGTAATTACATCTTTCATGTTAGGGTGAGAAAATTTGCAAAAAACGTTTATAAAAATCGCTAATGTTGTCGATCTGTTTAATGAAAATTACTAGGTAAATATAAGCATTTACCTGAAGTTTTTGTTTGAAAGTTAGTAAGAGATATTTTCAGCAATTTTTAGGTAAGATTTACAGCAATCTCAGTCGCATCGTCCAAAAATTCACTCTGTCATATTATCCTCAAACAAGTAACGTAATAATTTCTATTATTACGTATATCGTTAATTTAGTCCAAGAGTGTCGCTAATTCCGCCTTTTCGCATGTAAAATATTTGTTAACAAAAACACGTACAAATGTCTCAGTATTCTGAACAGAGAGAGCATTGGTCACGCTCGATAAATGATTTCAGATCGATAGATAGGCTCAAGTGTGGAAATTATTATGTACTCACCAGTAATCTTCATATTCCTCGTGAAACTAGGCTGTGTTATTTGTTAGTTTTATTGAGTATTTGTCTATAACAGTGAATTAAGTAGATAGATAATAACATTGTATAGGATTTTTTGCCGGATATTTTAGATATGATCTGGGATTCTTCAGATGATACGGATCTGAAATAACTGGTAGAGTTCGTCCACTGATTTGACATTCTTCTTCATCTTAGCGTGTCGATGACAAATTATATCTTTCTAGCCCAGAACTTAGCCACTTCGACTGCACTATTTGTGGCGTCCATTAAGTCCTGCTGCGAACAGGTGACAGGGCAGGCAGGACAGGACACTAAATGAGCCATGGACTGCACCGCTCCACACACACAGTCTATGTTTGGGTTTTCCGAGAATCCCCACCTGAACATATTTTCCTTGCTCCGGCCGACCTGAGTCCGAAGTCGATTTAAAGACTTCCAGATCGGCCATGGTAATCTATGTCCAGGCGTTGACATTCTATCGTTGGTCGATACTAGGATAGCAGGGGAAGCAGGGGAGCTGAACTTTTTGTTTTGTTTTAATATATGTATGTATAAATAGCAACTAATACTGCTGTCGTGTAGAAAATACGTATTGATCTTATTCATTTCGTAAAGAACAGAAACGGTGAAAGTAACAGGCGGATCAACTGTGAAATCAATTGATCTCATTTTTTTTCACAGGTTTTTCAAATAAAAATTATCGCCATTTCAATTCTTGCGGTTTATGTTTGAACAGCAGAAGGAATGTTAATTTTGGACTTTTGTTCCGTTCGAGTGTCAATTTATAACAGTTTTCGTAACTTATAGTAAACTGTTAGCCGTGTGGTGACGGCAGAGTAGAATACATTTGTCACCAACCTCTACTCTTCCCGTGGGTGTCGTAAGAGGCGACTTAGGGACTACACATCGAACAGGGAACGGGCAGCAGCGCTCTCTGATACAGTAACCTTTTAATTTGCGATCTCCAACCCGCCTGCCAAGCGTGGAGATTGTGGCAAAACCCTCCACTTAAGTGGAGGAAGCTCATAGTCCAGCAGTGGACTGTAACGGGCCGTTGATTTGATTTGAGTACATTTAAATAGTAATTAATTACCTGTTCCGATTTACTTATTCTAGCTTACAATATTAATTTGTGTTACCATGTGGAATTTATATCGTATTCCTCTACGTTAGTCTAACCAGGCGAGATAAGATAACATTCAAAAATATATTTTTTGCAACGAAATATGGGTCAATATGTAATTTTTCAGTGGGACTTAGTTATATTATGAACTTATCTAATATCTGTAAGTTCTTTCGCTGAGAAACCAGTATAGTAAACTGAAAATAACTAACACTATACGTCGTAATAACTAAATAGCTTTTAAATAGCGCAAAACTTCTCAGATGTTTGCTCAATCCGTAAAACTGAACAACTTTTTACTAGTAACAAGCAATGGTAACAAGTTACAATTTGATATTCATTGCGTAGCCAATTCGCCTAAACTGTATGCCCTTAGCGTTTTATCTCATTGTTTACGCAATGTACATCGAATTGTACTTGTAATTTCTAACTTGTAGCTTCGTGAAACGGGGCCCAGGTATACTAAGATCAAAATTTATAAGTATCTGTTCTTTTTAGTTTAATTATCTATGACAAATAGAGTACACGCGGGGATTCGAACCCGGAATCTCCGTAATGACAGTCGAACACTCAACTGTTCGGCTATGGAGGCTGTAATAAATTTATGACTTTCCACCAGGACACGGGTCCCGGCCGCCGTCAGCGTCGCTGCCGACCCCGGCGGCGCTGAAGAAGGAGCCCGATGAGCCCCAGCACAGGGTCAAGATGGAACCCCACAGCCAAGCAGACCAGGACCCCTCGGCCGACCTGGGCGTCGACGGCATCAAGACTGAGATTGACGGTCTGATGGACAACGACGGTAAGAGTTAGTAGTCCAGTCGATTTTTTAATTTTTCTTTGAGGTGATTGAGTGATTGGCCGTTTGATTTAAAGTTATCTATTTATTTTTCCATAGATTTATTTTCATTGATGTAGAGCAACTATTTTCAGATGTTATTTATTTAATTTTGCCAACTTATAATGGCAGGATAAGACACAGTTAACGAAAGGTCATAAATGAGGAGAAATCGTCTCGTCAATGTTAGCTAATCTTTATTATCAGAATCTTAGGTAAATTCATCAACATTAAAATAATGCCTGTTCCTTCAACATCTTTGGAGAAATACCCTGAAATATCATCGACCAAAAGTCGCAACTTCGAACGCTTTCCTGGCCATGAATCTATCTTCTTGGAACATGGTTACTTGAGGCTGTTTACCCTGACATTGAGCCTCGAAAATATGTAAGTATTTTATTTAAAATAATTAGGTAGATGACTGTAATTAATCATACTTCATTTGATTATGTATCCAAACTGTAACGCACGGCAATCTAAGGTCACATTCATGTCTCTAGTAGCTAAACTTTTAGTTTGAGAGCCTCATCTGTTCCCTCGGTGGTGGTTCCTCCAGTTCGGGAAATAGTAGTTTGAACTTTAAATTCATGTTTACGTGTTTTAAGACGAAGGAAATATCGTGGGGAAACCTGCACAAGCCTGCGAAGTAATTCAAAGGTTCGTATGAAGTTGATAAATTCGCACTAGGCCCGCACGGTTTTCTAAAGATAGGTCGAGCCCCTCGGTGGGGACGTAATGAACTGATAACAAAGCATTATTTTAATCAATAACCTAAACCGACACTTTACGTTTGGACTTTTGTTTCAATCAATCAGACTTTTGTTTAAAATAAAATAATATTTATAATTTCGATCTTTATGCACATTTTAAAACTATATTACGGATCTTGAACGCAATTTAAAAAAATAGGTGTAGTATAGGCTATAAAGAGGCTTGAAATGTTGAGATTTTTCGTCGAATCTATTCGCAAACTGATAGTTGTATGTATGCCTTATTCAGATTAATCAACACAACCAAAACCAACTGCAGGTAGATGAATCCAAATGTACCCGCACTAATAATCTTCTAATCTCAGTCTGCTCGCGACCACGGCAGCTGGCCCTGTCAAATCGTGCTAATTAAAGAGTTATCGATAGTTAAGCCCACGCAGTGTTTGAGCGTCGGGCGAAAGTGGTGGGAGGACTCCTCGCGCCTGTATACAACATTTACGGAGTAAGTAAGTGAGAGAGAAGATACTGGTGCATTCATGGTTGCAACTTGTAAGATATTTATCTTATTTATTTGAATTAGTTCCATCATTGCCAACAATCGCAAGTATTTATCAGTATCTATTTTTTTTTCAAGTTGCGTTCATGACCTGTTTTGGCATAAGCTCAGAATTGAAATATTTTAGAACAATCTAGATTTCCTTGATAGTTTTACAATAATAGAAACAAGAAGAAAACCTATACACACACATGCCTGTAAAGAAATTAATATTTATGTGTGACTTATAACCCTTATTTAGGATACCCTTAAGTTCCATGGTAGGAGGATACATTTGAACTGAAATCAAGCAGTCATCTACCTATTCAAAGCAGAAAAGAACCTAACATGACCTTCTTTTGCAGCTGGGGACCCTTCAAAGTCGCCGTCTTGTGAGCTGGGAGGCCCAGGGTCACTGAAGTCGGAGCGGCTCTCGTCAGATTCCCAGGACATACTGGATCCACAGACCGGCCTTAGAGGCTCCACTGGGAATATGCAGGTTAGATTCATGTTTTGTTTTTGTTATTTGAATGTAAAGCCTAAGCAATGCTAGATAGAATTAAATATTTTCTTTTGTAAAAGAAGAAATCCGTTTTTAAAATATAAAAGATATTTTAATAAAAGCGGGCTAGAATAGCCACGGAATGGGTGCCGGAGGATGGTCGCCGCCGTCGAGGTCGACCACGAAGACGATAGCGAGATGACTTGGACGGATTTCTGAAGGGCTGGCATCGCGAGACCCAAGATCGGGAGGAATGGCGAGAGTGAGGGGAGGCCTTTGCCCAGCAGTGGGACACACAAGACGCTACTTAAAAAAAAATTAGTAAAAAGATAAAAAAATATTTATTCGAAGTAAGATTTAACAAAATATTTTTTTGCCGTCAAAGCCAGTTGGCCCGTTCACTACAAGTGTACGCTCACTGTGGAGAAGAACGGCCGGAAGAAACTCCACAAGATTCGCATCTTTCGACACTTCTTTTTTAAATAAAAATGTTTTTTACAATAATCAATACATATTTTTAATGTTTTCTGTGTGGTTGGAGCATGCGAACACCAAGCCTCCTTGTCAATCAAATACCCATTTAATTAAATATATAATAGATACACTGGGGTCATTATAGTACACTAGACTATACACAGCCTCCCTGAACCTTTTTAAAAATATGAAAAAACTGACATTTAAATTAGCTTCGCACTCATTTATAGTACTCGCTATAAAGAAGTGAACTCTATGGCTATGAACACGAAAGTATTGTGGCGTGCAAATAGTCAAAACGCATCTACGTATTCTCCTTTCATATAACGCACACAATACTAGAATAAAAAAAATAACTTTCTAAATATGTCTCAACTTCTCAACTCCAACATTATCACCAGGATGGCAATCAAAACTGTCGCAACCCAAACAGTGGCCCCGAGAACATGGGGTCCTGTCGCATGGGTCCTGGCGGTATGGGGCCTGGGGTCTCCATGGGCCCCATGTCGAGCGAGGCCCAGACGCTGCCTTCCAACGTCATCAGCAAGCAGGCTGGCAGCATGGAGGTAATATTGAACTGGGTAGATTGCATGACGCTTATTCAACGCTCTTACGGTGAAGGAAAACATCTTGAGGGAACCTACACACTTATAGAAGTGTGTAGGTTCCCTCAAGATGTAAGAAATAAGGAAATAAGGTTGTGTGTGAAGTCGATCAACCCGCACTGGGCCAGCGTGATCGACTAAGGCCTGACGCTTATTCAACACCCTTACGGTGAAGGAAAACATCTTGAGGGAACCTACACACTTATAGAAGTGTGTAGGTTCCCTCAAGATGTAAGAAATAAGGAAATAAGGTTGTGTGTGAAGTCGATCAACCCGCACTGGGCCAGCGTGATCGACTAAGGCCTGACGCTTATTCAACACCCTTACGGTGAAGGAAAACATCTTGAGGGAACCTACACACTTATAGAAGTGTGTAGGTTCCCTCAAGATGTAAGAAATAAGGAAATAAGGTTGTGTGTGAAGTCGATCAACCCGCACTGGGCCAGCGTGATCGACTAAGGCCTGACGCTTATTCAACACCCTTACGGTGAAGGAAAACATCTTGAGGGAACCTACACACTTATAGAAGTGTGTAGGTTCCCTCAAGATGTAAGAAATAAGGAAATAAGGTTGTGTGTGAAGTCGATCAACCCGCACTGGGCCAGCGTGATCGACTAAGGCCTGACGCTTATTCAACACCCTTACGGTGAAGGAAAACATCTTGAGGGAACCTACACACTTATAGAAGTGTGTAGGTTCCCTCAAGATGTAAGAAATAAGGAAATAAGGTTGTGTGTGAAGTCGATCAACCCGCACTGGGCCAGCGTGATCGACTAAGGCCTGACGCTTATTCAACACCCTTACGGTGAAGGAAAACATCTTGAGGGAACCTACACACTTATAGAAGTGTGTAGGTTCTCTCAAGATGTAAGAAATAAGGAAATAAGGTTGTGTGTGAAGTCGATCAACCCGCACTGGGCCAGCGTGATCGACTAAGGCCTGACGCTTATTCAACACCCTTACGGTGAAGGAAAACATCTTGAGGGAACCTACACACTTATAGAAGTGTGTAGGTTCCCTCAAGATGTAAGAAATAATGAAATAAGGTTGTGTGTGAAGTCGATCAACCCGCACTGGGCCATCGTGATCGACTAAGGCCTGACGCTTATTCAACACCCTTACGGTGAAGGAAAACATCTTGAGGGAACCTACACACTTATAGAAGTGTGTAGGTTCTCTCAAGATGTAAGAAATAAGGAAATAAGGTTGTGTGTGAAGTCGATCAACCCGCACTGGGCCAGCGTGATCGACTAAGGCCTGACGCTTATTCAACACCCTTACGGTGAAGGAAAACATCTTGAAGGAACCTACACACTTATAGAAGTGTGTAGGTTCCCTCAAGATGTAAGAAATAAGGAAATAAGGTTGTGTGTGAAGTCGATCAACCCGCACTGGGCCAGCGTGATCGACTAAGGCCTGACGCTTATTCAACACCCTTACGGTGAAGGAAAACATCTTGAGGGAACCTACACACTTATAGAAGTGTGTAGGTTCCCTCAAGATGTAAGAAATAAGGAAATAAGGTTGTGTGTGAAGTCGATCAACCCGCACTGGGCCAGCGTGATCGACTAAGGCCTGACGCTTATTCAACACCCTTACGGTGAAGGAAAACATCTTGAGGGAACCTACACACTTATAGAAGTGTGTAGGTTCCCTCAAGATGTAAGAAATAAGGAAATAAGGTTGTGTGTGAAGTCGATCAACCCGCACTGGGCCAGCGTGATCGACTAAGGCCTGACGCTTATTCAACACCCTTACGGTGAAGGAAAACATCTTGAGGGAACCTACACACTTATAGAAGTGTGTAGGTTCCCTCAAGATGTAAGAAATAAGGAAATAAGGTTGTGTGTGAAGTCGATCAACCCGCACTGGGCCAGCGTGATCGACTAAGGCCTGACGCTTATTCAACACCCTTACGGTGAAGGAAAACATCTTGAGGGAACCTACACACTTATAGAAGTGTGTAGGTTCCCTCAAGATGTAAGAAATAATGAAATAAGGTTGTGTGTGAAGTCGATCAACCCGCACTGGGCCATCGTGATCGACTAAGGCCTGACGCTTATTCAACACCCTTACGGTGAAGGAAAACATCTTGAGGGAACCTACACACTTATAGAAGTGTGTAGGTTCTCTCAAGATGTAAGAAATAAGGAAATAAGGTTGTGTGTGAAGTCGATCAACCCGCACTGGGCCAGCGTGATCGACTAAGGCCTGACGCTTATTCAACACCCTTACGGTGAAGGAAAACATCTTGAGGGAACCTACACACTTATAGAAGTGTGTAGGTTCCCTCAAGATGTAAGAAATAATGAAATAAGGTTGTGTGTGAAGTCGATCAACCCGCACTGGGCCATCGTGATCGACTAAGGCCTGACGCTTATTCAACACCCTTACGGTGAAGGAAAACATCTTGAGGGGAACCTACACACTTATAGAAGTGTGTAGGTTCTCTCAAGATGTAAGAAATAAGGAAATAAGGTTGTGTGTGAAGTCGATCAACCCGCACTGGGCCAGCGTGATCGACTAAGGCCTGACGCTTATTCAACACCCTTACGGTGAAGGAAAACATCTTGAGGGAACCTACACACTTATAGAAGTGTGTAGGTTCTCTCAAGATGTAAGAAATAAGGAAATAAGGTTGTGTGTGAAGTCGATCAACCCGCACTGGGCCAGCGTGATCGACTAAGGCCTGACGCTTATTCAACACCCTTACGGTGAAGGAAAACATCTTGAGGGAACCTACACACTTATAGAAGTAAAATAATAAATAAATAATAAAATATTTCTTTATTATATAAAAAAACATTTATTTTGGAAAAGTGGGGCAAGTGTCTCCCAAAAGGCTTATCGCCTGTGTCGGGAGGCACCGCTCTTCATAGAAACTAACATAATTTAAGTTAATGTTATGACAAGTTCATACAGATGGAAAAAGAGGTAAGTATAATTAAGATAAGTTTAGTTTAGGTCTAAAATAGTTTTAAACTCACATTATTAGATTATAGGTTCAACTTACATTCCTTCCTACAATCTAAGTCCAAGTTTAAGTAGGTACATATTAATTAGAAATAGATTAATTCAGTTCAGTTCGACATGCCGAGTTATTCTAAGTCTAAGCGGTATACTCATGGTTTATCACACTTTCCTACTTACAATCTCAGTCTATGTTTAAGTAGGTACATAATAGCTAGAAATTTTAGTTTAGTCAGCCATGCCAAGTTATTCAGAGTCTAAACGGGTGTGTGTGTGTGTGTGTGTGTGTGTGTGTGTGTGTGAGTGGGGGTGAGTATGTGTAAGAGAGTGAGGAGTGGAGAAGAGCTGCCGAGAAGTGTGTATATAGGTTCCCTCAAGATGTAAGAAATAAAGAAATAAGGTTGTGTGTGAAGTCGATCAACCCGCACTGGGCCCGCGTGGTCGACTAAAGCCTGATCGTCCAAATTCAGGGTAGGCTCGAGGCCCTCGGTAGGGACGAATGGAAGTGAAGATGTTGCGATGGATGTGTGGCGTTACGCGATTAGATCGAACTCGTAACGAACATATCCGTGGCAGTCTCGGAGTCCGTGACGCTAGGATGAAGAAGAAGAAAACGCTAGGACGAAGAAGAATGAGAGTGAGATTGCATAAAGGGATTGGTGAGGAATGCAGCAGAAGATGTTTGTCTACCTCTCTAGGAAGAGGCATGATTGTAATGTATGTAAATGAGCTATATCAGAGGCCTAAGTCAGCTGAATAAAGCTTCTCGTTGTCGTCGACCTTACAAACCCATTTGATAAATACAGGCTGTTAAAAAAACATAAATCATAAAGGGTGTTAAAAGATCTCTTGTCAATTATTGACAAAGTCAGGAAATTATCTGTTTTAGGTGTCAATCTCAGGTTGATTGACCTTAACGTTGTTCACTAAGATTGTGACTATTTGAGATGATGGATGTTATTTTTAGAGCTATTTTTGGCACCCTTTATATAAAAAGATTTATTCTAAAACCCATAATGTTCCGCCAGCAGCAGAGTCAGATCTTCGTGTTCTCGACGCTTCTGGCCAACAAGGGCGCGGAGGCGGTGCTGTCTGGACAGCATCACTCCATCATCGCCTACCACTGCGCGCAGCCCGGCACCAAGAAATACTTGGAGGTAAGTAGACCTGAGTAGCTGCATCTGTAGTTCTCTCGGTAGTTCTTACCATATTCAGCGCATGCCTCTTCTGAGGTTGGCATTGTGCTGAGTCCTGCCTTTTTGCTGTTGCGACTCACACATATTAAATAGTGTTGATTTTTAAAGTTTATTTAAACTTACTAAGCAATTCTCTTTTCAGAAACATCCTCTAAAAATGGGTCAATTTAACAAACAAAGTCCAGCACAATGGCTAAACAACCTAGCCATGGCCAAGACCCGGGGAGGGATGAGAGGCGGGCCCAACATGATGGGTGGCCCAAACCAAATGGGCCATATGATGGGCGGGCCAATGGGGCCCAACATGGGGCCTATGGGGCACGGTGGGTCAATGGGCCATATGGGACCTAACATGATGGGCCCTAGCCGAATGGGCGGTCCCGGCAACCAGATGATGATGATGAAGGGAGGGCCGGGACAGATGGGGCAAATGGGGCCCGGCATGGGGCCGATGGATGGGTTTCCAGGAGGCACCCCGTCCTGCGGTGTCATGGACGGCCTCGGTGCTGATGGTGAAATGCCCTGGGACACCGTAAGTAAACCTTGCAATTTACGGTTCCTATCACGTAAAAACATCGTTGGACGAAGTGGAGGGGGTGTGTAAAAGTTGACAACCAAAGACAGTGCTTTGGTGCGAGATAGTGCCCATTTTAATGTAAACTTATCCCCTTCGTCTAACGTTTTGTTTTCGTGACTCAATCTATAACTGTTAGATTAGTGTTGTTAAGGACTGGAGTCTTAATTTTGGAAACTCGCTTCAATTATACAGGACTCTGTGAGCTCAAAAGGCTCGGAGTCCCGAGTCAAGTCGCGCGCGAGTTCTCTGCGCTACGACTCTAAATTACAAAAGAGCTCGAGTCTTGAAGTGAACGCGAGTCTTTATTGAAAGCCTCGAGTTCTAAATTTGGACTTGAAACTTAGTGCTTATCAAAGATTTTAGAAGAGTTTTAGTAACTTGTCGGCTTACCTTCACCTTCCCTACTCGACCTACAAATAGTCTTTCTTTGATTCTATTTTACAAAGAAAATATTTAAAAATTTCAACCGTGGCGATATAATGAAGAATTTCACCTAACTTTGAAATTAAAATACACTATCAATATCATCGTAGCAAACTACACGTCAATAACTTTAAAAATAACAACCAGTGCTATGTTTTTTTTAATAGCCCTTTTTAGTCGTCCCACTGCTGGGCAAAGGCCTCCCCTTTTTCCTTCCACTGATCTCGATCTTGGGCCACTTTCATCCATTGCTGTTCTGTTCAAATGCTATGTTATCATAGCTAAAAATAAGGCTCACTGCTCAAAAGGCACGCGCACGACTTGCCGCAATAGAAGACTCGAGCGCTCTGGAAAGGCTCGTGTCACGCTCAGGCTCGTGTCACGCTCAGCGACTCAACAAGCTCGAAGTCTTCGCGCAATACAGTCCTGTTAAAACAACCCGAGCCTTGTAAAAAGACTACCTGGTCCTAAATAAGAATACTCGGAGGACTAATAACTATTTAGTGATTATGTTTATGTAATTTTGCATATTGTATAGATAGAGCTTTATTATTGATGTAGTTTAAGCGTTTTCAGTCTACTTACCTGCTCGACTCGTCTTATTGCATGTTATACTACAACAATTAATATACCGATGCTTTTTTTTGTCTGGTTGTCCTATATTTGTCAATTCTGTAATCTAAATCCAAATAAAATCGATTGACTAAAATCTTGAAAATATAAAATATTTAATAATCTCTTTTGTTATGGTCCTCTCTATAGCAACGTTTCTTCCAGAAAAACCCCTCGGTAATGTCGAACGGCATGCCGAACGGCTGCGGCCCCATGCCGCCGTGCTCGGAGGCTGGCGGGGGCCCGGACCCGGCCGCCGGCGGAGCGCCCGCCGACCCCAACGCGCAGGCCGACCAGTCCTGCCAAGGCCCTAAAGGTACAGTCAATGTAGAGAAAATGGTATCGATTCACACAGTCACGCTCTAATCCTTAATTTAAGTTTGTCAGTCCTTTTCACCTTTTAAAGGACATTAAAAAAGGACAGGAGATGGTCATCCCAATATTGGAGTTGTCAAACATCGAATTTGAACCTTATGGACGCGTCGATAGCACAATAAACAAGACAGCATGTAAAACATCCGACTTAAAAATCTCTTAATCTGACGGCTATGCCATTATTTTAAGATATCATTCACTCAAAATAATATCATTCGTTCATCTGTATTCATCACCTCTCTTTCATTGGTCATATAAATGAAACGGATATCTGAATTTTAAAATTAAAATTAGAGCATGACTTCCCGATCGGGTTCATTGACGCAAATAATTAACAGATAGAGGTTTTTGTTACACGACTGCCCAAAAAAAAGAGGTGTAATGTGTTCAGGGTTCATGTATGCATGTAAGCGAGTTTCTTTGTTCCACCATAACATCTAAATGTCTGAACAGATTTGGATGTGTGGTGTATCGTTAGATTCCTTACAGTCTCGTTTTTTATTTTTTAGATGATTGCGGACTCATTCGTACCTTGTCTCATGTGGTCAATGACATATAAAGAAAAATACTGTGATTTATGAGAACTAAAGATTAAATATTCGTCGAATAAAATGTAAACTTAACAAATCCTTTCCGTCCAGGTGTAAAAATACCAGACGAGAACCTGACTCCGCAACAGAGGGCACACCGCGAAGAGCAGCTAGCAACCATCCGCAAAATGCAGCAGATGTTGTTCCCTGAAAGTGGGGGTCCGAACCCCAACCAGCCCGGCGACAACCAACCGCCCAACGACATAAACCCGCCCAACTCCTCCGCCAACATGATGCCCTTCCCGCCCATGTCCGGCATGGGCCCCAACGGACCTATGGGGCCCGGGCCCAACGGCCCAATGGTCTCCATGTCCAACAGCATGAATTCAGGCCCGAGCTGTACCATGTCGGGACCGATGGGGCCGAATGGACCTATGGGGCCCGGACCGATGGGGCCGGGAGGTCCAATGGGCGGGCCGATGGGGGGAATGGGCGGGCCGGGTATGGGGATGGGTGGGCACGGATCTATGGGGCCTAACGGGATGATGGGGCCGAACGGGCCTATGATGGGGGGGATGGGGCCGAATGGGCCTATGGGACCGATGGGGCCTTGTGGAATGAAGGGCATTAGAGGTCCGTGCGGAGGGCCTGATATGAAGGGGGGGATGTGTACAGACATGCATATGGGAAGAGCGTGCGGTGGACCTATGGGGGTAAGTCTTTCTCTTTTCTTTATTGAGTTTTTAGAATAAACAATCGAAGAGGCTAATAACCTAAGCTAATGTTCAATGGTCACCATCACAATAGACTTAACACCTGGTTGACGGCTCCGTAGCCTAGTTGGATCCCGCCTAGGGCAAAATTTGTGTTGTAATGAGTTTTAGTGTTTACCTTGTGTATCAGCTGTCTGATACCTATAGTAACGTCTCTGCCTAGTTTGCGATCAAAAGGCCGCATGTTAGATGTCTCCACATATCTATTTATATTAATTGTTATAAACGTTACATAAGCTTTTTAATGTTAAGTTTTAGCGCCGGAAATAAAATACGTCTTCCTTGGACACTTTTGCCAATTTTTATTTAATGACAACAACAACAACAATTTTTTTTATTTTTTTATTACAACAATTTATTTTATTTGCAGAGAATGCCAAACCCCATGGGAGGGATGGGCGGGCCTAAGCCTTGCATGATGGGCGGACCTCACATGGGACCCAGAATGATGCCAGGACCCAATATAAACGCAATGAATGGTAAGTTTCGTGCGATAAATAATAAAATGTTTATTATGTTTTCTCTTAACCTAGGTTACAAAAGTGTTTGGTCCCGCCTTTCTTAACAGACAGCTCGATATCTCTTGATATCACTGACATACAATACATAATAAAAAAAGAAGAACTAGTTGTAGAATTACTTGGCCCTTGTTTACAAATAGAAAGGTTGATGACTGCATCGAAATTATAAGTTACTGAGTAGGTTCTTGCGATAGGCCCCTCCCTATCATGACATGAAACGTAATAGTTTTAAGCTACTATATGTTATGTTGGCTATCCATTATAATAAATAAATAGAACTGTCTCGCTATACACGACGTGACTGACAGTGATGGCAATATCCTACTGAAGTCGTAATGAAAACACCTCTTTTCGCACTGATCCACTGCACTCGTCAGTTAAGCGATATAACTGTAACAAGCTTGGTTTGCCCTCGTCTAGAGACATGTTTCAATCGTTTGTTGTTGATGTTGAGGATGATTGTTCGTTTGTCTGCAGGCGGTATAATGATGGACGGCAGCATGATGTCGGGCATGGTTCACGGCGACTGCGGGCCCGACCACCACAACATGCCCAACGGACCCATGTGCGACGAGTACGGCCGCGGGCGCAACGTGAGTACACAACTGATCTAACCCCAAAATCCCAGTGCCTTAAAGCCTTAGTACCTTAAAGTCCCAGTACCCCAAGGCCCCAGTGCCTCAAAGCCTTAGTACCTTAAAGTCCCAGTACCCCCAGGCCCCAGTGCCTCAAAGCCTTAGTACCTTAAAGTCCCAGTACCCCAAGGCCCCAGTGCCTCAAAGCCTTAGTACCTTAAAGTCCCAGTACCCCAAGGCCCCAGTGCCTCAAAGCCTTAGTACCTTAAAGTCCCAGTACCCCCAGGCCCCAGTGCCTCAAAGCCTTAGTACCTTAATGTCCCAGTACCCCAAGGCCCCAGTGCCTCAAAGCCTTATTACCTTAATGTCCCAGTACCCCAAGGCCCCAGTGCCTCAAAGCCATAGTACCTTAAAGTCCCAGTACCGCCAGGCCCCAGTGCCTCAAAGCCTTAGTACCTTAATGTCCCAGTACCCCAAGGCCCCAGTGCCTCAAAGCCTTATTACCTTAATGTCCCAGTACCCCAAGGCCCCAGTGCCTCAAAGCCTTAGTACCTTAAAGCCCCAGTGCCTCAAAGCCTTAGTACCTTAATGTCCCAGTACCCCAAGGCCCCAGTGCCTCAAAGCCTTATTACCTTAATGTCCCAGTACCCCAAGGCCCCAGTGCCTCAAAGCCTTAGTACCTTAAAGCCCCAGTGCCTCAAAGCCTTAGTACCTTAATGTCCCAGTACCCCCAGGCCCCAGTGCCTCAAAGCCTTATTACCTTAATGTCCCAGTACCCCAAGGCCCCAGTGCCTCAAAGCCTTAGTACCTTAAAGTCCCAGTACCCCAAGGCCCCAGTGCCTCAAAGCCTTATTACCTTAAAGTCCCAGTACCCCAAGGCCCCAGTGCCTCAAAGCCTTATTACCTTAAAGTCCCAGTACCCCAAGGCCCCAGTGCCTCAAAGCCTTAGTACCTTAATGTCCCAGTACCCCAAGGCCCCAGTGCCTCAAAGCCTTATTACCTTAATGTCCCAGTACCCCAAGGCCCCAGTGCCTCAAAGCCTTAGTACCTTAATGTCCCAGTACCCCAAGGCCCCAGTGCCTCAAAGCCTTAGTACCTTAAAGTCCCAGTACCCCCAGGCCCCAGTGCCTCAAAGCCTTAGTACCTTAATGTCCCAGCACCCCAAGGCCCCAGTGCCTCAAAGCCTTATTACCTTAATGTCCCAGTACCCCAAGGCCCCAGTGCCTCAAAGCCTTAGTACCTTAAAGTCCCAGTACCCCAAGGCCCCAGTGCCTCAAAGCCTTAGTACCTTAATGTCCCAGTACCCCCAGGCCCCAGTGCCTCAAAGCCTTATTACCTTAATGTCCCAGTACCCCAAGGCCCCAGTGCCTCAAAGCCTTAGTACCTTAAAGTCCCAGTACCCCAAGGCCCCAGTGCCTCAAAGCCTTATTACCTTAAAGTCCCAGTACCCCAAGGCCCCAGTGCCTCAAAGCCTTATTACCTTAAAGTCCCAGTACCCCAAGGCCCCAGTGCCTCAAAGCCTTAGTACCTTAAAGTCCCAGTACCCCAAGGCCCCAGTGCCTCAAAGCCTTAGTACCTTAAAGTCCCAGTACCCCAAGGCCCCAGTGCCTCTAAGCCTTAGTACCTTAAAGTCCCAGTACCCCAAGGCCCCAGTTCCTCAAAGCCTCAGTACCCCAAGACCACAGTACCTCGAAAGTCCCGGCACCTCGAGGCCCCAGTACCCTTGAGGTATGTTGGGCCAGCAACCTTGGCAAATAGGTAGAGATGAACAGGTCGAAAAAATAACATAGATATTTACAGACAGAATTCGAGATAAAACTAAAGATATTACACTGACTGTCGATACAGCCTTGTTAATTTGTGTCTGCCTTCTACGACGGGGAATCCAGATTTGATTCGAAATATTTGTACATTATTTATTAAGTTAAATAAATCAGTCAGTAAGAATTAATGGAAAATTGAAATTGAATGGTCTAGGTGTTTTGAAATTAAATTTACGTCTGTATGTTTGTAGCATCGGAGCTTCTGAACGGCTGGACGGATTGTAGCGGGGTGTTTTAATTTTTTTATATGTGTCCAGATGGGTCCAGGCGACCCCGGCGGGCTGGGCCCGGGCGGGCCGGGGGGCATGCACAAAGGCCGCATGGGCAGCCCCAAGAGCCCCGGCGCCGCCGACATCGACTGGCAGAAGATCCACCACCAGTTTTTCGACGACCCAAAGTCCATGGACAACGATATGAGTGAGTAGCATCATCATAATTTCGGCCTGTAGACGTCCATCCACCGTTGGATAAAGGCCTCCAAGGACCTCCATGAGACCGGTCGTGCTTGGCTTGCATCCAGCGGAAAATTACGGCATTCTCCAGATTCGGTCCACCTTGCCTGATTTGCTCACGCTGCGTCTTATGTAAGACTTTCATGCCAAAGCGGCCTCAATTCTTCGTGTAATATGCTCCACCCACAACCACTTAAGTTCAGCAATAGGGAATATGCACAATTTTTAAAATTCATTAATCGAAAAAAGTTCCAGATTAACACATAAAAATTAGTTTTTCAAATATCGGGAACCGGGCACATGTGACCGGAGAAAAGCCGCTCGGAAAATTTAATACAACCATGTGAAAAAGACGGTTTGTATGGGGCAACACCAAATGAATATACTCCTTCATTTAGCATCATAATAATTCGACTCGTTCTTGGCCAAAAAAAGAATAAAGTCAGTTCAAAAATTTGCCGTGCCGGTTATGAAAATTGTCGCGGATTGTAGAGTTTATTGTTGGGATGTAATAATATGTTTTTTTACGTTAGTTTATGTATTTTACGGGGAAAATATTAAGTTTTTCCATAAAAAATACTAGGTATTCCAAAAAAAATATATTTTATATGAAAGGGTAGTACTTTGACCTCGGTTTATATTTTGAAAAACAGTTATTCAAGATGATAAATACAGTTTGTCTCAATAATAAAAACCAAAAATATAATTGAAAATACATATCTTTTTATTTCATGTAAAATTAAACAGTAGTACCAAAGTTATCTTCAGATTTATAAATCAATATGATTTGTTTATATCGCCGCCATTTTCATCCCCGAGCTTAGGGGGCTTTCAAAGTTGATGGTTAGACAGAGAGGTCCGACGTGATATGTGACGTCATGTGTCACGCGGGCCATACATCCGCCATAGAAAATTTTGTTTTCGTAAGAGGGACAGATATATTTGTTTAATAATGTTGTATCTAGTTTGTTTTTCGATCAATTTTGATTATGTTTTGACTGTCGCGAAACCCCAAAACCTAAAATTATAGATAAGGACAGTTCGAGTCCTAATTTTAAGTTTAGAGCGGTATGCAGGAATTGGGAATCTTAGCTATGAACTGAGTGACGTATGTATTTTTTATTGGTGCCTAATTGTGTCACCTTTCAGGTACACAAGTAAAGTCCCCGTGCTCAGAAAGAGGCGGGTGCTTACCGCCGCCTCCTTACGGCGCGTCGCCTTTACATAGATCCGCCTCCGTACCTATAGGTAAGTGCTTTCACGACTTTAGACTAGCTGTCCACTTTCTAATGCTTTAGTAGTAGACTTAGTATTGATAAGGTAAAGGCAAGTTATAGGTATATGAGATAACTGATGATTTTACAGATCATTACACTTCTGTTACGATTTGTTTTCTTGAAAACTTTCAAACTGAGTTATCAGTCTTTTAGAAAAAAGAAACAATCTAACTGATTGTAACTTAACTCATATTCTTTGTCACATATTTTTATCAATAACAGCTTTGTTTAATATAAATTCTGCCACGTCTCAGTACTGTGTGTGGGTAAATAGACTTACACACTAGAGTAGTACAAGAAGAAAAACTCCGCTGAAATTAAATTATTTACATTTACAAATATAAAAGACAAACGATATTGAAGTATACCAATAAATAGAGCAATTTAATAACGAAGCGACGGATGATGACGACAAAATAACTTATGCATTCCTCTCAGCAACCCAATCGCCGAGCCACGGGTCGGTGCAGATGCCGATGTCGGCCGAAGCCTCCCGCGCCGGCTCCGGCCTCAACAGCCCCGCGCACTGCAAACCCGGGCAGAAACAGGACGCACCAGGTCGGTCACGATCACAGCCCTTATTACCTAGCCATACGGGACGAATTCGAGTGAAGTAAAACGACTGGGAAAAGTTTGAGTTTGATATCTACCAGTATGTGATTGTTTCAGTCGGAGATTAGATTCATAGGGTGTCTGCTTCGTTAAACATGTCGGCTCAACTTATGCTGGAAAGAGTAATAGGTTTGTGTGCATCAACCAACGTAGATTGACCTGGTCAGTTTATAAATTAGTTAAAACCAGCAAAAGAGCAGATATGTTGTTTGACCGTGTCTAACGCATCGAATGTTTTCAGGCCGTCTGTATTGAAAACTAGTTCACGCTATCATGCGGCCGATAAAAGACCGTCCAAAAATATCCGAATATGTAATTCAAATCTAGCTTAATTTCGGATATTAATAATAATAAAGAATGTTTATTCATCCAAAAAAGTACATACATTAACTATTACAAACAAATTTTGTATAATAAAAAAGGATGAAAAGATCCGATTTCTAGCACAAGTGCTGCTTTACAGCCTCTCATATTAGATTAACCCCTTGTATGCGGCGTCAAGATGTATTGACGGCAAAAAATATCCCCTTGTATGCGGCTGTCAAGACTTATTGACGCAACGGCGCAGACAAAGGAATATTACAATATCGCGCGCGCCGCATATAAATTATTAATACTTATAAATCAAACTCAAAATACCTCATTTTACTTCACTCTGAATTAGGGACGAAAACAGCCTAGGTAAGTCCCACGCGGTACTCGCATGTAAAGTAACATTCGTCAATAGAAGCCATAGAAGTAGTGAGCATGCCCGTTCGTTCCGCTCAGTGTTAGACATTTTCCCAACCACGAAGACGATTTAATTTCCACAACTTCACATCTTAAATACAAACCACAGTAGCGAGATGTGTTTTTGTTTTTATTTTTTTCTGTAGTTGTAATGCGTATTTTTTGTTTTCCCTCCCCTCCCCCGCAAATCGCTTGACGCTTGAATCCCGTGTGACGATAACACTCGATAATGAACGGCCGGGCCAAAAGAGATACTGGAGAAACTGGACGATGGCGTGTTCGTTCGCACGCTGCAGTGCCTCGCCGCGCAGCAGAAGGGGCACAAGGAGCCCAGCCTCATGCCCGTGCCCGAGCCGCAGCAGATCTCCTACCTCAACCAGTTCGAAGGTAACTAAACAGTGAACACAGCCACAGAGGGTCTTGATGGTGACACTGACGAGAGAGTGCTACCACAGTGGAATATTCTTGCTTCTTGTCGTATTTTCAACTCAAAATCTGTTTATATTCACGGCGATATTGATTCTTGGAAAAGAAACAACTTGTGTTTTTTTAGTATCACAAAACGAATCGTGTATCTTTCTTTATTTATTTGATGCACTTAACTTAAACATATTTATTTAGGTGACCTAAAAATACGTTCGTCTCTGAAATAACATAATAATGAGATGCTTGATAGATTTCAAACATGATTAAATACACAGTGTAAGAGACACTTTTCCGGAAACAGAAAGATTACGTTACGTTTACGTTGAATCATATAATAAGGTTATCGGCACACGAAAATAGTAGAAGTATGTTAAGAAAACCCACAAAACGAGATTCCTTTCTTGTTATTTTTATTCTTCTTTAGGGTTGTAAGTTTCTTATTTTCTACTACAAATGTATTTTACTTCCATAGAATAGTATGGTTATTGATAACAGGTGAATCTGTCAAGATTTCCAAGAATCACTCGTCACATCTTACTTCATTTTCACTCATTTATGTGTCTTATAAAATTGTGATTGGTTTTCATTCGAATTCTGTGGTGGCAGTCTTTCCAAAACGCTTCTAAAATGTTTCCTGAAAATCTTTCATATTTTTAGTGTTCATTTTGTGTGTTAAGCTTGCCAATGGAACTCTTTTACATGCTGCAATCGCTGCGATGGGCTAAATTGTATGTATTAAATAAATGGCTTTCCCGCATTACTTATTCACAGTGTATGTAAATATATGTGCAAATCATATGTGTGTTTCATTTTGTAGTTTGTTTTTGTGTTTATGTTTTTCATTATGGGTGGTGGTTGGTGAAAATGTGCTAACATGTTACTTCATACTCTATGGCTAATTGTTCTTTCACTCTACATTGTCCGTTATCCATTTGTATGTAATACTTGTATTCCGATGTGCTACTGTTCAAGTGTAAAGTGTTTTAGAGAAAGTCGAGCTTTGTTTTACTCGCGTTTTTATGTCATAGGTTTGTGTCTGTCTGCTCTTTTCTTTTAAAGGTTGAAATTGATTTTTAATTTACTTTTACACTCGGGCTGCAAAAGAAAAAATAAGATGGCTGAGACTGGTCAAATTAACTTAATTTTAATAATAAATATTCAACGACCGATACGCTAAGAAGAAGAACGACAACAATGAATGTCTTTATAATGGCCCCGATTCACACTGTCACGCTTACTCCTTAATTTAAGTTAGTCTGTCTGTCCTTTTTACCTTTTAAAGATCGAAAAGGGACAGGAGATGGCCATTCTAATATTAGAGCTGTTAAACATCGAATTTGAACCTTATGGCCGTGTCGATTGCACAATTTTAGAGAGCATGCGACTTAAAAATTTCTTAAACTGACAGCTATGCCCTTATTTTAGGTCGTTATTCGTTTATCACCTCTCTTTCATTTGTCATAAATTGAAAAGGATAGCTGGATTTTAAAATTAGGATAGAGCATGACATCCCGAATCGAGGCCAATATTATAAAACTTTTACTGACGTGGTTGAGACGTCACTCTATCTTATAAACATTTGCGTTATTATTGTTTTTGTTTCATAAAATCTTTATAACATACAACATGAACCACAGACCTGGTTTTTACAATATTTCTCCTATATAGTGAAAGATTATTTGTTTTGATCTATTTAACTTTAAAATTAAGCTCTTTGGCGTCCTTAAAATTATTAACACTTGAAAGTATGTACTGATGTGTTCGTTCGTGAACTGAAGATGTTTTTCCGGTCGTAGGGCAAGAGTTGACGATACAGAAGCAGCCGAACACGTCTTTGAAAGACAACGGGCCTCCTTCCAACAGTGGTGGGCAGACGCCGCAGTCCAGCTCAAACCAGAAATCACCCGCTGGGTAAATGCTATGGTTATCCTATTAAATAGCTATCAAACTTTAATACTTTGTTGTGTGATCAAAATACACTCACCGGCACAACTAACCGCCCACCCTTCATTTCAGGGAATAGTCGTGATTCTTTATAATTCTATTAGTTACAGCTGTTGTTAGTTAAAAAGTAGTTAAATTAACGTTTATTTAAGTGTGTTTTTTTATCGTAAAATTATCAATAAATCAATTGTAATGTATAACAATAAGCGTACTTTAAAATTAACCCGAAATACAAGGGTGGGCGGTTAGATGTGCCGGTGAGTATAGTTTTCACAATGATTACACCATCTAAATAAACTTAGAAAGTTGAAGTTGTTTGTGACTCGTAATTAGTTATTTTGCATCAGGAAAATAGAAATCAACATTGGTGTAGTCGAAATCAGCTAAAAATTACATCTACCTGTAAATAGTAAATAGATGCCCTGAAAAATAACGCAAGGGTCTATTCCTTCGAGAGTGTATTTGGTACAAACAAGTCTATTTTATAACAAAATTGGTTACTATTATAATATAGTATTTGGTTATCAAATTATAATAAGAAAAAAGTACATTTTATGACATTTTTAATATATTTTTAGTATGATGCCGGGCACGCCCGAACCTCACTCGTCCCTATCGGAGCAGCGCTCGGGCCGATTCTCCATGGAACAGAGTCCCAGCTTCAACAACCCTCAGACGCCCACCTCCGCCAGCAATAAATGTGGTGAGTCACTCTTTGACGAACTTGAGACGCTGTTTGTCAATCTTGAGTCTCTTTGACTGACTTGAGTCACTCCTTCACAAGTTTGAGTCATAGGCTTGAGTGAGCTTTTTGATAGGATTGAGTCGCTGCTGATTGACTAACGTGACAGTCACTGTGGACAAGCTTGCGTCACTCTTTGACAGACTTGGAGTTTATTCATTGCTAGGAATTCACTGGCAGCCTCGAGTCACTTTTTGACAGGTTTGACAGATTTGTAATCTATTTTATGGAGAGAAAATTGTATAAAGTTAATAAATATCTCAAATCTTCTCAGACGAGAAATCCCGGCCGAGTCCCTCCTCGAATCGGTCGAGTCAAGACAACGCTTCAAAAACGCCCCAAAGAGAAAGCAACGTGGGCTACCCCCCCTCCTCCAAAAGCAGCTGTAGCGCGGCCGACGACAGTGAGGTGAGATACACTACACCCTGGGTTAGAGAGAGATAGCTACGTTGTTAATACATCACGATTGCAACATATATCAAATTATATATAGTAGATATAAAACTAAATTTGATTGGACTTAAAGTCGAGTTTTCTTTCCGGCTTGTATTTCAGTTTAAAAATTTATATTTATATCAGTAATTTATCGATTTTACTGATATTTTCGGTTAATATTATTTTAATTGCTTGTACCTAAAAATGTATGGTGACGCCGTGTGGTGACGGCAAAGTAGAATACATTTGTCACCAACCCCTACCCTTCCCGTGGTGGGTGTCGTAAGAGGCGACTTAGGGACTACACATTGAACAGGGAACGGGCAGCAGCGCTCTCTGATACAGTAACCTTTTAATCTGCGATCTCCAACCCGCCTGCCAAGCGTGGAGATTATGGCTAAACCAAACACGTCGAGGAGGCTTATAGTCCAGCAGTGGACTTTAACGAGCCGTGGATTTTGATTTGATTTGAAAAATGTTTGTACATATTTATCTAAATATTGTTGGCGAATGAACTGAATATAATTACAATTCTATATGTGACTACGTTTGTTACAGACGACATTATCAGGTGGACCAAACAGCACGAGTTTACCAGGGCCGTTTCCGGGACCTTGCAGTATGGGCAACAGGCCTGACAACATTCCCATCAACCCCAACCAAGGTCCCAATGGGCCTATGACATCCACGTCTTCCTTCGACCCCATATCGTCGCTCGCGCAAATGTCACAACAATTGACCAATACGGTGGGCGGCGGCGGTCCCGGCCCCGGGGGCCCTATGGGCCCTAATGGAGGCAATATGGGGCCTTTTGGTTCAGGACCCCCGCACCATATGCAACATCACCACTCTATGCATCCGCACGGACATCCGCATATGATGATGAATGATTTAGGTAAGTTCTTGCAATGTTTCCTTTAATTATTTTTTTTTGTTTTCAATTAAGCGGATATGAAAATTAAACAACAGGTACTGCTTATTTCTAATTAAATGTCTTGAAGCTGACATTATTAATTATAGTTATAGGATACTTTTTTAACAGGGTGTTTTCTTGTTGTAGGTTGCCATATGGACAATATGGGTGGCCCAGGAATGGGAGGCCCCATGGAAGGTATGATGGGTGGCGGAGATTTCCCACCAGACATGAACCTCAGCCCGAAAATGGGCGGAGGCCCTATGGGCGGGCCTATGGGACCTATGGGCCCCGACGGCTCGATGATGGGCCCCAGAATGGGAGGCCCCGGCAAAATGCCACCATTCAACGGCGCTAACGTCCAAGTAAAAGCGAGCGCGCCTAACACGATACAGTATTTACCGACGAGGCCTCAGATGCCCTGTAATTCAGGCCCCAGAGGTCCCCCCAGCTTAGACTTCTTACAACGAGTTACGAATCCAATGCAAATGGACAGCAGTAAAGGCGTTCAGTACTTCCCCGGAGCGAGAGGGATGGACATGGAGGGCAACATGCGGGGGGTGATGCGGGCGCCGGGGGGCATGCTCAGGATGCCCCACTACCCCGCCGGGTTCAACTCACCCCCCAAAATGGGAGGGCCGGACCCTTTCGGGGGCCCCGGACCGAACCCCATGTGCGGCCCCGGGCCCAACTTCAGAGGGGTCAAAGGCGGAATGGGGCCCGGGAACGTCCGAATGGGTACGGGCCAGCCTTTACCGCCGTCGATGGGGGGGCCGAATCCCGGTTTTAAGGGGCAGGGTTTCAACGTGCCGTCGACGGCGGATCCGGGGTACGCGGCGCAGTTTCACAACTTCCAGCAGCAGTTGTACGCGACGGGCAGCCGCGCGGCGCAGCCCCACCAAGGGTACCCGCCCTACCAGCCGGGCAAGTGATGCGCGCCCCCCCGCGACCCGCCCCGGCTGCGCGTGTGACGGGACTGCGGACCGCGCCCGAGGGCCTACACACGGCCTCACATACTATTAAGTTTTCTATTATTTACATTGCAGACTGACCGGTGTTAGTGTTCTCGCAAGGGAAAGTGTACTTAATGTATTTTTAATTATACCTATACACCAGAGAATGAGAGATCAAATATTTTGTTAGTGATTTTTCGTTTTATTGAGTCGCGCGTCAAATCAAGTGGTTCTTTTTTTTTTCGAATTAACGTAGCGTAATATCAATTTTAGGTCATTATTCTAGGTTTTCTGACTGATGATGATTTTTTTTAGCGAATGTGGAAGGTTTGTACAAATTGTACAAAGGTTTAGTCGTGTTAACGTGTACTCTACATAATTTAAAGTACATTTTTAGATATATTTTTGCTTAAGGCAATAAATAGTTTTTAGACGAGTTTTTTACACAAACAATGCCAGATTTTCAGTGTATTGGTTCCTTTACTTAGCTATTTTTATGTATGATTCCTATGCACACAGATATCTAGTCAATTTTGAAATTAATGACACCCGGCCCTGTGTTTAAATGTAATCTTTGTCAATCGAATCCGCAGTTTGGCTACTTATTAATAACGCAGAAGTACATATTTAGTAATGATAATGTTTTGTCCATTTTAGTTTAAGATTAATTAGTGAAATTGGTTTTTTATTGTAATTATTTTGGCTCTTTGGCCAGTATACTCTTGGAACTAGTACCAGTTTTCTATGACTGTTTTACTTTCTATGATCTGAATAGCAATGATTTTCTGTCTTCCAGTACATCGTAGACTCTTAATTTATGCAATAACGAACAGTACAGAGAGGTTTGTATACTCTCGAATGCTTCAATTTTAATCTTACTTTTATTTTATTAAAAGTACTTAACGTCTGATGCCATATTGTTTGCCACACGAATTTAGTTCGGTGATATTTTTAACTGTCTTTATTTAATTTATTGATTGTCTTCAGGAAGCGACACAGTGTTTCGTAATAGACACAGGAAAAGCTATACTACGTCCGATTGGTTTCTCAATTCACTACGTAAGCGATGAATTTATCGAGAAACGGCAAACTTGACATCACGATTATGAGATTTATTTATTTTTCGATTTTAATCGTATATTTAAGCTTTAATGAAATATTGGTATACTTTACAGCACTTAATTAACTTGTCATCGTCCTCTATATTAATATATTTACACACGCTGTTTATAAACACGCGTAGCTTATGTTTTTACTTTAAAATAATGAATTAACTGAACTGTTGAACGTAGTATAACTTTTTTACTGTGTTATAGTGCGTAATTGGTATGCTAGGTTAGTAACGCACATTGTGGTTGACACAGTGGCCTTCGATAGATACTGCCTTGTTCATAATGCGAAGAACCCCGGGGTGTGTCCGCGCTAAGGTCTATTACATACTCGCGGTTGAACGATCATGCACGAAAAGACCGCTGTCTATTATTTATTTGATAGTTCGAATTTCGAAATATAGAAATTAATTGCACAAAATGTATTACAAATTTCTAAAGGAATTTTAAGAATGTGATTCGGTTACTCAAAAGTATTACAAAATGATTCGGTTTCTAACCCTACGGTTAGTCTCTAATATAATTTTAAACTAAATCATCAAAATTACTTAAGCAGTTTATCTCAATGATCTCTTTCTGAAGACTGCGTTTCCACCGTTTTGCGATTGGTCGCAAGTGTGTAAGAAACCTATATCTTGAGATTAATGTTGGGCGTGGCAATCTGTGAGGAAACGGCACAAGTCCAATAAGAAACACCCGCTAGCAATTAGATAGTGTTAATTTAACGTAATTGTAATATAAGGTAAACAATGGTTCTTGTTTTAGTGTAAGCGAAGAGCAATGATATAAAATAGTTTGTGTAATATTGATAAGAGATGAAATTAAGATGCAAACTATTGGTTGTGATTCTGACACAATTTGTTAAGTTGTTAGTAGATTTGTCACAGTAGTATTTGTGGAACTTGCGTGTAGGCACACTAGCGATATCTGTTAAAAACGTCAGTTGCCTACTCAAAATCAAATGAATATTGTTAAATTTTCTTAACTGACTAGTTTTACAAACGACGCGTGTCGGTCATCGGCAGAAAATAAATCGCTAGTGTGTGAAAGCCCTTACAGACTTCACGATAAGGCCCTATTATTTCTTTTTTGTTTTTGGATATTTTTACTTGTCGTTCTCGTTTGTACATCGCTAACAATAATTGTACAGAGTACTTTTGGACTTAATTTAAGGCAATAAATGTATTTATTTTATAACTCGTGATGTAAGAATTTATTCTTAATTATTATAAAAAAATATATGATATGCTTGTAACTACTCATGTTTTACTCAACCCACATATTCACCGCAGTGAATTATATCCTCTTTGATTATATAGCTTATGGTAAAGAAAACATCGTGAATGAAACCTGCACGCACAACATTCCTGCGAAGAAATTCAAAAGTTGTGTGCGAGTGAAGTCGACCTACCCCAAAGACCTCAGGCTCATTGACCTACCCGCACTAGACCAGAGCGGTCGACTAAGTCCTAATCACCCTAATTCAGGGTAGGCTCGAACCCCTCGGTGGGGACGTATATTGGCTGTTTGATAATGATTATCTCCAAGTTAGGTTTGCTCGAGCCTAATTTTCTGTTCTGCTTGTAAAGCGTTGCTGTTTCTTTCGCTGTTAGAGTTAAATGTATAGTGAATTTGAGAATTCACATTAGCAATGTACAATACTAAAATCTTGGAACAGGAAAAAAAACTTCATCTCGTGTTAATAATATAAAGTTTAAATTTTGCGCCATTGCAAGAGGGCGGGGCGGAAGTCTATCAAGGCGAAGCACGCTATTTTTTTTTAATGGCAACAATTATCTTTTATTAAAAATATAACTTCTGGGAATGAGCGTCAAACAGTATTAAGTAAGTTTATTATTTTACTGAATCACATTATTTTTAGAAGCTATAGTGTAATAATAGTAATATAAAATATAAGTAGGTTTTTAAGTGGAATATTATTATCTTGTTATGGTATCATTGAAACCATAGACAATGCAATATGTTTTTACTGTGGTACCATCAATCTCATGTGTCAAACTTCATGAACATTCTCGAACTATTTTCGTTACTTGAGTTTAAAAAATCATTTATATTTTGTTCATGTCGAAATGCCTCAAGTAAATGATTGTTAAATACATATAAACCAACATTTTTAAGTCACGAATAATCATAAAATCAAAACAAGAGAAAGTGGAATCCAATCAGATTCTTGAATAAAGTGGAAAATAACTCATTCATTATTCGAAATTAAAAAGTGTATGGGATTGTCTATGGAATCACAGAACGGAATCTTGTAAAAAGATTAGGCCATTTCATAAAACAAATGTATAGTAACTCGCAGAAAATATCTTCGGGACAGTTGTATTTATTTCAGCTTTGCATTTTATCGTAAATTGAATCGTGAGCCGCATCGTAGGTCCACTGAAAAGGATTCGTCTTCGACTCCTGCGGAAGGGTTAGCAGTCGTTTCTGCAATAGAAAAGATTTGCATTCAAGGAGACGTAAGGTAAACATCGATTTTATATTTTCTCCTAAAATGGAATCAGTTGTTGAAATTACAGTCTACAACTTCCCAAATGCGTGTAGAAGTGCTTCAAGTGTTTATAATGTATTTTTAGTGCATCCTTGTGCGAAATGAAAGTTTGACTTTTGCCACATATTCTTTTGAATGGCAGCTGACGGACGTACTTCTCGTTACGATAGTAGGTACAAATTGCTACGTATACTGTTATCGGAGTGTTTATTGATGAAATTTGGCATATTTTCGAGTTCATAGCGCGTTTGGAGGGGTTTTTGAAGCTTGAGAAGTAGTGGCTTGGAGTGTTTTTTCCTTGTGGTAAAATGTCAAAATGTGAACTTGTCAAAGCTGGGTTGAGTCATTGTTACGATTGGTATAGTTATTGTGTACCTTCATTCACTGCCTACCTGTAATTACGGTTACAATTCCTACCCAGCATCGAGCTGATAAAAATATTCCACTATCATTTCCACTCATGTTTTTCTAATGCTTACATACCTTTTGCCAAGGAAGAAGCTTGTCTTCAGGCTATCTATTAGTGAATCACTAACATAACAAAGTGATTATCTAGATTGTTTCCTTAACATTTCTTTTGTAGTATATCTGAGAACTTGTTAACAAATATCTATTCTTTATTTGCAAAATTGGTTTTCATATTAAACACTATTGTTGCTAATCAGCCTACAGATAATATTATCAGGTTGCTTAATTTATGAAAAACATGCAGTAAATAAAATCTTGGTAAATATTGACATGATAAAGCCTTAATTCAAAATATTTCAAAATAATATGTTGCCACATGTGTTTAAATTGTGCATATTTGCATTGGTGGTGGTGTTTTCTAATGGTTTTTAATTTCCAATTGGAACATCTGTTTTAACCTATGAAAGTTTATCATCACCGGCTCGATTGATAATTATCACTTTCAATATTATTTTATTTATCTAACAATTAAGGATGTTGTGCATTAAACAAGACTTTTCTTAAAATATGTCCTACAGACAATAATGATTTGCTATCTTGTGTCTTGGACGGAGTTACCAATTTTTATTTACAGTTTCATCCACAAATTATAAGCGTGGTGTAGATTCTTAAATTTTTAAACACAAACATATCTTTCCATGCTTACATTACTAATAAAGGTACTTTCACAAGTTATACATTTAAAAAAACTTAGTGTATATTGTGTTTACTATATTCTTAAATACAGTACACATAACAAATACAGATTCTGTACTCTTATGTATAAGCTAATACATTCTTACTTGAGTTATGTATCAAACTTAATTTCCTTGGGTGTTCTAATCTATGTGTGCATAACAAATCTAGATATTGGTCTTATGCTACAACAATATTGAAATAACTGTTTATTGTTTAGCCTGAGAAGAAATCGAGAATAGGGAGTTATATCAAAATAAAAACAGCAAGCTTTAATGATAAATATTATGCTAAAATTAAATACGGGATTTAATGTTTTACCTACTAAATTGCTTACAAACAATATTTTTTTAATACCAGGTTATCTAAAAAACAAATATTTTTTTGACTTGGTTGAATATGCATATTAAAATACAAATAACAATCTATTCTTACATTAATATATACTTATTTTTATTCTTTATTCAATATAAACCTAAACATACAAATAAACATTTCCATTTACAGTCATAGTTTACTATAACCAAAGCACAAAATAATAAAATATAGATACAAGTGTATATCAATAGTGTAGTCTACCTCTTTGTTTAATAAAAACAAATTATTTGACTTGATATTTAGTGAAAGTGAACCAGTGGGAAAGTAGTTCTATCGCATAACATTTACTATAAGTTATACTACATCTAGATAGTATTTGTTAATGATTAGGTAATACACCTCAGATAGTGGAGACTACTATTATGTGTTGTAAAGGGTATACATTTATTTACTTACAACTTTGTATGTTTTTGATAAATAAGTATAAGAATTAAACCAACCATTTGTCTGTTTTTGGGGTTGTATAAGCCGGCTAAGAAATGTCACTAGGTGCATTAAAAAACGCTATTTTCGGCGTACCTTCTTCGTTTATGTGTAAATATACCATACCTTAAACCAACAATGTTTCCAAATGTGGTTTTAGTGTGAGTGTGTCTGCTCACTCCTTTCGGGATAGGAGCGGGATTTTATGTGTGTACGTTTTAAAGTGATTATTTGCGTTTTTTAAATAAAAATAAAGTCTGGCATCAGACCAGGATATTCTGAGTCATTCAGCAGCATAACGGATGGAAAGGTCCATAACCAGACCAACAATAATAAAAAGAAGTTTCACTGGGACACTCTGTGTAGTGCAGGATTAAAACATTAGAACTATCTCTTGTTTACATCTTGTTTCTTTGATAAAAAAAACATTGTGTTGAGTCACAGAAAATATTAAGAAACTCTTATTTTTTGTTGTATCGTTTAGCATACCTATTAGAAAGGACAATGACCAGACCAACAAAAAGAAGTTTGCACACTAGGACACTCTGTGTAGCGCAGGATTAGAACATTAGAACTATCTCTTAAAAAAAAAACATTCTGTTGAATCACAGAAAATATTGAGAAACGATTATTTAATGTTTTATCGTTTAGCATACCTATATTAGTTCTTGCTTCATTGAATAGTGAAGTATTGAAGATACTTCGCGACTAAATATAAATATATTTGTAAATACAAGTGCAACCACATACACACACACACACACACACACACACACACACACACACACACACACACACACACACATTGAAAAATTATGAATGCTGGAACTAAACGCATACGTTAATACTTACGTAAAAGCACGCCTAACATAATAAACTCCTAACATAATAAACTAAAGTACTAGTAAATTTTATATGGAGAAGTTTTTTTTTTCAAAACAACAAAGTTGTGCACACAGCGCACAGCTTTTATAAATGTCAGCTACTCAATACTTTATAATATAATCATGTTGAACATCTTAAAATGCATAAAAAAATATATTTCAAAATCTTGGTTACATATTTGTGGCCGAGACTTTCCAGTAAGTAATCAAATGCATTGAGGTTTTTTTTTCGTAGGTATACTTGGAATATCCCTTCCTTTTTTCTGTTGTATGATTATTAAATAATACTTATAATTCTGGAAAGACATGGCGGTATCTTAAGCTCAATATTTCATTCAGATGATTTAGCTTTAAATGGAGTATGATAAATACTTCCTGTCATGTTGACGCTTTCTTTGAAACCTTGTGCTGTATGTAGGACATCCTCAAGTCAGAAAACTCTTATATTAGAATGATAATACGTAATGTATATGTTCTTATCGCATGTTAATTTAAGTCGTTGGCTTTATCAATATTATCAAATTTATCTCGGGATATCCTAGAAGATTTATTCCGTAAATCAATGTTTGCGTACTATATTTTCCCATTTTTTTATATTTTTCCAGTTTTACAATATGAAGCTAACCAATCAAGCTTTTTTTCTTATAAGACAATTCTAAGGGCACTTTTACAGTGTGACGTCTCGCTTACGCCCTAATGTATCGGTTTGCGTATCATTGATTAATCTGTAATAATAAATAGCTCTTTGGTTCCTGTTGTTTGTTTATTTCTATGCTATTAAATAACCTCAAAAAAAGGTAAACAAAGTAAGCGAGCTCACTGTTTAATTTATAAACAAGATAGCATGTTTTGAGGTCAAAGTGCTTTAATTTATGGAATTACTCAAACAAATGTTACTACTTATCTTATACTTATTAACAAATTCCTTGTATCGCCATTGACACTTCCTTTGTAAAATGCCAGACGTGATTGTTCAATATAACTTTTCCAGCAGTTGCACCAAACTTTATCGGACATCTATACAAATTAATCGAAGAATGCATACAGCAGTTAGGTTTCGGCCTCTTTTCTATCGTGTGGGTGGGTTGAAAGGTCCAGCTATGGAGCCAACCAAAGCCTCTGACATGGCTGTAACGAATATTTTACGTCGATTATAGCCGGGACCAACAGCTTAACGTGCCTTCAGCATGTTATCATCTTCGGAGTGACAATCATGTACCTTAGGCTCAGTCTCACAAAGTTTTTGTTTGACCAATGTGCACACACAGGGATTCGCTCCCGAAACTCTACCGGTTGGCGATGGAGATTGTTAGTTGGGTTTAAAACCCGTGATACAAACGTGGATATTATAAAATATTACTTAATACTATTTGAAGGAGCAACCAGCCAGACCTCTCGTCGCCAATAAATTTGTATGCAGATCAAACTGGTGAATCGCGAATTCGCGACCGAAGTCTGCTTGCTTTGCTTCTTACTATAATATATTACTCGTGGCTCTGTGAGCTGTAGACCTCGCGAGAATTTTTTTTTACGTTTTCAACTCTCATAACTTCGTAATTTTTTTAAATTTCCATAAACGGTCTTGACAAAAAAAATCTATTAATTTATCGAACCTGCTCACAAAATTTCACGAGAATCGGTTGAGAAACGCTACCTGTAGAGTGGAACAGATGGACAGACAAAAGCAATTTTGGCCAAGCTGGAACGGAGATGCTTCGCTTCGCGGTCGATTATAGCTTTGTCCATGACGGTCTTTCTTTTTCCTTACACCGGCGGTTTTGCCTATCAGCTGCACTGAAATTGCGGTCCAAGTTTACGCAAACCGCATGCATATTTTTCCTTTTTCCTCTTTTCTGCATATGTAAATGTTTAAATTGCAGTAGGTTATTAACATAATTTTTACCATTACCTGATTGCTGGCATCATCCCGTGATAGCAGAATGTAAACAACGTAGATCTGTTCCATTTAATCACATGCCTGACCTAACGTTAATAGATAAGAGTTAAGGGTCCAGATACCGCACACTACACTACTAAACTACCGTTCTTTCTATCTTATATGTAGTATTAACATTTAAAATATGAATTATAATAAAAAATATAAGTCGGCGCAGTGAGTTTGACCTCCAGAAGCATCGCCTTTCTAACACTGTACAGTGAGTGATGGTTACATAAGATCATTATTATCTTCTACGATCGCTTCTGCATAACTTGTATACTTCACTGCCCAAATTGCATATATTGAACATTAAAGGATTTTGTAATAAGAATGCTCTTTAGTTATTGGTTTTTCCTTTATGATACTTGTAACCAAATACGTAGATACTCTTCGAAGGAATGAAACTACGATTAAGATAGTGGCAGTACTTACATAAAAAGAAAGAAAGAAACATTCGCCAAACGGGTGAGCAGAGCTTTAAAAGGCTGGCTTGGGTTAAGATTCGGTATATGACCAATAGGGGATCAGACTGTTCCTAAATTTACCATATTATATGACTTATTTTTAAAATATAGATTAGTAGCAGACGATTCGCGAAGAAAGAAACAGAATCGGTTGAAAAACTAATTTACAGTGATTTTTTAAAGTTTCAATATGTCTGTCTCTTTCAAAAACGATTTTTTGTATGGAGATTACATGGCGTTACTAACAAATGACGTCACAAGTGGGTATGTGCCTCTCTGTGTAATCTTGAATTTCAAACCTATAAAGGTTTGGTCAATTTTAAAGATAGAGCAACAATTCTTTTAGCGTTCGATAGCAGAAACTAACAAGTTTGGATTTATAAAATAAAAAAAGTAGTCCGATCCCCTATTGTGCATCTAAACGAAGATACACCGATTATTGAGTTTTTTCTAACGGACCTATTTGCTGTGTAACCAAAGTATTAATACTTGCATTCTTTGAGTTTCTTAGTTGTCCAGGTTGTCGCTTATGCGGCACCACAACTGGTATTAAACCCGAATAAGGAATATGCATAAAAAACATATTAGATTTTTTCATAGTTCATCTAAAAGTATACAAAAGTAGAATACTGACAGTCAAAACAGAATCGAAATTGATCCAAAAACAAACTAGATACAACATTAATAAACAATTATATCTGTCCCTCTTTTCATCATCAACGAAAACAAAATTTTCTATGGTGGATGTATGGCCCACATGACCAATGACGTCAATGGTCATGTCGGACCTTTCTGTCTAACCATTTGTTTCTGAGCAAGATATTTGAAAAAATATTTTTTATGTGTTTATCTGGAACTTAAAATATTTCGATTAATGAATTTATAAAAAATGTGCATATTCCCTATTCCTTAGTCGCGCCGTTCGTAGTTGACTACGAAATGGTATTTTCTAAAGACTAGATTTGGAGCCATTTTTGACCCATTTTTTTTTACTTATTCTAAAATATAATGTACTAGTGGTCCGCCCGCGGCTACGCTCGCGTTGTCTAAGATTTTCCCGTGGGAAGAAGACTTTTCCCCGTAAAAGTATCCTGTGTTAATCCAGGGTACAAACTATCTCTATTCCAAATTTCATCCCAATTCGTTCAGTATTTTTTGCGTGAAAGACTAACAAACATCCATCCATACATACAAACGTTCGCGTTTATAATATTAGTAAGGATTTTCTACCTGATACTAATTAGAATAAATTGTTTGTCCACAGGTTACAGTTGAGGGTATCTAGTGTGAGGTGACATTAGTTTCGCTGGGAGGAGTTTAGCCATTCGCTCGTCGGGCTAACATGTCAGTGCTGAATCAGAGTGGAGAAGAGCAGGTAATACTTGTAACATCCTGTATAAGTATCAATAGAACATTGGAGTAAGTTCTCGCGCGATCTGAATGCAGCTCTGATGTATGCGACTATGGCTGCGCGTGCACAGTATATAATCCCTGCAGTGTGTTACATATGTAAGGAGGAAAAATCAGCGCTTGTAACTCTATTTTTGACTGATTTCAAAACAGATAGTTGTGTAGATACAAATAGACCGTCCGAAATTATTCTTAAAAGTTAAATCAGCTGTAAATATTGCCCCTTAATAATTATTACCCATATAAACACATATGAGTATGACGTTATAATACTTAATATTATTCAGGCAAGTAATATTGACTTCGTCGTCTACTTCCAAATAATAAGTAAAAAAAAAAACAAATGTACCTCCCAATTTAAAAAAAAACTTTCACATAAAATTAGTATGCAGGTAATAAGACTAACGAACAGGAAATGGAAACGGAAAACTTGTTAGGTACACCTCAGAGACGATGCCTCTATTTCCTTTGTAAATTCCATACAGATAAATACATGTAACTTTAATACATTGATTGAATGAAAGCAAAGAATTGGAGATAAGATTAAGTGAAGTTGGCACGAGAACAATACGCCCAGCAAAAAGAACTAGATGAATTAGACATTGTTGTCACACGGTCTCGTAGGAGACTCGCTGCTCATATGAAGTTATTTTGTGGTTTGCCTTTTGCTGATTCGGATTGAATAAGGCCACTTGTTGGCATTCGGACACATTGCCTGGAAGAAACTGCTAAGAAGCTCTGCTGTAAGGCCGCCTAACTAACTGTACATTTCTTTCTCCACTATGTTTTTTATTCCTATGCTTTTTATGTTTTTCATTTATTCGGAACTTGGTGACCGCGGTCGGGAGCTAAAATTCGTTCCCATATTATTTTACACTGGCTTAGGAAATAGACTGTCCTATATTATTTGTAAACATCAAAAATAATATTATGAAATGCTGCTTTATTAGTATTAGTTTGAGCTGTGAACAAACCATGACTGAAATAAATAACAAAAACATAATAACCTAGCCAGAAGTGTTGTTATGGTTATGTGTCGTTGTTATTAAAGTGTTTTCTTGTTTTTCCTTTTCCAGGTGGAATGTCCCCTGTGTATGGAACCCCTGGAAGTGGACGATCTCCACTTCTACCCGTGCACATGTGGCTACCAAGTATGTATACTTTTCCACGTTATATTTTTCCCATTTTGATGATTTATTTGGCTGTTCCAATTTTGTAATTAACGTTTTTCTCAACCTCGAAAGATAAAAGGGCGAAGGCAAACTGAACACCTTTTTATCATAGTGTAAAAAATTTGCTGACACTAGTGCGGTATTTAGGATCGCAAAAACAAATAGGCAATCGCTATGACTTTATAGTATTATTAAGTTAGTGACTAAGATATTGGCATAGTGGTCGCCATGATCTTGCACTAAATCACAAAACTAAATCCATGTATTGATTTGTTATGGATTATATTATTACAAATCTGATTCAGAATCGAAATTTGAACCTTTTGATTTATAAACATTTGGCGGAATCGAACAATCAATATGGGAAACTATTGTCTTTAGGTATTCAGTATGCGCTTTGGTGCTAAGATCTATGCATATAGCATTTGTATAATTACTAGGAGCAAAACATGACCTTATTCTGTTATAATTATAAATTCTACAACGTATAAATAACGCAAAACCTCTCTCAGCTCATAAATCTGCACTTGTTCTATAACTTTTTCGAAATGTAAAAAAATGCCTTTATATGAACTGGTCAGCTGACCGAGAAAACGCGTCTCGGGAAACGTAGTGTGGGACGCCCCCCTGCCAGGTGGACTGATGACCTGAAGAAGGTCGCTGGTGGTGGCTGGATGAGGAGTCATTCATTAGTCATTAGTCATGACGGGCTGGTTTCCGCAACTCGACGTCAAATGCGCCTATTTTGCGTGTGGGTGGGAATGCGGTGTCATTCGAGCCAACCCAACTCTTCCAGGAAATCCAGTAGGCCCTTTACATTACCGGTTATCCCTGGAAGGTCCCTCGTTTGACCGAGGTATTTAGCCCTGTAGTCCGCCACTCCCGTGCACTCCATGAGGACGTGAGCGGCCGTTTCTTCTGCCTCCAAGCAGGCTCTGCAAAGGGGGCTGTCAGTAACACCTAGGACATATAGATGTTTGTTAAAAGAACCATGACCAGTTATTGCTGCAGTCACCAAACGCAAGCGTGGTTTACTTAGCCGAAACAGGGTCTTAGCGAGCCTGGCATTGGGGGTTGGCAAGGCCATCTTCGCCTGTCTACACTCTTCATGGTTCGTCCAAAGAATGGCATGTTCGTTCCTAGTTGATTCTCTAAGTAATGTACGTACCATCCTGAAGGGAAGAGGGATGATAGGCTCGGGTCCGTATGCTGTTAAGCTAAAACCTCTACGAGCCAACTCATCCGCTGCATCGTTACCTCTAGATCCGCTATGTTCTTTTATCCATTGAAGGGTTACGCGGTTGTGTTGACATACCTCCATTAGTCGTTTGTGATACTCGTAGATTAGTCCCGAGTTGATGGTGTTGCTTTTTAGGGCTAGTAAGACGGCTATGCTATCCGAGAGGATTCGGTTGGAGGAGTTTCTTACCATTCTCGATGCTATAGCATTAGCGGCCGTGATGATGCCCATACATTCAGCCTGAAAGACTGTGTTATGGGCACCCAGTGGGAGGGCTAGCTTGATGTTTAGGTCCTCCGAGAAGGTTCCTGAACCCGTGCCTGCCTCAGTTTTGGATCCATCGGTGAAGATTCTGAGCTCTTTAATGTCGAGCCCTTCAACCCGATGGTCCTCGTGTAATTGTATTTTGTACTTCTTATCGAAAACAAACTGTTTTGGAATCCTGTCACTGCAAGCCATTGAGATGGGGAAATTTTTGTGAACTTCCCCTAGAATGGCGGCGTGCGGGGTCCTGTTGTTTCTCCATAGTCCTAGGGTGTTAAGTCTTACCGCTGATGAGGCAGCCTCCTGCTGTATGTACAGCTGGAGTGGCGGAAGACATAACATGGCCTCCATCGCTGCCGTTGGCGTTGTCCTCATACACCCTGTGATCGCCATGCAGGCCAATCTTTGGAAGCTATGGAGTTTTCTTACCATTGTGGTTAGTTTGGTCCTGGTCCACCACACCACAGCTCCATAACAGACAAGAGGGCGGATTACCGTCACGTACAGCCAAAGAATGATGTTGGGAGAAAGTCCCCACTTTTTCCCCACCATTCTTCGGCACTGCCAGAAAGCAATACTCGCCTTCTTTAGTTTTTTGTCAATGTGGCTACTCCAGTTGAGCTTGCTATCCAGGATGATGCCCAGGTACTTCACCTCTGTTGCCAGCTGGAGTTCCGTTCCAAAGAGCTTGGGTAAAGTATACATACCAAGAGCCCTATTGTTAGTGAACATGACCATTTCCGTCTTTGTGGGGTTCACTGACAGGTCATATTCTTACACCAGCGCTCGGAGAGCGGAGAGCTGTTTGTTTGAGGCTGCACACTGTGCTGGCAAATTTGCCTGTAATGAGGATTACCAAATCGTCGGCGTATCCTATGGTGTAGTATCCATTGGCGTTAAGCTTGGTGATTAGGTCGTTAATGACCAAGTTCCATAGTAGCGGAGAGAGCACTCCTCCCTGAGGGCATCCACGTACCACCTCCGCCGACAAGGACTCACCTGCTAGTCGCACAATACGTTTGTTGAGCATGTTTGTGATCCAGTTTTTTACAACTGTAGACACACCATGCTTTGTTAGAGAGGCGCTTATACTGCTATGTTGCGTCTTGTCGAAGGCACCTTCTATATCTATAAAAGTTCCAAGACAGACGCATTTGTTTTGAATCGCCTCTTCAATCGAGGAAACCACTGCATGAAGAGCCGATTCAGTGGTTGGATGAGGAAAGCGGGTGATCGTGCGCTTTGGCGTACCCTTGGGGAGGCCTACGTCCAGCAGTAGACTGCAGTAGGCTGATTGATTGATTGATTGATTGAGCTGACCGAGTATGAAAATTCGAAGAACAAAGCAAAAGTTGTGAATTAAAATTTTTTCAGTTCAATGAACTGAGCGTCCATCCGGTTTTGCGTTGTTTGGCTAATACGTTGTATATTGAAGTAGATGTTATGTACGAGCATTACTGTGCTTCTTGCAATAGGACTTTCAAAACCAAATTCGGTTTTGCGAGTCACGCTCGCGCCCATCCAAGGGCCCAGGTTAAGGCCCGGTTTCCACCAAAGCGGAGAGGAGACATGTGTTTGAATAGCCAATCAGTTTTCGTTATTAAAGCTAAACGGAGAGATGTGGAAATAACGAAATCTGATTGGTTATTCGAACACATCTCCTCTCATCTCTGCTTTGGTGGAAACCGGGCCTAAAGCTGCTTTTCCACCAGAGATGTGTGAGGATGCGTTGCGAGGGATGTGTTTTTCAAGAGCCAATAGTTAGTTAGTTGGTGGGCTCCCGTTTCCGCAATTAGACTCTAAATTGGTCCGTTTTACGTTCGGTTTTGGCTGGTTACTCCAACCAGCCCAGCTCCTTCCAGAAGCTCAGAAGCCTCCTGGGACTGTCACGGGCTTCGCGGAGCGACCCCACATTCTGGAGGATTTTTGCCCGTTGGGCAATCAACTCTACGCATTCCAGGACTACGTGGGTGACCGTTTCTTCGCTTCATTTACCTTGCCTCGCTCAGGACAGCTCTGGTGAAGCGATTCTATTGGTTCTTGAAAAACACATCCCTCGCAACACATCCTCGCACATCTCTGGTGGAAAAGCAGCCTAACACGAGCTAAGGGTATCGCCGTCGACGGATACGTCTAGGAGGACATCAGCATCATCGAAGTAAATGTTATGAACGAGCAACATCAGCGTCGGTTACACTTAACTTGACCCATGATTCTATCGGTATTATTAGTGCAGTTAGGTCTACCTTTACACTGGTTGGCAGGCCGTCATGAATTTGACTGTACCTAACTAACCTACCTTACTTAATTTATCAAATCATTAACAGCTAGTAAACTTGTTTTGCTCCCACAATGAGTTTGTAAACACACATGTTTTTTCCGTCAATTTGAAATGTTTTACATAAACAGCAAGATGTTTTACTGAAAATCACTTCGTAATATCTAACAAAACTATTATTTCCAACGACTGTACCTATAGAACTGAACATAATTTGAATTTGCCTTGCAGGCATTCGATATGTTTATGTAATTGCGGAAATTTATTATGAATTAAAAATTATTATTTTTTAAATAACTAAAACTATTGTTTTATTGATATAGCTTTTGCCAACGAAAAGAAAAAATGTTATTTTATTAGAAATTTTCGTCAGATCGTAAACACAATCTTATTTTGTGTTAACTCAGTGTGAAAAGTAACTAAAGCCGCGAAATGATATGCGTGTGACCCGGTTACCTCAATTGACAGCGTTTGGCAGTTTGTTTGGAAACATTTGAAAGGCAAAAGAATACATCCATCATTTAGATCAGTTTGTAGCTGGTAAACTAGTCGTAAAGTATAGAAAATTTTACATATACCTTGGAGACCGAGCTTAGCTAGTCCTTTGTGTCTACTAGTACTTCAATATTATTACGAAAACGATTTTGCCTAGGATTAACAATCATTTAAATAAACTTGGAAGAAAATAGTTTATCCTAAATGTACCTAACATTCGAAATCTTAATGTTTCTGTGAAATCAGTAAAAATCCAAGACTGCGGAATCCAGACAGAACAGAACGTACCCTCGAAATAAAATGCAAATTTTGTCCTAGTTAATTTTTAGAGTTTCGTACCTATAAGGAAAAACGAATCCCTTATTAGATCACTCCATGCCTGTCCGTCCGTCCGTCACAGAGGTTTTTTATTTAGTTTACTGCAACAAACCGATAACGGCACTAAATTTTAAATAAAATGTACATTTATTATTAAAATACATTAATAACATATTATTCAAATATTTATTTCTAATTAGTTATACAATTATTTAACTATAAAAATTAATTAGCAAGCTAACGATGTGATAATTAATTTAAATGTAATATATATAGATAAACTGTAAGTGTATTAACTATCAAACTCAAAACGGTATTATGAAGATGTTACAATAACATTTGTTTCACGCCATTCAACCTAAATTCAATAAAATTCCTTCCTTAGTTAAAAGTGTGTTTTGTTTTCACAGATATGCCGGTTTTGCTGGAATCGTATCCGGGAAGGCGAGAACGGGCTGTGCCCGGCGTGTCGGAAGGCCTACCCGGAGAACCCGGCAGACTTCACTCCGCTCAGTCAAGAGCAGGTAACAACACATACTTCATCATCATCATCTCGGCCAAAAGACGTCCATTGCTGGACAAAAACCTCTTCAAAGGTACTCTACGAAAACATACTTGTATCCAAATTTTTGAGTTTCCAGAAATATATTCTGGTTAAAAAGGTAGTTGAATTGCAGCTAGAATAAAGTTGAAATCCTACTATAATATTATAAATGCGAAAGTTTGGATGTTTGTTGCCGAATCACGCTTGAACCACTGGACGGATCGGGATGAAACTTGGCACACATATAGGTTAGGGCCTGGAATAGGACATAGGGTACTTTTTACCGCGGGAAAAAGGATTCCCACGGGAAAACTCATTAACGCGGGTGAAACCGCGGGCGAAAAGCTAGTAAGATATAAATTACATTAAGAGTGAGACTTGCCGCACCATGGGCCGTTTATTATACTGTTCAAAAAGAAGCCCATGTGATATCATACTTTCATATTCATAAGATTTATTGCACAATCAAGTAGTGCAAATGTAATTTAAAAAACGCATAATGACGTGGTGTATTTTTAGCGAGTAAAGTAAAAAGTAGCCCTCTTTTAACAGCATTACTTCTTTTAATGTAGCATTGGCCTCGATTCGGGATGTCATGCTCTAATTCTAATTTTAAAATCCAGCCATCCTTTTCGTTTTTATGACCAATGAAAGAGAGGTGATGAACGAATGATATTATTTGAACGAATGACAACTTAAAATAAGGGCATAGCTGTCAGTTTAAGAGATTTTTAAGTCGCATGTTTTAAGTGCTCTCTAAAATTGTACAATCGACACGGCCATAAGGTTCAAATTCGATGTTTGACAGCTCTAATATTAGGATGGCCATCTCCTGTCCCTTTTCAATCTTTAAAAGGTAAAAAGGACGGACTAACTTAAATTAAGCATTAGAGCGTGACATCCTGAACCGAGGCCATTGTCTTAGTTTTAGGGTGTGATGCGAATACCGCTCGCGTTGCATTTCGTGTTTACTAAATTGTGTACCTCCTGCTACAATTTCACGCCAGTATGAGCAATAGCTTTAGTATCCAAATAACTGTGTTATAAAAGGTGTCTATTCTAAACCTTGGGTTCTGGCAGAATGATCAGCGTCATATCCTGGCTGCGGAAGTTTGTTTAGTAGTCGAGACTTGTTTGTCGGTACAGTACATAGAAAATGTATCGCCTTTACAGTGCGACATAAAAGAGTAAACAGTTAATAATGATTGAACTTAATTTTTTTTATTATTATTATTCTTTATTTCTCTTTTCTTTTTTAAATTATTTAAATTCTTCACCTAAAGCAACACCAGATAAACTGGCAGTGATTAGTAGCCAAAAACAGTAAGTTGCTGAAAAATCATCAGTGTTGCCAATTAACTCCGTACAGCGCCCTCATTTTTTGTCTACTCTTTTCTGTCGTACTGTAGTAGCGTTGGTTTTAAGGATTTGCAATACTAACGTCCGAACTGAAAAATGGCCAATTTAACAGACGTCCTACATTAAAAATTATCAATCTGATGTTTACTTCAACATAATTTGTGTACTGTTTTAATAATGTTATATATCCATCTAAAACCACGTAAACGTTCCAGGTGGCAGCGATAAAGACGGAGAAGAAGGCGCGCGAGCAAAAGCGGCGGAACAAGACTCTAGAGTCGCGGCGAGCGCTAGCCAACGTGCGCGTCGTGCAGAACAACCTCGTGTTCGTGGTGGGGCTGCCCGTGCGGCTCGCCGACCCCGAGGTGAGCCCACTGTCCTACCAGTAGGACATACAGACCCACTGTCCTACCAGTAGGACATACAGCCAGTCCTACCAGTAGGACATACAGCCAACGAGCTTGTCGTGCAGAACAACCTCGTGTTCGTGGTGGGGCTGCCCGTGCGGCTCGCCGACCCCGAGGTGAGCCCACTGTCCTACCAGTAGGACATACAGACCCACTGTCCTACCAGTAGGACATACAGCCAACGTGCGCGTCGTGCAGAACAACCTCGTGTTCGTGGTGGGGCTGCCCGTGCGGCTCGCCGACCCCGAGGTGAGCCCACTGTCCTACCAGTAGGACATACAGACCCACTGTCCTACCAGTAGGACATACAGCCAACGTGCGCGTCGTGCAGAATAACCTCGTGTTCGTGGTGGGGCTGCCCGTGCGGCTCGCCGACCCCGAGGTGAGCCCACTGTCCTACCAGTAGGACATACAGACCCACTGTCCTACCAGTAGGACATACAGCCAACGTGCGCGTCGTGCAGAACAACCTCGTGTTCGTGGTGGGGCTGCCCGTGCGGCTCGCCGACCCCGAGATGAGCCCACGATGTTTACCTTCATCTTAAGAGCGTCGAATAAACGTGTGCATATGAATTCGAAATTCTAAAATACATTAGTACGTGGTGAGAATCGAATCCCGAACGGTAGGCAATGGCCCAGTAGGCCATACAGACCCCAGTGTCCTACCAGTAGGACCTATAGGTAGTAGCTATAGCCCGTTGTCCAGAATGTACAGACAGCAAAAGGTCCAAAGCGCAAATTAACGAATTCAAGGCCCTCATTACGTATCCTGCAACAGTTTATCCTCCATGTTCCGTTTCTTATTTTTAGAAGTGTACTTCATCCTTTCTACTTCACCACAAATCATAAATATATAAATAAATGTTTTATGTTTTCTAATTACAGATCCTCAAACGGCAGGAGTACTTTGGCAAATATGGCAAAATTCACAAAGTAGTTATAAACCAAAGTACCACGTATGCTGGGTCACAGGTTAGTACTTCTATTTCTCATTCAAAATCTCTTGAGTTTTCTATATAAACTGAAACGTTTGTCCTGCAGTACTAATGTGACCGTAAAATGTAGACAAAAAATTAGAACAGTGAACGATTCCGTGCCCTGTGCTTTTTTGGACTCAAATTAAAATGTTTATTGCTTTTATGTTGTATATGTACAATGGTCTTAAATGTAAGAAGTTTCAAACATGAGCCCTGCAAGGGCACTGCAAGTAATATTACTAAGGTAGTACATCTTTATATTAAATATTTACAATATAATAATTAAAAAGTAATATTATAATGAGGTACGGTAGGTACCTAAAACTTATCCTCTAAAAACTCCTGCAGCGTATAATAACACTTGTCTATAAGAATTCAAGGCCCTGGTCTAATTCTGGTCTAATTTTCCGCCAGGGTCCGTCTGCCTCGGCGTACGTAACGTACGTGTCGTCGGCGGACGCGCTGCGAGCCATCCAGGGAGTCAACAACGTGACGCTGGACGGCAGAGTGCTCAAGGGCTCGCTCGGCACCACCAAGTACTGCGCCAACTTCATGAAGAACCAGCCCTGCCCCAAGCCCGACTGCATGTACCTGCACGAGCTAGGTACGTTCACCATCTATACTCCGGCTCCGTAGCCCAGGTGGTAGTGTATCTGCCGCCGACGCACAGGGTCGCGGGCACATTCGTGTGATGGGCACTTGTGTTTGCCTTGTGTCTGGTTGTTGTTTATCTATATAAGTGTGTTTTTATCTATTTATGTAATGTATATCAGCTGTCTGGTACCCATAGTTCAAGCTCTGCTTAGTTTGGGATCAGATGGCCGTGTGTCAAGATGTCCCCACATATGTACTTATTTATTATCTTCATAACAAATATGTTTATGGCATAAAAATGACATTCGTAAATCACACTTATCAGCTAATCGACATTGACATGTGTCTGAAAATGTATCCTGAAATAATCACTTGAGAAAAAAACATTGGTTTCGAGCAGGGGGGTCTAGTAAACTAGTACATCAGGGAACTGTACGTATTGTAGTACGTAATATATTGTTCTCCGTCCTTACGTACATTTTACACACATTTATATTACATTAAATAAATAATCAAGTTTATAAGTATTAAAGAAATATTTAAAGAACAATAGTACCTACAGTACTCAAAGCAACGCATTATGTTCCAGTTGGTTATTGAGTTGTCACTTGCGGCTAACAGCCAACCTCAGAATTAATTTACCAATGTCGACCACAAAATCACTGATGAATTAGTCCGTGCCCCAGTAAATGTGAGATTGAAATATTGTAATTAAATATGTGAATAATTTGTTGCTGGACTGAGCACAGGTCTGATTATAGATTTGCGCAATATGTAATTAGTATTCTTGTGGTAGTGCTATCATAAACTGGTGGTTTCTGCTTATATCTGCTATTAAATTTGGCTTTAAATGCGAGATGATAAGATCCAAAAGTTGGCACGTTAATTATATCAGGATCATAAAAAAATCTGAATAATCACATCTAAAAATAACAATTCAAGCGTGACGACAAATTTTCGATCGCCCATAGAGCAGCCTATTCCTAACCTTCCATTCTATTTAGACCTCTCATTGCCAGCAATTTGTATGCAGATTGCAGGTCAAACAAAATGACTATTGCAACAAAATTTAGGCGGTGACGATACAATAATATAGTTTCTCTGCCTATGACGGGTTTAAATTGTTTTGGTGAAGGCGTTGATTTGAATAATTATGTAATTTTCATTCGTGTACAGTTTGTTGACAAATAAATGTGTTATTTTATATTTATCTACGTATTTAATATTAAATCTGATTCCATTCTAATCACCAAGGCGTCTCCCTAGGTGATCCTAGGGCATCGTTCACGAAGGAAGAGATGCATGCGGGGTTGCACCAGGTGTACGAGCGGAAGCTTCACAACCAGCTGCTGGCCTCGCAGCGGGACAATTCCAGTAACAACAATAGCTCAGGTAACATGGCGCTTCCAGGCGGTCCTAGGGCGTCGTGCATACAGGAGAGATGCACGCAGGGCTGACACTAACTCCAGTAACAACAATAGCTCAGGTAACATGGGCGCCTCCAGGCGGTCCTAGGGCGTCGTGCATACAGGAGAGATGCACGCAGGGCTGACACTAACTCCAGTAACAACAAATGCTCAGGTAACATGGCGCCTCCAGGCGGTCCTAGGGCGTCGTGCATACAGGAGAGATGCACGCAGGGCTGACACTAACTCCAGTAACAACAATAGCTCAGGTAACATGGGCGCCTCCAGGCGGTCCTAGGGCGTCGTGCATACAGGAGAGATGCACGCAGGGCTGACACTAACTCCAGTAACAACAAATGCTCAGGTAACATGGCGCCTCCAGGCGGTCCTAGGGCGTCGTGCATACAGGAGAGATGCACGCAGGGCTGACACTAACTCCAGTAACAACAATAGCTCAGGTAACATGGGCGCCTCCAGGCGGTCCTAGGGCGTCGTGCATACAGGAGAGATGCACGCAGGGCTGACACTAACTCCAGTAACAACAATAGCTCAGGTAACATGGGCGCCTCCAGGCGGTCCTAGGGCGTCGTGCATACAGGAGAGATGCACGCAGGGCTGACACTAACTCCAGTAACAACAAATGCTCAGGTAACATGGCGCCTCCAGGCGGTCCTAGGGCGTCGTGCATACAGGAGAGATGCACGCAGGGCTGACACTAACTCCAGTAACAACAATAGCTCAGGTAACATGGCGCCTCCAGGCGGTCCTAGGGCGTCGTGCATACAGGAGAGATGCACGCAGGGCTGACACTAACTCCAGTAACAACAATAGCTCAGGTAACATGGCGCCTCCAGGCGGTCCTAGGGCGTCGTGCATACAGGAGAGATGCACGCAGGGCTGACACTAACTCCAGTAACAACAAATGCTCAGGTAACATGGCGCCTCCAGGCGGTCCTAGGGCGTCGTGCATACAGGAGAGATGCACGCAGGGCTGACACTAACTCCAGTAACAACAATAGCTCAGGTAACATGGGCGCCTCCAGGCGGTCCTAGGGCGTCGTGCATACAGGAGAGATGCACGCAGGGCTCCAGTAACAACAAATGCTCAGGTAACATGGCGCCTCCAGGCGGTTCTAGGGCGTCGTGCATACAGGAGAGATGCACGCAGGGCTGACACTAACTCCAGTAACAACAATAGCTCAGGTAACATGGCGCCTCCAGGCGGTCCTAGGGCGTCGTGCATACAGGAGAGATGCACGCAGGGCTGACACTAACTCCAGTAACAACAATAGCTCAGGTAACATGGCGCCTCCAGGCGGTCCTAGGGCGTCGTGCATACAGGAGAGATGCACGCAGGGCTGACACTAACTCCAGTAACAACAATAGCTCAGGTAACATGGCGCCTCCAGGCGGTCCTAGGGCGTCGTGCATACAGGAGAGATGCACGCAGGGCTGACACTAACTCCAGTAACAACAATAGCTCAGGTAACATGGCGCCTCCAGGCGGTCCTAGGGCGTCGTGCATACAGGAGAGATGCACGCAGGGCTGACACTAACTCCAGTAACAACAATAGCTCAGGTAACATGGCGCCTCCAGGCGGTCCTAGGGCGTCGTGCATACAGGAGAGATGCACGCAGGGCTGACACTAACTCCAGTAACAACAATAGCTCAGGTAACATGGCGCCTCCAGGCGGTCCTAGGGCGTCGTGCATACAGGAGAGATGCACGCAGGGCTGACACTAACTCCAGTAACAACAATAGCTCAGGTAACATGGCGCCTCCAGGCGGTCCTAGGGCGTCGTGCATACAGGAGAGATGCACGCAGGGCTGACACTAACTCCAGTAACAACAATAGCTCAGGTAACATGGCGCCTCCAGGCGGTCCTAGGGCGTCGTGCATACAGGAGAGATGCACGCAGGGCTGACACTAACTCCAGTAACAACAATAGCTCAGGTAACATGGCGCCTCCAGGCGGTCCTAGGGCGTCGTGCATACAGGAGAGATGCACGCAGGGCTGACACTAACTCCAGTAACAACAATAGCTCAGGTAACATGGCGCCTCCAGGCGGTCCTAGGGCGTCGTGCATACAGGAGAGATGCACGCAGGGCTGACACTAACTCCAGTAACAACAATAGCTCAGGTAACATGGCGCCTCCAGGCGGTCCTAGGGCGTCGTGCATACAGGAGAGATGCACGCAGGGCTGACACTAACTCCAGTAACAACAATAGCTCAGGTAACATGGCGCCTCCAGGCGGTCCTAGGGCGTCGTGCATACAGGAGAGATGCACGCAGGGCTGACACTAACTCCAGTAACAACAATAGCTCAGGTAACATGGCGCCTCCAGGCGGTCCTAGGGCGTCGTGCATACAGGAGAGATGCACGCAGGGCTGACACTAACTCCAGTAACAACAATAGCTCAGGTAACATGGCGCCTCCAGGCGGTCCTAGGGCGTCGTGCATACAGGAGAGATGCACGCAGGGCTGACACTAACTCCAGTAACAACAATAGCTCAGGTAACATGGCGCCTCCAGGCGGTCCTAGGGCGTCGTGCATACAGGAGAGATGCACGCAGGGCTGACACTAACTCCAGTAACAACAATAGAAGAAGGGGGGGAGTATGTTTAAATATGCATACAGTGACCTAAGAAATTACCTACTTTCCTTAGATTATTATTTTATTCGTAAGTAGGAAACAAAAACATAGCATCGTCTAAGGTGCTTTGGTGCGAGACTGTGCCTATTTGAAAGCAAACACATCCTTGTATGACGTGATCTATAACTTCGACCCCTGTGATCTACAATAATTGATCATTTCAGTTTACGGTAGGCGTCAGGACTGTGTGCACTTTTAATCTAACTCCTTCCTTACAAACATGATTTTCTGTAAGGAAACCTGCATATTTTTAATTACGAAAATATTCTTACTAACCTGGTATTGAAAAGACGGTTATTTCCTTTTATACTTTTTTTTACTTTTAGGGACTACTTACTTGTGTTTTTAGGTTACAAAATATTTGTTATCGAAATAAAAAATACCTGTATTTTTATGTTTACTAATTCAAATATGAATTATTGCAGGTAACTCTAGTAATGCAGAAAAAGGCAGTTCAAAAGACGGAAATTCATCGAACTTTATACCGACAACAGTGGTCACATCCTCTCATATAAATGTAGTCAATTCATCTAAGTGAGTATTATTGTTGTTTATTTTGAGGCTGTAGACCGGCTCCTTCGCATACAAACTAGATCAAATGCAATATCGATTTTCGTTAATTTTCAACTTTAATAAACCTATCCGGAAGCGAATAAAAAAAAACTTACTTATTGATCTCTTGTAATAAATTCTTGCTACTAGATCCATTGGCTTAGGCTGTACGTTGTACTTCAGTCATTTAGGAATTGTAAATATTTTAAGTTTCATCTTCATAAATTGAGATCTTCAAAAAACAACAGGCGCAACGTCTGCATGTAGCGGAGATGAGGATGTTGCGCTGGTCAGCTGGAGTTACCATGCTCGATAAGGTGCCCAATAAATACGTGCGAGGTAGTCTGAAAGTATCACCCATGCCTGAAAAATTAACGGAAGCGAGACTGCGATGGTACGGTCGTGTGATGAGAAGGCCCGAACATCATATGACTCAAAAAGCCCTAAACATTCCGTCGGGACCGAGACGTCGTGGTAGACCCCTACTCTCGTGGATTTCGGTTGTACATAAGGACCTGAACGATCTTCAGTTAGACCCATTGACGACCCAGAACAGAGAGCGCTGGCGACTTTCGATTAGGAAAGCCGACCCCAAGTAGACATAGGAAAAGGCTGGAGAAAGAAGATCTTCATAAATTGAGAATTATACTAAATTTCATGTAAAAGTATGTCTGGATGGTAGCTAGTGCAAGGAAGTGTTTTTTCCTTTTATATCTAAACTATTTAGCATGAGAATCATCAAAGATTGTAAAGTACTTCCGTTAATTAGTTTAGGCGCGACGGCAGAACAAACATCTAAACATCCAAATATCCCAACATAACAGCATGTCTACAGCCTCAATATTTGACACTTCTACCCACACCACAGAGCAAGGAATCGTTGCCGCTCGCGCACTTATAGAGACGGCTTATCAACACATTTCATATAATACAAGCGTGTCAGGGGGCGGTACCGTTTGGGTCCGTTTCACACAATCACAAGTAACGAATTACAAGTAACATTCGATGTACATTGCGTAGACAATGAGATAAAACTATAAGGCAAATTGGCAACGCAATGAATATAAAATTGTATTCCACGACTTTTGACAGGCCGCGTATGCGATTTTCGCTTACACGGCCGGCGCGGCTTTTTTCTCTAGTAGAGCGCGAGCGGCGACCGATTCCTCTCTGTGATCCACGCAAACATTAACCACCCCAACATTGCAGATCTAAAAAGGAGTCAACATCATCTAACGGGAGCCTGGGCGGGCGCGAGGCGTGGCCCGTGCTGGCGTCCCCCGCGCCCTCGCCGCCCTCGCCGCGCGCGTCCCCCTCGCGCCGCGCCTCGCCCAAGCCGCGCGCCGACCACTGGCCCAACCTGGGCGCCGAGGAGATACAGGCCGACGAGGACTTCGACCACCAAACCAGTTAGTTATCATACGAGATGTTTTTTGTCTGTGTTAGGGTAAATGGCGACCAAAACCACCAAATGGTGGTGCTTCTAATGGCGAGCCAAATTAATGAATAATATTATTGATGATACAAAACACTTGCACTCGTTCCATAAATATGGAACCCGACCGGTTTCGCTTTACAGCATCTTCAGGGGTTATAAAACTACATAATTTATTACAGAAATAGACAAAATCACAACATTTCGCCTGTGCAATATAATGTGAACATTCATCTGTCGGTAGTTTGATATTAGAACACAATATCGGGATACCATTCATTCACCATTAATACGCTACTTTATTTTAAAAATTCATTGTAATATGTTACGAGATATGGCACAAAAGAGATCGCAAGATCCACTTTGAGTATTTATTTGGTATTAAGTACTCAAAGAAGATCCATCAACGTAATTATTATTTCTTAAATCATAAATACCTAATTACAAAACTACTATCTTTTTCTTTAACCACAACTCTTAGGTGGATACGGGTTTATATTTGAATTAACTTTAAACATAGTACCTTACCTTGAAATATGTTTAAGACACTTTAAATTTAAAATATTGTTTTATAATTTGCAGTGAAATCACAAGAAAACGGCACATCAGAATCGTCCAGTCCCACTTTATCACAACCCTCACAGCCAGCGCCCAAAAGCAAAGACTCCGAAACGAAACCAAGCAGAAAAGATAGCACAAACGGACAGAACAATAAGAAAAACAAAGACAAATCTAAACAAATCAAAAGCAATAGTATTAACAATGAAGAAATGGAAACAGACAAACAGGCGTTCAACACAAAAACACATTCTGTATTCGAAAATAACACACAAGAATATCTCAGTAACGAGTTAGATGAACTAGAATCAGATAGACATAGCCTACTGGAGAACCACGACCTGTTAGATACTAGCGATCACAGTCTGCTGGACGACGACAACACACACAACCTGCTGGACGCAAACAACGAGGTCATAATGATGCAGAGGCATAGGGAAATGCTGGCCGGGCTCGTCGACACGAACCACATGCTTCCACACGTGAACAAGGCGCCGATGATGAATGGGTACGGGCTGCTGGACAGGGACATGGGCTACGACCGGCAGATCAATCAGATGGGAGGGCTCGAGCACAAAGACGGGCTCAGGCACAGTGATATGCTCAGACATCACAATCTCATGATGGACCCCAAACACTATATGCCCACCTCTAGTATAGGACTCGACTCTGGTAGTGAATTATTAGGTGAGTTCATTTTCAAGATTCCTAACATAAAACGTTTAGTGACTGCTCCCTTTAGAAAACATTTGCATAATATTGATTTTAATTATGAAATACCTTGTTTGTGATCTGATTGAAATGTGTAGAAGATTGCTGTATTTCGAAAATACTTTGATAATAATTCTAATAAATCTTTTCAGGTGCTAATTATCATCAAAATCCCAATATGCTTCCACCATTCGGTATGCGTGTAGACAATTCCATGGCCAATAACTCTATGGGCAACAACTCAATGGGCAACTCTCTAGGCGGCAGTAACATGGGCAATTCCATGGGCAATTCAATGGGCAACTCTATGGGCAATTCTATGGGTGGTAATTCAATGGCGGGCAACCTCGGCAATATGGGCAGCTTCATGATGCACAATCAGCAGATGATGCAGAACCAACAAATGCAGTCGCAACTCGTCAACGGGTTTGACAATCCGCAGACTGCCGTGAGTATGGTACATTGTTCCTTATGGTATTTTATATTTGTATTAAAAGATCTTTGGACAAAAAGTGAAGTGATTGATACTAAGTGGACATTTTTAAAGTTTGCTAAAAGTTTGTGTAAAATAACAGTATTGAGCGATAAATAAAAAAATATGATGCTGCTTTAATCAATTAACAGCCTCCGTGGCCGAGTGGTCGAGATTTCGACGCCCATTACGGAGGTTCCGGGTTCGATTCCCGGTGGGGACACTGGTGTCGATTCGGCATACGCCCAACTAAACTAAACTTAAAATTAGTCCTGTCACTTTCTATAATTTTTAATTGAAAAGGGACCGAAGATCATCCGTTTTGTTTTTGTCTTTGACTTCACGACTGTCAATTTTAGTGGCTTTTTATTCGTCATGGTGGCACTAAAACAAGACTAAATTTGACAGTTAGTCGTGACGTCATAGACAAAAACAAAACCGATGATCTTCGGTCCCTTTTCAATTAAAAATGATAGGAAGTGATAGGACTAATTTTAAGTTTAGTTTACTTGGGCGTATGCCGAATCGATACCACTGTCATCCAAAAATCTCTTTGTGAGACTTTCCCCAGTTTGGTTAGGACTTTGCAGGCTGAATCACCCGATTGTCCGAAAAGAAAGATGAGTCCATGCTTCGGAAGGCACGTTAAGCCGTTGGTCCAGGCTAATATCTAGTCGTTAAACGAGCCAAGTCAGTGGCCTTTGGCGGCTGACACCAGGGTTTGTAAGGTTGGTTGTCGACCTTAACACATTGGCTGCTGAAAATAAAAACGCAATAATACAGCCATGCGCCCCCCACCCGCCTCGGTAGGTAGCCGCATACGCGTTTGCTAACAGCGCACCTACGACGTAGGGGCCGCGCAGTCATAAAGGAAATTATTGCACCTACGAGGCGGGTTTACGCGCACGGCAGCAGGCATCGTATTAAAACCCACACGATGATGATAATGAATCGATTAGCTGTCAAGAAAGGTGGTTTGGTGATGGTAGAGCCACTTAAGTGGAGGAGGCTCATAGTCCAGCAGTGGACTGTAACGGGCCGTTGATGTTGATGTTGAGCCAAAATGATCCGAGTGTAAATTTTAATCAGTTGAGGAAACTGGTATATAAAAATTAATATTTTCTCGTGCTTTTAAGCAGAATTACACTTGGATTAGTCTACATCAGTCTTAAATTTGAATCTACTATTAACAGGTAGAAAGAAAAGAACATTATTCAAGCAGCATCGTCAGTGATCTAAATGTTTTGTAAAGAAATGTCATTTCGATTTACTTTTGAAATCCTTAAAATTATACTTACTTCGCTGGCTCAGCGACCCGAAGTTTATCTTGGCCTCCGACTGTAAAATTATACTTACTTCGCTGGCTCAGGGACCCGAAGTTTATCTTGGCCTCCGACTGTAAAATTATACTTCGCTGGCTCAGCGACCCGAAGTTTATCTTGGCCTCCGACTGTAAAATTATACTTACTTCGCTGGCTCAGGGACCCGAAGTTTATCTTGGCCTCCGACTGTAAAATTATACTTCGCTGGCTCAGCGACCCGAAGTTTATCTTGGCCTCCGACTGTAAAATTATACTTACTTCGCTGGCTCAGGGACCCGAAGTTTATCTTGGCCTCCGACTGTAAAATTATACTTCGCTGGCTCAGCAACCCGAAGTTTATCTTGGCCTCCGACTGTAAAATTATACTTACTTCGCTGGCTCAGGGACCCGAAGTTTATCTTGGCCTCCGACTGTAAAATTATACTTCGCTGGCTCAGCGACCCGAAGTTTATCTTGGCCTCCGACTGTAAAATTATACTTCGCTGGCTCAGGGACCCGAAGTTTATCTTGGCCTCCGACTGTAAAATTATACTTCGCTGGCTCAGCGACCCGAAGTTTATCTTGGCCTCCGACTGTAAAATTATACTTCGCTGGCTCAGCGACCCGAAGTTTATCTTGGCCTCCGACTGTAAAATTATACTTACTTCGCTGGCTCAGCGACCCGAAGTTTATCTTGGCCTCCGACTGTAAAATTATACTTTATTATTATTTTTCTAATAATTTCTTTAATAATAACAGTTCAGTGTAAAGCATAAAACTTAACAAACCGTAAATTCCTGCCAAAATTAACGTTGTACTTATTTCTACAGAGCGAAGGCCGCTACTTAGCCGAGAACATGGACAAGTTCTTCACGGACTTCCACAAGGCGCAACAGATGCGGCTCCTACTGGCGCGCTCCGCCCCCCCCGCGCCCACGCACTCCACCCCGCCCCTCTACCACACGCGCGCCATGCTTAGCGCCGAACGACTCGAGATGGAGCACAAGCAGAGGTACCGTCACACACGGGCCACTCACACACGGGGCGCCGTCACACGCGGGACACTCACACACGGGGCGCCATCATACACGAGGCACAAGCACACGAGGCGCCGTCACACATGGGGCACTCAGACACGGGGCGCCGTCACACGCGGGACACTCACACACGGGGCGCCATCATACACGAGGCACAAGCACACGAGGCGCCGTCACACATGGGGCACTCAGACACGGGGCGCCGTCACACATGAGGCACCGTCACACACGGGGCACTGTGGCTGATTTTCAATGTCGCGCTCTTATCCTTAATTTATATTCGCCCTTCCTTTTCACCTTTTAAAGATTAAAAAGGGACATGAGATGGCTCTCCTAATATTGAAGTTGTCAAACATCGAATTTAAACCTTATGGACGCGTCGATTGCATAATTTTAGAGAGCACGTAAAACATCCGACCTAATCTGACAGCGCCCTTATTTTAGGTTATCATACATTTAAAATAATTTCATTCGTTCATCTGAATTCATTACGTCTCTTTCATTAGTCATAAAAACGAAAAGGATAGCTGGATTTTATAATTAGAATTAGAGTATGAGTGTATCTATATATATCAATCAATCAGCCTATTGCAGTCCACTGCTGGACGTAGGCCTCCCCAAGGGCACGCCAAAGCGCACGATCACCCGCTTTCCTCATCCAGCCACCACCAGCGACCTTCCTCAGGTCATCAGTCCACCTGGCAGCGGGGCGACCCACACTACGTTTTCCGAGACGTAGTCTCCATTCTACTATATATGTTTTATTTTCTTGAAGGATGAGCAGCATGCGCGCGGAAAGCATGGGTCGGTGCGCGGCGGGCGACGGGGACGACGACCTGGACTTCGACCCCTTCAAGGAGACGCAGAAGGCACTCGCCGAGATGATGGAGTCGGAGCTCATGCAGACCGGCGTCAGCGGGTAACTATACACTACATTTTAAGAAACAGAGAAAGAAAAAGAAGGAATACTGCTTATTAGCCTACAAGATAGAAGAAACAAGTTATATTTAAAGCGATGTGGTAAGCAAATAGGAGCTCAGTAAGGTGTTATGTAAGACATTTCGTGCTTTAATAATGCTGATCTTACGCAGAAGAAAATATCTAAACTTTGTAGTTAAGCGTATCCATTTATTAGAAAAGGACAAATTAGGTTCGATCGCCCTTTTGAAATTCCTTTAGCATGAAAAATAAACAAATCGCTACACAGCTACTCGAAACCATACCCACTATGAATAAAGCTACACTGACCTAGTACAGAGTATTTTTCTTTCTACCATGAGTAGTCAAAATATAGGTATATTGTCGAATCGTCAACAGCTCATATACGTCCCTACCGACGGGCTCGAGCCTACCCTGATTTAGGGCGATTAGGCCTTAGTCGACCACGCTGGGCCAGTGCGGGTTGGTCGACTTAACACACAACCTTTGAATTTCTTCGCAGGAGTGTGCAGGTTTCATCACGATGTTTTCCTTCACCGTAAGAGCGTCGAATAAACGTACATATGAATTCGAAATTCGAAAAAACATTGGTTTGTGGTGGGGATCGAATCCGCGTCTCCCCACCACACCACCACCCACCACCCACCACCTGTCACCACCGACCCATATTGCCGAATACTCAGATAATATGTCGATGAATTCTGTTCTAAAATAAGATGAGGCATCTAGTATTAGGGTGTCCAATTTCCGGAAACTTCTACTTAAGGTGGTCAGAAAAAGTCGATGAAATCGGGGTTACCTCAAAAGTCAGAAATAAACAAACAAAGACAAATCTTTTTGGCGGTTAATCGACGTTGGACGTCAGGGCGCAGGTAACTGCGCCTCCAATACATTCTGACGTGACAGTTTTTCTTGTTTTATTATAATACTGCCCCACATATTTTCCATGATCTTTTGTTTACCAGAATGAGGAATGTATCTGTGTATGTTTGTTTGCAGTGACAACATGGAGCGCGTGCGCCGCTCGCGCCTGCCGCCGCCCGGCTTCGGCCACGTCAACACATACAACGTGCCGCCGCCGCGCGCCATGCACCCACAAGGTATGCCCCCTTACACAACACTGCCAACAGCTTAGTCGACCACGTTGGCTAAGTGCGGGTTGGTCGACTTCACACACAACCTTTGAATTTCTTCGCAGGAGTGTGCAGGTTTCCTTTGGATGCTTTCCTTCAGAATCCTTGCATCGGCCATAAGAGCGTTGAATATACGTACATCCACAATGTTAACTTAATAGCGCCCAATTTCTCAAGTGGTTTCTCAATCCGTCAAATTGAACAACTCGTTCTAGAACTTTTCATAAATAGCAAAAAAAAAACATTTCATACAAAGCTCAGCTGACCGAGGTCAATATGTATGAAAACTCGAAAAAAAAAAGAGTTTTTAGAACGTGTTTGAAACTAAAGTTATTCAGGGACAGAAAATTTTAACTGAATCAGAGAAGTTTTGCGTTATAGTAAACACGTTGTGTTGTATATTTACGGAGTGGCCCATTTAGATGGGTCGGTATGGGTAACTCTAAAACTAAAAAACATAGAAAGATTTGTTCTAAGAAACCGTGTCATTGATTTTATGACAAAAAAAATAGCATTTATAAGTTAAAAAAAACTCGTACTCTGTAGGAAAATCGAAACCGGTCGTAACGAAAAAAAATAATACTTGGATATCGATTGTGTACGTCATAAGGAGTAAAAGTTCAAATCAAATCAATCAGCCTATTGCAGTCCACTGCTGGAAAAGTTACTTTAAATGAAATATGATACCTAAAATTATTAAAATATATTGTATTTCACATTTTTATTTTTATTTTTATCAATTCGACCAGCTTCGTTTCCTGAACAAAATATGAGTTTCTTTTAATTTATTAATGCAGACTCGACGTGGAGACACTCGACGTAATGATACTCGACAAAGGTGTTAACAAATTAGATCCAAATATTTTAAGGGTAGGTTAATGTAAGCATTACATTATACAGATCTGTCTTATGGTTTCAGAGTTACCCATACTGACCCATCTAAATGGGTTCTGATGCAATTAAATCGTCTACTTGGTGCACGTAAAATGTCGCTAGAATTGCACGCTAATTTCAAAATACGTAAGGTCCCTTTTAATAAAATCCGGCAATAATGTAAACAAGATAATTTTTTGACACTAACTTTCCAAAGACAAACCAGACTTTGATGAGTAAAAAATTAATATGGCAGTTTTACAAATTATTGGAAGTTTTGTCGTCCGAGTGTTTTTTAATAAAATAACTATCATAAAGAATTTTAATAGGGGGCGAAATGATTGTAAGAAGAATGTATGGATCCTTGAAAAGTGAATATGATCAGGATTGATACTCAAATGTAAGTAATTACGGAGTGATCGTGTTTAAATTGGTTTTCTCCGACACGCTCGAAAATGTGATCATTACTGTAAAAAAACAGTACGCGAAGTGACACATTTTTGGACGAAACATTGCCCCATACAAAACAGCGGCCGGCAATGTGCCCTCAAACGGCCTAGGCTGGCAAAGTAACTTTCGTTTAGAAATTTCAATGTTTTTGAGTCTTTTATAGCATACTCTTCATAAGTTTTAATGTTCTAAATTCAAATTTTATATGAATCGTACACGACTCGTAGTAATTTGAGTTGGCTTTATGCTCTGTCACAAAACAAAAAAGGAAAAGTGCACAATATGGCGGTTTGTTTGTAATTTTCGCCGCTTTTATTTTTATCGTACTATGTATTTATTTTGTTATTTATTTATAATCCATTTTCATGATTTATTTTTCATGTTAACTAATCATTGAATTGGGGAAATATTATAACGATGCATGGTTCAAGAAATCGAAGTAGAAAGTGATAAAGATTAGAACTTATAAGTTTAGTGCGATACAAGTAGACATCTAAATTCAAGGTACTACAATATTTTTAGTATTTTGTAATTTCCTCGCACATTTCAGAGAAAAGCACTATACAAGCCTCGGCCGCAATAACTCTTGCTGGACTCGCACACAATAAAAGTCCTCGCCTGCGCCTCGGACTTTAAACGTGTCCTCGTCCAGTAATAACTAATTTTGCGGCCGCGGCAGTAATGTACTATTGTTTACATTATTGCCGGATTCTATTGAAAGGGACATTATACTCACTTGTGGATTTTATCAATCATAATGTTCCCGTAGTGGATAAACGTGGCATTCTCTCCCCGGCCTAATAAATTGATTTAACAACTAACTAAATAACAGAACTAACAACTAACTCACAACAAACGCAATCGGATTCACAAGCTCTTGACGCGAGTGTAATTCCGTTGCAGGTTTGTCAAACAGCGGCAGTGCTATGTTCGCAGACTGGACGCAGATGGACCCGGCCATTATGTCCACGTCGGTGAACTTCGGCAAGCAGGCGCCCCCCGCCCCCGCGCCCGCGCCCGCGCCCGCGCACAACGCCCTCTCGCCGCAGCAACAGGAACTGTTCGCCAGGTTCAACCACCTCTCCGTGCAGCCCAATGGAGTCAACAAGATACAGGTAACGACCATTACAGATAATAATGACGCCAAGATCCTTCGATAGCTAGCTGGTTCATAAAAAAGGAGCTGCTTCTCGTCAATCCAAACAGGAAAATACTCACCTGCGCACAATGCCGGACCGGTTTCCGAGGCCTCAGGGTTGAATTGCGGCTTATGCGTCCTGTCCTGAAGATTTCCTTGCTATTTTATGATGGAGCACGACGTAGAAGAAAACAGAATGGCGGCGGGCCAGAGCGGCCGTCGTCAGGGCAAATCGCGCAAGGGCAGCGAACAATAACTAATTAATCTCTGTACTGGCGAAACCAGATAAGTGACAGCTCGTTGACTTGAATAGTCGATTCACTTCGTTAAAAGTCTATCTTTATAAAACTTTGGTAATAGTCGTTCAACTTCGGTAACAGTTGGTCAACTTGGGTAATAGTTGATAACCGCTAAATGTCGGTTAATTTCGATAATGGTCGATCAACTTCGGTGGTAATTGGTCAACTTTTGTCATTCAAATTCAAATTTATTTATTAATTAATTAATTAATTAATTTATTTATTCATATTCTATCAATGTCCGTAATATTGGTTTTGGAAAGCAACCTTTATAATTATTATAATTAATAGACTATGGTCCACTGTCAAGATTAATTCTCAGAATTATTTAAACTTCTGTTAGTCCAATTAAAAGCTGCAATTTATTGTTCAGGTGCCGCTAATGCAGCAGTGGTCCACAAACAACGGCAACAAATTGGGCTGGGGCTACAACTCGATCCCGCTACCGCCCGGCTTCGCGCCAGCCAAGCCCGCGGGCCACGGAGCGCTCCCCGCCGAGTGCATCGACGCCAAGTAGGCCTCCGCCCTCCAAGAAACAACAGGCCACAGCCACAGTGCAATCCACGACCGATATTATATTTTCTATTCACTAATATAATTGTTCTTTCCGTTGGTGATGTGATCGATAAATCTTTGTATTAAGAAGAGCATATTTTAAACGAGAGAAATATGATAACAAAGGAATTTGTAAAATAAATTAACATATTTGTTTTATTTAAAAAATATGTGTTTAGTTTTTTTCGTTTCGTTCGGTTTCGGCTCGCTGTCCCTCTTATCATATTTCTTGTTAGACTTTTTTTTTCGTTCTATATTTCGTTTCAGTACGCTAATATATGTATATTCGTTATTTATATATTTACTTGAATCATATCCCTGTTAAAGATTATATTTTCTATATTAAAATGAGCTGCAGATTACTCGCTGTTCCATTTGTACCTTGATGAGTCATACCCGTGCGTGGAGAATCATGAATTAAACAAAGAGAATCATTATTCATTCTTTTAATGGTACACCTTCACTAAAATCTAATAAAAATCGTTTAAAAAAGCAGAATACGTATAAAAACCTAAATTATCAAAATTTTATACTCAACCGTTCGTCAAGTGACATCTGTCTCGTTCCGTAGTAATATTTACTTAGTAATGATGTTTGTGCTTGACGTGCGGTCAACTGTACACGATAAATACGAAACCCTATAAACAACGAAAATTACTGAACTTACTCGTATATTTCCGAGATTCGACACTACTAAAATTGACTAAATTACATAGTATTAAAATATATTATTTTACGTAAGTTAAAAATGTAGACCGTCCTAAATTAGTTGCAAACAGAGAAGGCGGCAAATTTTACATTATTTATTTACATATCAAACTACAGGGACTCATTCCTTTTTGACAAAATCTTTTTAACCAGTCGACTACAAAAGAACTTGAAGGTAAAATTCCTAAAACTGTTTACCGTCAATGTACCCCCTGGGGTCGGGCCCGTCCCAGGGCACGGGCTGGCCGTTCTGCCACACGTACAGCCCGCTGACGGGGTCCCCCAATGCGATCCGCAGCACCACCGACGCTCCCGCCTCCGGGCTCCGCTCGCCGGCGCCCCGAGTCATGTCCGAGCGCACGTACCCAGGGTGCACACAGCTCACCGATATGCCTGGACAGATATGAAATATTAGTAAGAGAAAATCTTTGAAAACAATCGGTTGGTCGCTTTAGAACAAAGCCGTAGTCGAAGAATACGTCAGCATCAGGATAGTGGGATTAATCTTCGTATTTTTTAATGTTTCACGAAGGGTGTTAGTATAGTCAGCCGAACCAATGTTTCCATCGAAGGTACCAATTAGTAGAATCCAGGTACTTTTATGCTATTTGGCATTCAAATTAACTTGGTCTCGTGGTCCTGAGGTCCTGACATTCACAAAAAAAGTGCGATGCCACCCAACAAAAATTTGTCAATAATATAAAGCACTATTATCCAGCAGTGGACTGTAACGGGCCGTTGATGATGACTATTATAAATTGTATGCAATAAAAATATGACAGAGACATGAACATAGAATTATACAGTTCGGCATTTGTGAATACGGGCCCAAAAGATTTTAAATTCGGTAATAGTTTGAACAGTTTGAAGGATAATCTCTACATGAAAAAAAAAGTTAGGTACCTCTACTTCCTAAATTGCGATGCAACATACGCGTATACGCGTTCACTCCAACTTTGGATACGACGTATGCCGAATCTCCCCAACCTTCATCTATTTCTTTATTCTCTTTTACAGCAACAACATATCTCTTTATTAAACTCTGTAAACCTTCTAGAGTTATCTCTGTATTTTGGAACATTTTCCTTAAACTATCAGACGGTATCCGCGAAAGATGTCCTGACGAGCTTGATATGCTGATGATCTTCCCACCATCTTTCACCAAGGGCAACATGGCTTCGGTAAAATTAACCAAGGAAAAGAAATTCACAAATACGGTCTGTTCGTTTTGGTAAAGTCTGGGCTCTGGTGCGTCTTTAAGGAATAAAATTCCAGCATTGTTAATTAAGATGTCGACAGATCCATGTTGATTATTAATAAAGGCACAGAACCTTGCAATGCTTTCTGGGTTCGTCACGTCAAGCTGGTGAAAATGTGGATGGAGTCCTAATTTTTCAAGTTCCATACAGGCATCTTTCCCCCTTTTTTCGTCTCGAGATGTTAGGTAGACAATTCCCTCAAATTTCTCACATAGTCCTTTAACTAGAGCAAAGCCAAGGCCTTTGTTTGCTCCGGTTACAACGGCGACTTTTGTTTTGGACATTTTTTGCTAGTTTGGAATTTGCAGCGTGCGAAACTTGGTACCTTCGCTTAATTATGTAGACAAGATAATTTAGAAATACGTATCTAATTATAAAAACTTAAAACTTACATTAGTATTTACGAATGTTTACGTTGTTGTGTTATCTCCTAAAGGTCGTGGACCAACAGCAAAATTATAGTGAATGATAAGGCGTAAACTGATAATATTTGTTCAAACCGTATTCTATTGAATAGTTTTACGGATGTCGTTCCACTCTGATTTTTATCTACTTTTAGAAGGGTCCAGTTTCAACGGCTTAGTAGCAGAATGTCCCCTCTGGTGCGCTGCCTCGATTTGGCTGATTTCATTGTATATTATTTCATTGTCAAATGACACTTGTCTTGTTTCTTCTATCGGTCGTTACTAGGTGGCAGCACATCTAAATTAAGTGCCATCTATACAAACGCTTGGGAACTTTTTGCAAGAGGTACGATTGTTGGGCATGGGTCATCGAATCATTAGTTTCTAGAAACAGATAATAAACTCGCGAGAAAATTTTGGAAAATCTAATTTTGTATTATACGTGCATTTTAAGCAATGTTTATTTTAAGAAAACCTGAGTTTGGGGATGAAGTGCTATTGCAATCGATCGACTGGCTGGAAAACTTTCCATGGAGGCAAGAAAACGAAGTAAGGAGCGAGAAGGATAAGTACGAAATTAATTTACAAGTTAAAGACTTTGACCCTAAGGACATCACATCGAAAACAGTTGATGGTTACATTGTAGTGGAAGCCAAACACGAGGAAAAGAAAGACGAGTATGGATACATAAGCAGGCACTTCAAAAGAAAGTATTCCTTGCCAGAAGGCTGTGTTGTCCACAAAGTGCAGTCAAAATTGTCTTCAGATGGTGTGTTGACAATCCTCGTTCCTCGGACGCCGGTTGTGAAGAAAGATACTGTAATTCCTGTAACACATGAAAGTACAACGAAAAGTAAACTTTAATTATGTAAATTTTACCCGTTTGCAAGCACTTATCTGTTCCGGAATGTGGTGATAAATTACGAAGGTATTAATTAATATTTATCTATAGAATTTTTACAATATCGTACGTAAGCATTACGTAGGCCTATCATCGCATTTGTCTCCGTAATCGCATCAATCATCCTAGTATAATTTGTACGTTCTTCGTATTGATACGAATTATAATAGGTTCTAAATGGTAATAAGGTGAATTTTGTGTCTCATATTTATAATAAATATTATCATCGAAAAATATTAAGTAGTTTTATTTATTTTCGTTTGTTTGCGATTGATTAATTCTTATAAGTAAGCATTCCAATTTCTAACCTAAAATTTCCCAATTAAAAAAACATCAATCTTTTGCTGTGGTACGCACTTTTGCAGCTGACTGTACCAACGTGAATTTGGTACCTTATCGAAATCTAACCTTTTTATGGTAATGAAGTGAATGATACACGTGTGATATACAATACATAAAACATTATGCGCTCTACAACATGCCGCATACTTAGCCAGGCCCGGATTCGAACCCGTAGTGGCTGATGCAAAGTCCCCAGACTGCGCAGTTTCCTAAAAACGAAAAAGGAATAGGGAATAATGCATAAAAAAATAGTTCATCTGAAAGTATATAAAAATAGAATAGGTACTGAAAGTCAAAGTCAAAAATTATTTATTTCCATAAGATGCGTTATTACATCACTTAGATCCGTCATTACATTAATCCTGGGTACCATGTCTGGCGGGGACGCGCTGGACGAAGTGTTTTTTGTATTTGACTTTGTATTTTATTGATATAAAAATAAAAAAATGTATTTAAAAAAATCTAAAGTAAATAGATGTGACTTCGGCCGTTTTCTGTCATATTATCAGTATTTATATCCGTATTTCTTTTGTACTTTTTTACTTGCACTATCCCTAACTACTAAGAGAAGTTTCCTGTACCTAAAGGCTCCCTGGAAGAAATTACTATGTAGCAATAAGGCCGCCTGACTGTAAACTTCATCTTGTTCTTACTGTGATTTATTTTACTATAAGTTTCCTGTGAGTGAAATAAAGTATTATTCATTCATTCCAACTCCCTAGATCTTATCTGATCAGAAATTCGGCTCATGAATTTTTCATTTGGAACTCACGTAGATAGCCCTAATTGAAATTTCAGATCGATTCAATGCGCATATAAAACATAACGGAGCGGAGGTCCCAGCTACGAAGATGTGAGGATCTACCTACCTTACCGCATACTAATTAACATACTAATTTCGCCTGAGCGTGCAGGGTACGTAACCTAAGCAAACTTATGACGAACTGTTACATTAGTAATGTAACAACAGTCTAATAGCTCTAATTAGTACTCTGTACTGTATAAGGTACATGTAATATTTTCAGGGCTGAAAGTACAAGTCTTTATCACCATTTCAGCAAAAATAATGGACATGTTTGCACGTTAGTTTTCTAGTAAATAAGCCAAACAACTTGATTACTTAATCAGAAAATATATCACCCCAAACAGCTGATCACTACAGCTACTCTGTCACACTAGCATGCCTGCAAGCATACGTTTACATATTTTTTAAGTAATGTGATGTGAGTAAGTATACCAAACGTGTAGAGTAGAGGATATTTTTCGGACAGTTTTATAATTATCATTTTTGTTAAAAACGTTTACTAATTAACGTTAGCTAACTTTATTTAATAATAATATGATTATTTTGCTGAGCGTCATCTGTTTTACATTCTTATGTATTAGTCCTTTAAACAAGTAAATAATTTATATATATTTTTTATAGCTTCTAGTTGTCCCTCTGCTGGGCAAAGATCCAGAATAGAATATACTTTATTGCACACAAGGATATAGCTTGAAAGTACAAAAGATAGAAGCGGTACAAAAGATAGATGAAGGGGTGTACAGATAGGCGGCCTTATTGCTAAGGTAGCAATTTCTTCCAGGCAACCTTTGGGTACAAGAAAGTTGCATTGGAACTATGGGACGGTGCACACAAGAAAAACAGAATAGGATAAGCTAATACTAATACTACCATTTCTTGCCATTTTTTTTTCAAAGATGTCTAGATCGTCACAACATCTTTTTTTAGGCCTCTTCTTCCACGTCGACTGTTGAGGGGATCCACTCCGTGGTGACTGTTCCATCTCTCTGGGTGCATCCTGCATACGGGCCCCGCCCACTCTACGACGCCTGCTATGCACCTACGACGTAGGTGGAGCGTGTTTAGACTGCCACGTGGGCGTAAACCCGCCTCGTAGGTACAATAATTTTCTATGTGACTGCGCGGCCACTACGTCGTAGATGCGCTGTTACCTGCCGAATCGGGCCCCCCGCCCCGCATGGCTGTATTATTGCGTTTTTCTTTTCAGCAGCCAACGTGTTCTTATTTTTTTTATGGCGTTTCACTATAAGTATTTCGCATCAAGTGATTTTGCTGTCATATCTTCTCGTCGCCGCTACCGCAATGCCTGAAAAGCAGGGTTTATAACCAGTGTGTCCTACCCGTTTTGACATACGGAGTCGAGACGTGGAACATGACGGTGAAGCTGGCCCACCGGCTACATGTCACTCAGCGAGCTATGAAAGATCTATGCTTGGTATTTCGCTACGGGATAAAATCCGAAACGAAATCATCCGGCAGAGGACCAATGTGGTGGATATTGTCCAGAAATGTAGCAAGTTGAAGTGGCAGTGGGCTGGCCACGTCTTTCGCAGAACCGATGAGCGTTGGAGTAGACGGGTTCTCGAATGGAGACCGCGTCTCGGGAAACGTAGTGTGGGACGCCCTCCTGCCAGGTGGACTGATGACCTGAAGAAGGTCGCTGGTGGTAGCTGGATGAGGAAAGCGGGTGATCGTGCGCTTTGGCGTGCCCTTGGGGAAGCCTACGTCCAGCAGTGGACTGCAATAGGCTGATTGATTGATTGATTGATTTTGCTAAGTAAGTAGCTAGAGAAACACAGACAGCCTAAATCTTAAGACTAGAGAGCTGTGTTCGGTGAAGGACTGCAGTAACTTGATAGCAAAATTACTGAAGCCACGTGGAGCAGTCTGACACCATCAAGAAATGTCAACAAAATGCAAGCGTTTCAATTGTCTTGTAAACACTCAAATAAACTAAAATAAAATAATTAAAACGAAAACATGGTCCGTCATTACCGGATGTTGGCAAACGACCAAAAAATATAAAATAAATAAAAAGATTACATAAAAAAACCGTAAAACTGACCGTTTTTTTCTTGATTTTAATTCATACAATAACATAATTATTATAAGTAGAGGTTCTGGGTCTGAATCAAGTGTAAATGGGTACCTTCGTATTAAAGTCCCAATTATTTATAATAATAATAATTTTTATTTAATTTATTTACATATACATATTTATAATAATGCCGACGTTTGAAACAACGAAATTCTGAATAATCGGTGCATTTAAATTTATTTTATTTATTTTCGAGTAAGAAAATAGAGTTAGTTGGTAGTACACCTGCCTTCGAAGCACAGGGTCGCGGGTTCGAATCCCGCCCAGGGCAAACATTCGTGTGATTATCACTTGTGTTTGCCTTGTGTCTGGATTTTGTTTATACAAGTATGGATTTATCTATTTATGTAATGTATATTTTATTAGCTGTCTCATACCCAATAAAAGCTCTGCTTAGTTTGGGTACAGATGGCCGTGTGTGAAATGTCCCCACATATTTATTTATTTATGTTCAGTTAGGTTACATTAATATTATTTATACTCGTAATAATCAAGTATATACAAAAACAAAACATCATTCTGTCGATTTGAAAAAGTTAATTACAATTTCGTACATAGCAGTAAAAGTATTTTTTGCAAACTAGGTAGTACATAATTTATTCGAACTTCGCACGCTCTTTAGTTGTAGAGTGATATTTTACAAAGGTAATTTAGACTTGGTGTTAACTTTTTATTACAAAATTCATGGTCAACGTCATTAAATTGTGGTACTTAACAGTTATATAAAAATATAAGTATTAATTATATAAGAATTTAGAATAAAATGTCTCTAGACTTGCGGTATTAAATAAAAATAACCGGCCAAGCACGTGTCGGGACACGCAAAGTGTAGGGTTCCCTAGTTGTCGAATACTACTTAGGTACCTGTTTAAGACAGTTAACATTCATCAAAATAGTTTTCTATGATATTTGTATAGGCAATACCAAATTTCTTACTTGTACAAGTACATTTTATAAGTTGGTTATTATTCGATAACCTGTAAAGCCTACTTGCTCTTGATAATTTTCCTTTGAAATTCATCATAATTTTGATTTTTGCTGATAATAGTATTTAGTAAGAAATGTAATGGGTAAAAAATCCTTTCTTAGCTAGCCTACATCAAGAACAACCTAATGTAGAAATTTTAGAAATGTTAAGCTTCAAGGCACAGTAGTTTTGACTCTACGTTGATCTGTCAGTCAGCTTCTCTTTTAATTAGGTAGAAGTTGAAGGCGACTACAACTGCCGCCGGCAGTCGCTGCACGTGCAGTTACAGCGTGGAATGGGAGGACGTCGTCGGCACGTGATGCGACTGCACACCGCGGCGTGACAGCTCTGACACAACCGTCATAATATGTCAAAAGTAGCGCAATTTTTTTCGACGTTTCTTTGCACTAACTATCAATCTGACATGCAGTCGCTTCACCACTGGTCTGCATGACTGCAGACCAGTGGTGGGCGGTGACCCGCCCGCTGCCGACTGCCGACTGCACCTTGTAGCGTTGTGTTACGCTTCGGTGTTCGAAACTTTTTTCGTGTTCTTCTCAGGTTTTTCTTTTTCAAATTTCTAATTTTGAATTCGATTCTGAAAGGCTTTTGGTTGGTTTTGTTTTTTTTTGCATTCAATTTCTTGTCTCGTTATTGAGCTGTGGTGTTTGTGCTGCACCTTTTTTTTAATTTTGTGCAAATTCAATTTTGAATATAAATATTGTAATAAATATTGTTTAAAGAGTGAAAAAGTTTAAGCCACTCCTTGGAGCATTGTTTGAGTGGGAGCTGAGGAGAGCCATCCTATAACCGATAGCCCCGTGGACAGGGCATCAGGTTCGAACGCGAACCCTCGTGGGCGAACGGACCTAGCCGAGTCGTCGGAGTCTGGCGTACTGGACCGGGGGTCGCTTCTGTGGTCGCACGAGTGACTGATCCCGGCTGCAGACCCGCCGCTACATTAGTAACCTGGGCTTCGGTGCCTTGGGGATTGCAGCAGTTGACCTACGGCTGGAAGTTTGGTTATAGTTTTAAGTGTACCTTTTTTAACGAACATTTTAAACTCAGTTAGGAACATCTTGTGAACCATCCCTTAAATTGGTGCGTTGCAAGTTTGGTGTGTTATTTCCTAAATTCAAACCGGCTCTCCACGCCACCGTCAACCACTCCTGGCAAAGACTTTTGGTACAAAACGTTTCTCCTTACTTAGTCTATAGATTTGTTGCGCAGCGATTCCCTAGACAGGTAGGGCATTATTTACTCCTCTATCTCTTACACTTGTTGAACCTTCACTAATTTTGGGAAACCGTTAGACTTAAATTCCAAATTATTTTTGTTATAATAGTCATCTTCTACCGTGTTACCGTTCTTTGTTTTCTGTTTTTTTGTTTGTGTTCTCTAATTTGGTATTTTGCTATTTTGGTAAGTAACTTTTTATCAAATCTTGGCCTTTTTACCCTTTTTTAAAATCTAAATTATATACGTGTACTTTTCGGTTTTTATTTTTAACACTACAACCTGCAGTTACCACCGACTTCACGTGCAGCTGCAGCGGCGTTTTATGCATTTCATACAAATACAAACTAGTGGCCCTGTGAGCTGTAGACCTAGCGAGTACTTTTTTATTTAAAAAATGGCATATTTATGTTTTTTTTTACGTTCCTACCCTCATACATAACTCGTAGTTTTTTTTAAATTTGGCTAAGATGAAACGGAGACGCTTCTTGCTGGGTCGGTCTTATTATTTTATTTTTTTATTGGTTGAGAAATGTGACTGTAGAGGAAAACAGTTTCAGCGGTGGACGTGGTAAGCTGGCAGCCCCCATAACTCCGTCATTTTTAAAAAATTCCAAAAACTGACTCGACAAGAAAGTTTTTATTAATTCATCAAACTTGCTCACAAAATTTCACGAGAATCGGTTGAGAAACGCGACCTGTAGAGTGGAACAAACAGATGGACATACAAAAGCAATTTTTTATTTTTTTTTGAAGCAGAGACGCTCCGCTCGCTCGGCCAATTAGCAAAATAATTAATTTAATGAATATATATTATATTATTATTATTATTATTATTTTTTTTATATATGCTTTGAGAAAATAAAATTCTTTGCAGCTCGTTTCGAACTTGTACCAGATACAGAAATAGGAAACAATGGAATCTCTTTAATTACTTACCACAAATAAAAAAGATTCACATCTTGCGTTTACCACCATCTTGGTTAGAACTGATAATTATTTTAATTATAGCGTTTTTAATTTCGATCTTTGCACTCTACATGCAGTTACTCTGGCTAGAGTTTTTCCAAGGAACATTGGCTGACAGATGACGAAAATATTTGGTCTAACAAAACTGCGCGGTTAGCGCGGTGGTCCATTAATTTGAGAGATGTAGATGCAATTTTTGTTCACATAAAACTGCTCACAACTTTACTATGTTCCTTCGAGAGGTTTAGTGGTGCATTGGTTAGGGCCGCTGCCTCCCATCTAGGATACGTGGGTTCGATCCCTACCACGAGTACCAATACGTTTTCGAAATTCGAATTTATAATATGTACGTTTATTCGACGCTCTTACGGTGAAGGAAATCATGCATCTTTGTGAAGAAACCTGCACACTCCTGCGAAAAAAAAACATAGGTTGTGTGTGAAGTCGACCAATCCGCATTGGGCCAACGGGGTCGACTATGACCTAACCGCCTTACTACAGGGTAGACTCGAGCCCCTCGGTGGGGACGTACCTATATTAGCTGTTGTCATGATGTTTCCTTGGAGTTGGACCTGAATTCTCTCGTTTCTAAAGGGTTTTAAATGAATGAAATTTCGCGGTGAATGATCAGATGATAAGCAAGTACCTACCTACTTATATTAAAAGCCTTGCTTTGATGCCCGATATCGGTAAATATTACGAGTATTATATTTCGTATAATCAAAGCACGCCTCATTATTCATTAAAGGATTAAAATGTGACATCAATTAGGCAAATACTGTGTTATCTTGATGCCTAGATAGAGACTTTGTAGGTAGGTGAGTATAATCGCGTACGTCATTGAAAGTTAATTAGGGGATCGGACTGTTCATCATATTTTATGAATTTACCATATTTTATGAATTATTTTTAAAATATAGATTAGTAGCAGACGATTCGCGCAGAAAAAAACAGAATCGGTTGAAAAACGAATTTACAGTTATTTTTTAAAGTTTCAATATGTCTGTCTCTTTCAATAACGATTTTTTGTATGGAGATTATATTATGGCGTTACTAACAAATGACGTCACGTCATTTGTTAGTAACGCCATAATATAATCTCCACGTATGTGCCTCTCTGTCTAATCTTGAATTTCATACCTTTATAACTCGGTCAATTTTAAAGATAGAGCAAAAATTATTTTAATGTTCGATAGCAGAAACTAAGAAGTTCGGATTTATAAAATAAAATAAAAGTAGTCCGATCCCCTATTTAAAAGAACATTATTAATTTTACCTTTCGTCTTCGTCGTACCACCAAGTCTTGCCACCAGTAGTGGCACGAGGAGACAGGAGATAGATATTGATAATAATAATTTTGTAACTAATATTGCTAGTTGCTAGCTAATACCATAATCTGCTTCAAGTAGGCAAGTAATACTTTTTTTGCAATGCGGAAATTACTATTGAACATTTCAAGGTAAGTATCTACTCAATGCTTAATTCTTTTTTTGCTTTTAGAATGTAAGACATTGGTTCAAATGAACATACGAATGAATGTTTAAACAACATCTATTTTAAACACAAGCTATTAAATGTTAAATTAATATTTCAAGTCCACATTGCTACTCGTACTAACCGTTGAAACCCTTGTAAAGAGACGATCCATGTTGCAAATTAATTCTATAATTTTGTGTAGTACTAGTGGCTCTGTGAGCTGTAGACCTCGCGAGTCTGTATATCTTTTCATATATTGCCACCGTGGTTGACTAGCAATGTACGGTATATTATGCATCTTCGGGATGAGGCACATAAACAGTGGCGCCAAAGTGGTAGCATCGTTGATAGGGCTAAATATAAAGATCTTAAGCATTTGGTAAACGTCAGCATTCATAGTGAAAAGCGGGGATTTTTTAGCCAACATATAAATAAACATTTAAACAACCCTAAATTGCTTTGGCCAAATCTTAAAAAAACAATAGTGTCAAATATAAAACCTAAATCTGACTTACCGGAGCATTTTAATGACCCAGATGTAATAAATAAAGCTTTCCTAAGCGTTCCTGGCTCAGATCGAGTAAGTATTTCGGACATGACATATTTTGAATTTAATCGGCACTGCTCATCTGTGTTCACCTTGCAGCCAGTTCATGAGAATGTTGTCGCTAAAATTATAATGTCTCTTAAATCGAACGCTAGCGGGTCAGATAAAATTAACCGGGATATGGTACTGCTTACTTTACCTAGCACACTGGGGATCATTACGGCAATTGTAAACAGATCAATTACAGAACACACTTTTCCGTCTGACTGGAAGAAGGCACTAGTTCGTCCGCTGCCGAAATCGGGACAGGCGATGATTAATGGTCGCACCAAGTTGCAACTCGCGAATATATTATTCGACGTGGTGAAGAGTGGTAAACCTAAGTATCTTTACAGCAAACTCGTCTGGAGGCACTCAAAAAGACTCGCTTCACATGTGCTGGTCACACCACGGCACCGTACAGCAGCCTTCCGCGGACGCTTCAAATTTCTAGCCACCAAGTGTTGGAATGACCTTCCTCCGCCACTTAGATCAATAACAGTCAAACGTAATTTTAAAAACGAAGTACGTAAGCACTTTTTAATGCAGCAGAAGGCTGTGCAGTAGATAACAACGGCTAGATTTTAAAATTACTTCACCCGCAATTCATTTCATTTTATATATCATTTTTCTGACAGGTAGGTGGGCAGATGGTTGAGTGTGAGTTTGACTACATTTTTGTCATTAGTTTGAGCGTGTGAACTTGAATTTTCAATAACTTGTGGAAAATATTAATATTGAGCATTTGTTCATTTACATAGTTATATATATATATATATATATATATATATATCATTATTTTATATTATCTACCCACTTCACTTTTATCAAGTATATATATAATAGTAAAATCTTTGACTCCATTCTGATGACGCACTCGCACTGCTACGGGCACTAACAGAATATCAGCGCTGTGACGCGACTAGTGTCGCAGCATTATGCTGAGTTAGGGCCTCTTTGGGGGTGCAGTACACAGCACAGCATGGATAATATGTGTTAAACTGTTTTTTATTCAGATACCTGTTTTGTTGTGTTTGTACTGTATCACTAAATAAACGATTTATCTATCTATCTATCTATCTCTATATATTTTTATTTTTTCTCCACAAATTTCCCCGACCCCTTGATTTTTTTAATTGTTTTTTTTTGTTTTATTATTACATTTTTTTATGTCATTCTTTTTTTTATTGGTTGAGATAATGTGACCTGTAGAGGAAAACAGCCTCCTTGTAAGCTGGCAACCCCTATAACTCCGTCATTTTTTAAAATTTCCAAAAACTGACTCGACACAAAAAATCGATTAATTTATCGAACCTGCTCACAAAATTTCATGAGAATCGGTTAAGTAACGCGACCTGTAGAGTGAAACAAACAAACAGATGGACAGACAGACATACAAAGCAAATTTGGCCAAGCTGAAACAGAGACGCTTCGCTCGCTCGGTCAATTTATTGAAGAAGAATACATCAAGTCGTAAGATTAGATTCTTTCGGCTGCATGATTGTAACAGTGTCATAACTCATAAATGACACATTAAATTATTAAGATAGTTTAAATATTAACGCACTGTAGAGTTACTGACCTGATAAACGTCTAATCATCTGATAACAACATTTATCCGCTTTGCTAGGTAACACCTGCAGATACGGACATTGAAATGTAATAGACTGATAGTTACATTGTTGCTAATATATTTGCTAAGGTTAAACATATCTAACCTAACCTAGTACCCAGAATGTCGGTAACCACATAGTTTTGCCGCATTGTTAGGGTTCCGTAAACACCGCTGAATAAAACTTAATTTGAAAATGAAGATTGTGTGCCTTATTGCTTGGTTTACATAGGACACTTTATCATCGTATGGTATCAGAAAATATTGTATTTTTTTATCAGCAGCGCTCAGCAATAGTTTTGGGGGATACTGAAAGTTTCTGGATCTGGCCACTTACAATAAAAGAATAAAAAAACAATTATGGCATTCGAAAATGGAACTCTTTGGTAACATGTTACTGCCTGTTCGAAAGAACGAACAAATAATAAAAAAAAAGGAACATGTTACTTTTTAATTTGCGAGATTGTCATTTGTTTTTACATTGTGACATCCTTTCGAAAATTTTGTGTCGCTAAAAAATACTTGCCAGCAAATTCACACTTGCCAGGAATATGCACATTTTTTTAAAATTCAATATTCGAAATATTTCAAGTTCCAGATAAACACATGAAAAATATTTTTTCAAATATCTTGCTCAGAAACAAAGTTATAAGGCCTCAAAGTTGATGGTTAGACAGAGAGGTCCGACATGACCATTGACGTCATTGGTCACGCGGGCCATACATCCGCAATAGAAAATTTTGTTTTCGTATTTTGTTTAATAATTTTGTATCTAGTTTGTTTTTCGATCAATTTCGATTCTGTTTTGACTGTCAGTATTCTAGTTTTTTTTTATGCATATTCCCTCGTATTCACATTACAGAGAGATTTAGGAAGAAAATATACTTACTGGTGCATTTCTTTGGTTTCAGCGCACATAGCTCATCGTTAGCGCATCGTCGTTATCGCATCACCTAAGCAATGCTTGTAAGGACATTGTTCGAATATACAAATCACGGGGTGGTCAGAGTTTTTGAAACTTTTGATTTCAGCCAACCGACTTTATTTAAATTCAAAATCTTTTTGCGTTCATCTTGTTATACTTCATTCGTTTGTACGAACAAAAAAAGGTACATTGGATCCTGATTAAAATAACCTGTACATAGGGAATGAGTAAAAGCGCAAACAAGTCAAATGAATCTAGAATTCCCAGTATATGAAAACAAAAACCAGTGTATATTGCCAGTAATGACCTATGGTACTGAGACGTGGTCGCTAATTATTGGCCTCATGAACAAGCTCAAGGACGCTCAGAGTGCGATGGAGAGGGCTATGCTCGGAGTCTCACTACGTGATCAACTCAGGAATGAGGAGATACGTAGAAAGACCAATGTCATCGACATAGCTTTAAGTATAAGTAAGTAAGTTGAAGTGGCAGGCCATATAGGTCGACGAACTGATAACCGATGGGGAAGAAATGTTCTCAAATGGCGGCCACCACGGGCCGGAAGGCGTAGCGTTGGACGGCCTCCCACAAGGTGGACAGATGACTTGGTGAAAGTTGCTGGGCGCCGGTGGATGCAAGTAGCGCAGGACCGTTCACGGTGGAAACCTATGGGGGAGGCCTATGTTCAGCAGTGAACGTCTTCCAGCTAAGATGATGATGATGAAAACAAATACTTGAAGACACAAAACCTGTAGAACCAAATTAATAAAATAAATTGCATAAAAAATATTCCGGAAAGACTATAGATTTCTTACGATTTTTTCTCGCACTAAAAAATCAAAAGTTTATTCGCAACAATTATTTGATTAATTATTTATCGGAGTCGCTAAAGTTTCCATTAACCATTTTTTTTTAACTCTTTTTTTCCTCTTATCCCAATTCTTAACAAAGGGGATTCAATCGCGAAGTTCATGACGCACTTTAAAACAAAAAAAATGCAAAGCAATACCCTCTGCTTATCTCTCGGCAATCGCATCACAGATATTGATCTGGTAGCACGTCCTCCTGTACCTAATCTGCCGCCTGATGACTTGATTACCACGACCTTGGCTGCTCAGTCAGCCGGTAGCCATGCGACGATAGCGGCCTGTCTCGTGGATGCCTCCAACTTCTTAGGACTTATTTTCGCTCTCATTGTATGGTGGACTCAGTTTGGTGATAATAAATCGTGAAAGAAAGGGTAAGTAAATTGTTTTATTACGTTAATTTGGAAATTTTCAATTATTTTTATTAGATTTTTTGTAGCTTTATAAACCTATAGGTTATATTGTGAACTTATTCTCAAAATTAAACCATGAGAATTTTTCACCAGATTTTTGTCTAAGTGTAATTAATGCAGTTTTATCGAGAAATCGTTATTTTAAAATATTTTCTTAAATAAAATTTTATAAAGCTAGAATAGTTAGCATAAAATTATAAAATCAAAATTCAATACTACTAAATTACTACTACCTACTCACAAAATAACTGAAATTACATAACACAGCCGCATCACAGGCCGGCGTTTGTGTTGTTTCTGTTGCCATGGCCGACATGATTGCCGCAGTTAGTAAAGCCCTAGCCTAGCCTAGTGCCTTCTCCTCCGATCGATTACTCGACGAAGACCTTCGCCTATTAGAGCAGTGAGAAAACAACCTCAAGAGAACCTGGCCGACGCGTTAAAGAACACATCTAATTTTAGACAAATAAATTCACGTAACATTTCTGAATATACGTTTACGCAAACACGAAAACAAACCATCTTTGCAAATAGTAACAACCTTTTGAATAGACAGAGATAAATATAAAATCAGAGCACCCGGACAAAACCCCCTTGTTTCTGAATTAAAATTTAAAATACACTTTATGGAATTTAATACCTATTGAACTCAGTTAAAAATGTAGATGTTTAAACATGAAATAGAAACCCGCTCTATTTTTCGGCGAGTCCCCCCGGCGGGAAATTTTGAAGTTACTTTCGACCTACAGTTGACACATTTAGTTAATTTTTAAACTTAATACAAGTGTAAATCGGACTTGAGATGAGACACAACTATAAGAAAAAAACATAACATAGTTCACTAAAATTGTTACAAAAATTGCTCTATTCAGTTCTTGCTAGAAAACGAATTTTCCGCTTAAAGATGACGGGCATGGAAACGGAAACCCTGACGGAGTACATCCTGGTGGAGTACCGCTGGGTGATAGTCCTCACGGTGCTGCTGCCTCTCTCCTTCGTCTGGAAGATCTGGATCACCGTCAGGAATTATGTTGTGTTCACGATGGCCAGCGCACCCAAGATGCACGATAGGAAAGTCAATGAGGTGCAGAGACAGGTCAGTAATAGTATTATGAAGGACATAACTCAACATAAGTTTTTTTTTTGTTTTTTTTTTTTGGCAATGATTCGAAATCCATAAAAGTAAGAAACAGAAGAAATAAATACTTGCGATCGTCGAAAATAGGTACAGTAGCTATTGCAGCTAGACTGACACTCGCATTACGAAAACCGCCTCTACTGCAAAGAGATAAAGTTGTTCTCAAGTTCAAAGTGTCTAGCCGTATGCGTTAGTCAGCACTATACAAGAATACAACTCCATCAGAATACGAGTATATAGGTATATATATTATAGATAAGTGCCTAAAAGCATTTTGTTCTGTAAACATCATACTTAAAATCGTATTAACCTTACAAAAAAAGGGACGATGAAAAAAGTCGTGATGTTCAATCAAATAGCTACTCCAACACACACAAGAAACGCTCACACGTAACTTAGGATGACTCAATTTAAAAACATTAAAAAAATACATTTTGTGCAAGTAACAAGTTAAATAATTCTTTAAATCTCTGTGCTGTTTCTATCCAGATGAACAGATAAATCCTATAGAAGAATAGCCTACTATAAGACAAATATAATGCGCCGAAACAGAAAATAGTATAATATGTGCATTTCGATCTCATTTTTCTAGATTTTTCTTCCACTTTCTATCTTTCTTTCTCTATTGGTCATTAAGATAAACAAAATATTAGGTATAATTAAAGCAAATGGGTTATAATTATATTTTCAAACATTACTACCGCCCATATTACTTACTAAATTAGTCAAGTTATTATAGCGAAGACTACAATTGTCCACAAGAAAATACTGCCCGTCTCTTTGCTTTAAATGCACTAAAATTAGAAACTGAGATGCATTAAATAAATTACTATTATTCTAAAAAAATGCATTGCAATGCACTTATATCTTTTAGAACCAAGTAGGAATTCTTGGAAATAAGAAACATTATTATATCATAAAAAGCGTATATTTATTCGATATATCTGTCTGGACCCTTGTTTTAAGACAAGTTGGCTTGGCTTAAGTAAGCGTTTTTATAAGTTCGTTGTTTTGTATTTGGAAGGAAGTAATGATATGGATATTTATCCTGCCGTTGATACGGTTTGGATCAAGACGTATTTGTTTAAATTCAATCACCTTATGGTACAGGATACAAGAATATTATCTCGAGAGGTTTCGTCGCGTGTGGGCATCGCGCTCAACACCAAAGTTTCCTTCTACAAAATTCCGATGATTTCAGCCACAAAATATTTTTTTTGGTAATGAGACTAACGGGTGTAATAGAAAATCTTCACTTTGTGCGAAACTAGTAAAAATATATTGCGTTGCGATAGTGTCTTGACTCTTGACTATGATGAGCGACGCATAGCGTTCGCTTATCGAACTCGAACAGCAGGAAAATAGAGAATCTACTATGCTTTCAGATCAAAGAATGGGCGGCCGGCAAACGCGACACCAAGCTGTGCACAGCTCGGCCCACGTGGCAGACCATGTCCTTCCGGCAGGGCGTCTACAAGAAGTTCTTCACCAACGTCAGGGTGGACCTCGTCGACGTACTGGAGATTGACACCAAAAACATGGTGAGGATCAGAACAACACATGCTTAGTACAAAGACATAGATATATACAAACATGAGGTTGACGATGGATGCAAAAGGTCGTAGCTCTTCTCTAGGATTTCATGTACTATTAAAGGATGGAGTTAAAACAAAATCTCTATTTCATAAATAGCGTTGAAATGCCTAGCATTATTAATGTGGGTTGGACTTCAAGAATGTGGGTTTTAATATTTGTCGAACCCACACGCTCCGGATAGTCAGCTGGAAGCCTAGCCTGCGCACGCGCCGCCGCCGGCTCGCATGTCTGGACACCAATTGGCGGTGCTTAAGTTCAATTCCTTTAAATTGGTCAATCACACATCTCACCACCCACCGCCACGCCAATTCAAAATATGATTTGTTTTAATACATAATTCATGAAATGTAAAAAACGCTTCTTGTTCTTGTCCAAGGTAAAATAAAAAAGCAAATACGGAAACAAGGATAGAGACGGTAAAAACTAAATTGTTCTTTGTCTCACACAGAACAAATATTGTAAGTTGTATTTAGTGGGTACTTGCTTCGTTCTAGACAAAACAATCAGCTGTATGTATAACTTCTGGTAATTCCGGCTCGAGTGACCAACAAAATATTGAATTCTTAGCCACATCACACTAATATTATAAATGTGAAAATATATTTGGATGTTTGTTTCGCTTTAACGACAAATGGACGGATTTGGATGAAATTTGGAATAGAGATAGTTTGTACTCTGGATTAACACATAGGATACTTTTTACCCGGAAAAGTCTTTTCTCACGAGAAAATCTTGCACAACGCGAGCATAACCGCGGGCCGGAGCCGCAGGCGGACCGCTGCCAGTCTAAAAATAATTCTTTACTTACTTGCGCATTTTTTTCTTTGTGATTAGTACAAATTGAATTATTAATAAGTTTGGGTATTGTAAAAAAGGCGGAGAGTAGATACCGAGACGAACCTCGTGCTCAAATTGATGGAAATAACATTCTGCAACATACGTATACTTTTTTTACGAGTTTGTCTAGAGGACGTCTTTCGGTTAATATCATGATGATTTATGATCAAATATTCCCAAGTAAATAAAATTTCCACTGTCAATCTAGTGGTGCAATCGGCTCCAGGTGGTATGCGAATAGGATTTTCTCCTCACGACTACTCACGACAGAACTCTTAATGATCCATGATACTCTGAATAGGGAATATGCATAAAAAATATTAATATTTTTCATAGTTTATCTGAAAGTATACAAAAATAGAATACTGACAGGCAAAACAGAATCGAAATCGATCAAAAAACATTCTAGATACAACATTATTAAACAAATATATATGTCCCTCTTATGTAAACAAAATTTTCTATGGCGGATGTATGGTCCGCGTGACCAATGACGTCACAGGACTCTCAGGTCACGTCGGACCTCTCTGTCTAACCATCAACTTTGAAGCCTTATAACTTTGTTTCTGAGCAAGATATTTGAAAAAATATTTTTTATGTGTTTATCTGAAAGTTGAAATATTTCGATTAATGAATTTAAAAAAAATGTGCATATATAACCCAGGCGGCCCACTGTGAGTCGCTGGTAACGATGGACCAGATGTCCACCACTCTGAAGCAGCTAAGAATGGCTCTTGCCATCGTCCCTGAGCTGGACCAGCTGACGTTGAAAGACTGGTCACGTCCAGTCAATTAAACCTTGCCTTTTTCCAGACGGTTCGTTGCGAGCCGCTGGTGACGATGGGCCAACTGTCTGCCACTCTGAAGCAGCTTGGCTTGGCTCTGGCCATCGTGCCCGAGCTGGACCAGCTGACGGTCGGTGGGCTGGTCATGGGCACCGGCATCGAGAGCTCCTCGCACGTCCACGGCCTGTTCCAGTATATCTGTCTCCAGTACGAGCTGGTGTTGGCTGACGGATCTGTGGTCACCTGTAGCAAGGTAAGGTCTATTAAATTTATCAGCACTATTTTTTTTAATCTAGGAGAAATTAGAAAAAATATGGTCTTCTCGAATAAATTGTCCGATTAGGGACGAGGTTTTTAGAGCACACGTTTCTTGGGTAAATTATTTAAGTTTTTTCCAGTATCTATCCAACAAAAACCGTCCCAGAAAAATGGCAAAAGTTTAAAACAATAAAGCTATAGTATTCAATTCGTAAATTCTAGGTTAATCAATCTACCATTTTTAATATTATTACAACTTTTCAAACTTTAATATCTTTATTCTAATTAATATCTATAACTAGCACAATGTTCAAAATTTTGCCTACGGTTAAGTTTATTATATGAAAATAACCGGCCAAGCTCGTGTAGGGTTCCGTAGTTCTCCAATACTGCTTAGGTTATCTGTTTAAGACAGTTAATATTATATTTGTAGTACCAAATTTCTTATTTGTATAAGTACATTTTATAAGTTGGTCTATTATTCAATAACCTGTAAAGTCTACTTGATGTTGATAGCTTTCCTTTTAAATTCATCATACACCGTATTACTACCATACTAAACGTGATTTTTTTCACATTACCAAATACAACGGTTTCGCTGGTAGGGGGGAGACACTTGACTCTAACAAAAATAAACACTTTAAAACGAAATATTTCTGATACGTACACTAGCATTGAAATCTTAGTAAAACCCCATTATTTTTAAAAAACCTATCCAACGATACTTCACACTAAAAGGTAGTCGTAAATAAAACAATAACCCCCACTTCATGTATACCAGAGGAACCCTAATAAAATATTTCTTAAAGATTTTATTCTTCAGCTTTGTCGGCATGATTAATATGTCCATCCATGCCAGCCTTCTAAGAGCCTCTGAGCTAAGCCGCAGACGGACAGACAGACAGACGGACATGGCGAAACTTTATAGGTTCCTTTTTGACTACGGAACCCTACAAATCGATGTAATTATAAGAGAACGCTTTGATCCATTAGCTGAAGTCTGCTATCGTAATTTCGTCAAAAAATCACTTCGTTTAATCGCGGTGATTACATTTTAGATCGCATTGTTGTAGATTAAACATAATTTGTATTGGTATCGTATTTGTGCCTACATTGAAATTGCTATCAGCAGTCAATTTAAAAAGTATTAGTAGAGATTTTTATCTAAATACCTAATTTAATTAATTTCAGGATGATAACGCAGATCTATTTTATGCAGTTCCCTGGTCCTACGGCACTCTTGGATTCCTCACTTCTGTTGTATTAAAAGTTATTCCTGCTAAAAAGTAAGTTTATTCTTCACTATTACGTACTTTTTTTTACGCAAAATCTCTCAACCCATGAAACTGAACAACTTTCTAAAACAAGTCCGCAGCCGTAATATTACCACTTTGGTAGAAATAGCGATTGTGGGGACATCTTCACACACGGCCATCTGATCCCAAACTAAGCAGAGCTTGTACTATGGGTACCAGACCGCTGATATACATTACATAAATAGATAAATACATACTTATATAGATAAATAACAACCAGACACAAGGCAAACACAAGTGCTCATCACACGAATGTTTGCCCTGGGCGGGATTCAAACCCGCGTGCGTCGGAGGCACATACACTACTTACTACCTGGGCTACGGAGCCGTCAAAGATTAAAGGTTCATTAAAAAAAACTAGTCTTTGAACCACACATATTGATTCGGTCAGCTGAACACGTTGTATTCTAAGAAGGTTTAAGATAAATTTCAGAACCCACGTACAGAGGACAAAGGATATAGTCAGGCCAAGCCTTTGGTTTGAATTTTCTAATAAAAATTGAGATTTTTCATATTTTTATATGAAATTTTATTTACATGTATTATTTACTGAACTGCACAATTATGCGAAATTTGATGACAAAGTATAAATAAATAAATCATTTATTTCAGGCAATATTTACATAAAGGTCTTAAGGGGCTACCTGGCTGCGCACTAGCGCCACTTCGAAAAAAAATCATAACTCCGAAAAAACTAAATATATTAAAAAAGTGGACAATCATTTTAAAGTGTAGGTACTTTAGTATTTTCAGAAATACCGAATTTTATAAAATCTTATACGGTGTAGTAAGAGATAGCGAAAGTGCTAAAAACGGCCGTTATTAGCACTTTCGCTATCTGTTACTACAATTAACAATGGATAACTGAATTTATCTATTATAAAAATACAACAAGACTAATGAAACAATTTGATCGTTCATATTTTTGATATTTTGTGTTTTCACTAAGTTGTGATTTTTTATCCAAGTGGCGCTAGTGTTCACATAGGGTACCCCCTTCAGTATAATTACCAGATAAAACTTAATCCGTTTCAAGCAGCCTGGCCTGACTATATTCTTTGTCCTCTGTCCTAATGACTTGTATTGGTCAGATACGTCCGCCTGGAGTACCACCCTTACTCCGGCCTTAAAGACTTGACGGCGCGCTTCAGCGAGGAGTCTCTGAAGCAGGACCCTCACCAGTTCGTGGAGGCGCTGCTCTTCACCAAGGAAACCGGCGTGGTGATGCTCGGTGACATGACGGATGACATCGGCAGCGATGGAAAGGTACTAAAACTATCATTATTTTAGCAACCGAAAAACGTCAATTCTCTTTAATTTATTGCACATAAGAATGAAAGTCTGTACAGACGTACTTGTATGATAGCAAAAGGAGGAAAATTCAATTGGAAGCCTTATTACTTTGAGCGATTTGTTCCACGCAACTACTAGGAAGTCTGTTTCTGCAAGCGGAATACCACAGGCAGAACTGAACGCAGAAGATGGAATAGGAATTTGACCATTTTTAATTCACTATACATACAGAATACAAGTTGTTGTTGTTGTTGTTATAATCTTCGTAAATAATATACGTAATATTATGTATTACATTTACTTCAAATCGTTCAATATCACTAGCAAACTGTCCACGATTCTTAGAACGGAAGTTTGTATGTAGAGGACAGAATATTTGCTACGCACAACTACGCCGTAACCACCCGTAGCCCGTAGAATGTTGCTACGCCATCCTCTCGGGACGTAGCATAATGCTACGATATTAAGTAATGAAATGCTGACATGGCTATAAAAAAGGAAAAAATAATAGATTATTAGAGGTCATTTACAATCAAAATCAAATCAACGGCCCGTTACAGTCCACTGCTGGACTATGAGCCTCCTCCCCTTAAGTGTTTGGTTTTGCCATAATCTCCACGCTTGGCAGGCGGGTTGGAGATCGCAGATTAAAAGGTTACTGTATCAGAGAGCGCTGCTGCCCGTTCCCTGTTCAATGTGTAGTCCCTAAGTCGCCTCTTACGACACCCACGGGGAGAGTAGGGGTTGGTGACAAATGTATTCTAAAAGACTTGTTACTTTTTCGCAGTTGAACCCGATCGGAAATTGGTACTCTCGCTGGTTCTTCACGCAGGTGCAGGACCACTTGGAGGGTGGGCAGAGAGCTGTGGAGTACATTCCTTTGAGGGACTACTACCACAGACACACTAAGAGCCTCTTCTGGGAACTACAGGTACCTAACCTAACTAATCCTACCAGTTATTTTAAACGGAGTATGAACTTCATGATGGATGATTGATGGGATTTTTTGTGGTAAAGTCAAAAATAAGTTTAAGAGCAGCGATGGGAAATGAGTTATAGGTAGAAGGCTTCATTAATGTGTTTTGCCATCGAGACTGACTATATTATAATATCCCCAGTATCCCAACACCTACTCATTAGTTTATTATTAGGTTAGTTTTCCCGTGTCCCAAAGTTCTAAAATAATGCTCTTTTGTTTGTGACGCCAACTTTGCACAAATCTTGGACCCTGTTGTCGCTACAAATAGCACCCATATAAAGATTATATCTTTCCATTTCCAGGACATAATCCCGTTCGGCAACCAAGCGTTGTTCCGGTACTTGTTTGGCTGGCTGATGCCTCCAGAGGTGTCCTTGCTGAAGCTGACGCAGCCCGACGCCGTGGCCAAGCTGTACGAGCGAGCCCACGTCATCCAGGACATGCTGGTGCCTGTCGACAAGCTGGAGGACGCGATCCAGCTGTTCCATGATGAGTTCCAGGCAAGTGTTCTTTGCTGCCCGCATAATGATGTAATCTGAACTTGAATTTTTATTAAGGTTTTATTTTGAAAGGTAATTTATTTCACTTTTGAAATCATAGCTATGAAATCAAAATTCATTTCTCAAAAATCACCGTCGACGTCGTCATTTATTGAAATCGCTACTTTTGTTACAACTTCTAAAATTTCAATTATAAGTAATTTTTTGACGGCTTACCACGGACTATTATAAATAGTTTTGCCTAGATGAAATTGCTATATAGCAATAAGGCCGCCCATCTGTACACTACTTTTTGTCTGTATTTGTGTTGTGCATTTTTTGTGTGCAATGAATTGTATTCTACGTATTCTATTTTCTATTCGTGTGGTCAGTGAGTAAGACCTTCTGCGCTTGTTTTCCTAAAATAACACTTGTCATTAAATGACCACTGCAGGTGTACCCAATCTGGCTGTGTCCGTTCAAGCTGTTCAAGTTGCCGGGCCAGCTGCGCGTGCACACCAGTGACTCGCAGATGTTCGTCGACATCGGCGTGTACGGCGTGCCCAAAGCTAAAGGATATGTTACAGTAAGTTATGAGCGCTGGCCTTGAATAAGACTGGAACTTCATTTTCATTCCTAAAATGCTGTAGGTTACATAGTCATCATCATCATCAAATTTATGACGAAGGCACCATTTTCGTCGAGCGCTCATAAAGGGTTAATTTCAATTACTACGCACACGTACAAATATGCAAGAATATGGTATTCATTTGCTTAGCGCAGTTGGGTAGTTAATCTACGATAACATGACTTCCATGTTGTTAGACTAGTTTCTAGTTTATCTCTAAAAAAACAAAAAATAAAAATATTAAATAATCATTTGGGTATGAAATAGTCGTAGCTGGCTGGCTACGAATGCTGCGTAGACTTTTACTACAGCGTTCGTAGCAAATTCGAAGTTTAGTATATATGGACTGTTTTTTTTATTATCAAATAAGAGGACTATGTGAAGTTCTTTTATTGATTAACTAATCAATATGATTCCAGGAACAACCAGATATTTAAACTTGCACTAGATCTAGTAGAGCAAGGCTTCCAACTATAAGTACTTGTGAAATTTTCAGGAGCCTTCGACCCGCCGAGTAGAGAACTTCGTGCTGAAGAGCAATGGCTTCCAGATGCTGTACGCTGATACATACACGACCAGAGAAGAGTTTAGACAGATGTTCGACCACACCCTGTACGACAAAGTCAGAGACAAACTCGAGTACTGCAAGGAAGCATTTCCTGAAATCTACGGGAAGGTCAACAAACATGTCAGGAAGTAGGTAGTTACGATTTTGGCACTAGATCATTTTATGTCAGAAGAGTTAGATTAGTTGATTGTCGTTATTGAGCTATCTCAGAAGTGTTTGCCGGCTCACACTAGGGTTTTTGAGGTCGTTCGTCGACCTTAGAAGTACATATTATTATGATGAAGATGACTGAAAAGTTATGAATATTTACTAGCTAGAGAAACTGAACGGAAGTAATAATAATAATAATAGATTTTTCTAGACAAGAATGGCTGATCTCAACATCCGATGGGCTTACTGGCCAAAACAGAGAGTGGGAAAGTAGGTAGTTAAAATTTAGGTTAAGTAAAAAGTGATGTAGACGTAAGAGCAACTAAAGAAGCAATATTTTTTTGCTTTTATTGGGAATAGTAAAATTTATATTATTAATTTGTTTTTGGAATTTGGCGTCAGCTGGCTGAGCCGCAACATATTGAATTAAAAAATAAGCAATAATATTTCTTCTTTTACATATCTAGGTGAAAGTTGCTCAGTTCAATGAGCATAATAGGTTGTGTTGTATTAATACTTAGTGAAATTGTTCAAATTCGCAACTACAGCTATGTAGATAGGTACTAATAGTATTATTTTGATCTTGAATAAAGTATTCTTTTAACATGTTTTGTGTTTGATTTGAAAAGTCGTAGGACTAATTTGTAGCATTGCTTGTCCGTTCCTAGCAGACTGATCTATTCAACATGTCTGTTGACATTTAACTAAATCCTCCCAAAATTATCGTTCAGTGTAAAAGCGTCGAGTAAACGTAACGAATTCTAAATTCGAAAACACCTTAGTAGTACGTGATGGAGATAGAATAGCGTATCCTGGACGGAAGTAGGCAGAGCCGCCCTAGCCACTAGATCACCGATGATCTAGCGTCTAACCGCAGTATTTTCAAAATCGCTAGGTGGCAGGCTTGCAACCTGTCACTAGAGGCACTACGAAACGCGAAGATCGATGTATGTACTGCTGCTGTCATGCTTCGTCATCTGCAGCGCGGCGTTCTTTTATCTTTGAATGTTTTATTAGTAGGTACCTTTTTAAGTAATAATGTAAACTGAATGTTATTTTCTAAGTCTTTTGTGTATTATTCCTTTTCTTAATTTTGCTTAGCTTGGAGGTGAGAATGTCTAAACAGTCTCTGTTCGGATCTCTTCCGCGTAATATCTCTCGCTCCAAGCCGTGTTCGCTTTACTCGTATTTTATTTAGTGCTTGTTAATGTTGTATTAAGTTGTACCTATAGTTATTTTTCTAGTTCAACTCTATTACAATTATAGTTTTCTTGGCATAACGCAATAGCTTCACTATAAATTCTTCTCACTCGCCGAGAACTCTACAGTGGTACCTTCTTCACTCAAAAATGTTGCCAAACGTGGTTTTAGTGTGAACTGAAATCAACCATTTACAATTTAACGTATTATTTCTCGTTAGTTTATAATCTTACGATGTCAAACCGTCAAAATCGTCAAATTGTAAACAAAGGTGCAGAGCTCAAAATCTGTCGGGGTCTTCATAATTTATCACCCGTAAAATTGTGAACCGTGTTCCTGATTGGTCGGTTTTGGCAGTAGCTACCTACAGAATGACAGCCAAGAATAGCCGCGCTGGACACGTCAAACGTTTAACCAATCAGCGTCCAAGGTGCGTTCCATCGCATGCCAATTTTTAATCAGTTCAAAATTTGACGATTTGACATCGTAAGATTATAAACTAACGAGAAATAATACGTTAAATTGTAAATAGTTGGTTTCAGTTCACAATTTTCCGTAAGTTTATAATATCGCGAGTAAGATTATAAACTAACGGCGTTCACAATCTCACGGTGACATACAATAGATAAATCAGAATTAATGCATGTTTTTAAAAATATCAATACTGAGCTACCATTAATAAAATTACACAATAGGTGTCGGGTCGCATTATCGTACGAACTTGACCGACCGCGATGACCATTCCCGAACTATACTATCTTACTTAAAGGGCGCTTGCGATATATCATTGTAAAGTAAGCGGGGTATCTCCTTGAATCAAACTGGGTTATTGACAATTCTTGGGTATGATGGTTAAAACCCAGCGGCTGGTAAACATTTATGTCGAAGGTTTGTGAAGTGTGTTCAGCTTTTATAGGCTTGGCAGTAAGTTATTTTTTATTTATATGGTACGGTCAGTGACAGATACGCCTAGATGTGCGTAGGTACTTGACTGTCTCAGGTAATTTTGCAACCGATAGTACCTATTAGATTATGCATGCTCCGTGATCGCGCTATCCAAAGCGATCTTACTAATATTACCTATAAATGTGAAGGTTTGAATGTTGGTTGCTCACGCAAAAACGGCTGAACGGAATTGGACGAAATTAGGCACACAGATAAGCATTTACGAGAGCGTCGGTGGTCTAGTGGAGTGCCACTGCATCCCCTCCGGGAGACGCGGGTTCGATCCCCACTACGTATCAATATGTTTTCGAATTTCGAATTCATATGTATTCATACGTTTATTCGACGCTCTTACGGTGAAGGAAACACGAAACCTGCACACTCCTGCGAAAAAATTCAAAGATTGTGTGTGAAGTCGACCAACCCGCACTGGGCCAGCGTGGTCGACTAAGACCTAATCGCCCTAATTCAGGGTAGGCTCGAGCCTCTCGGTGGAGACGTATATGAGCTGTTGATGAATGCATTTACGGGAAACTTTTTACAGGAAATCCGACGGCAAAAATCTACCGCTTCAGCTTCTATTCCACAAAGTACATGGATAAAAATGTAACACAATATTATTAATTGAAACATTTTATTTAACCGTTACGATAACAGATTTATGATAAATCGTATATACGGCCTTATTTATACCTTGCAAGAGTAAAGGAAAATAGCACAAAATTAGGTTTTATTTAATCCGCTTTGTGAGCAATCGTCGCCAAATGTAATAAATGGACAGGGATTGCGTGCCGTAACCGCTGCCGCCGTATCTAGGTTGCAGAGTTGCATCTTTTGAATCCCATCAAGTACCTACCCGGCCCGTTTACGCCGCCCGGGCAATCAATTCAATAAAGCCACCCTTGTTTGAAATGGTTGGTAAACAAACAAAAATGTATTTGATACAATTTGTCTAGTATTTTTATTTTAAATAATTTGATTACTAACAAGTTTTCAGTCAAGTATTAAGAGAATTGAACGGAATTTGCCAGATGATATATCCTATTTATTTTTTGAAAAGCCTATCTTCTGCTGAGTTATTCTGTCCCACTGTTGGGTAAAGGCCTCTATTTCATTACACCAGGCATCTCAATCTAGGGCTAACATGGCCCAGTCAAGTCCTACATTATTCTACTAATACATAATATTATTTAGTAGCTAAGAATTTAAAAATAATCAGTAATAAAAATAAATATCAGTAAATCTTGAACATCTTTCAAATTAAATAGCCATATTTTTTATCAACTAAAATAGCGTCTCTAGCACCTAACCTATGTAACATTTTTCTCTCTCGATTAGATAGATCCAAGATAAATACTTGTAAACAGTCTAAGTTTCCTCTTAGAGCGAACTATGGCCTAGCTAGATCCTCATATGACATGCGCAAAATCTTATCGCCAAGTCTCTGACCCGAGTATCACTTTACAACAAGACGCGCAACAGATAAAACGCGTAAGCGCGCATGCGAAAATAACATGTGAGAATCAAGTGTATTTAAAAAAAAAACGAAACCTGAACCGGCCGAAAATTCGAGGAAAACAAGAAAGTGATAGAGTTTTTGAAATTAGAACAGTTATAGGTTTAAAAATGAAATTTTTAGTGTTGTTCTGTTCAGTGCTGTGCATTTCGGGACGGCTTGCTAATGGTGAGTACTGAGTAATAAGTCGTTTGCTTTATTTCCACGAATTAACTATACAAGACCTTTTGTAGAACACACTTGTTCAAATATTACGTCTCATTGAACGGTATTCATCGGTTTATGTGCGACAAATATAATAAATGTTACTGCTTTAGTTACTGAAAAACTACTCGTACTTTCGTAAAAAATTCAAGTGCATTGCAACATTACTGAAGTTGAAAATCAAAGTTCTCTGATGTTTCTTTAGCTTTCAAATACGTAATTGTTAGAAGATAAAAAATATTAAATCAAGAGCTAAACCCATGACTTTAATAGCCTTACAAAGTATCAAATAACGTTAATCCCCATAATTATATCCTATCCGTTTGACCGCTATCCGGCGACGCAAGTATCAAGAAACAGGTGCTTAGTAAGCTGATACAAAACTTTTCCGCTATCAAAGAAAATTTGTAAACCGTACCTCCGTTTCATCATAATATATTGGTCGACTCCAGGTGGCGACATTGTCAAACAAAAAACGATTTGTGAAACTTTCTCCAGTTTGGTTAGGACTTAGGACGTTGCACGCTGAATCACCAAATTTTCCGAAAAGAAAGATGAGTCCGTGTTTCGGAAGGCACGTTAAGGCGAAGCCCTATCTGAAAAACCGTTCTTGGGCCCCTTTTTGAACTCGCGGATCTCACGTCTCGGAATATGTACCAAATCAAGAAAATTACAACCAACAGAAGAATTTATCATTTAGCGGCCGTAACCAAGTAGATTTTACATATAATCAAGGAATAAAGTAAAAATAAATAATTAAAATCACCGAAAATCACCCCACATTCAAAATTTGCAAATCTGTTATCTCAATATTTTCAGCGACAACAACATATTTTTTTGTATTTTTTGGGTAGCTATATTAATACCTAAACGGCTAAACCAGCTAGTTTTTAATTCGTTCTATATTTTTCACAAAAAAGAGAAAAGAGTTCAAGAAAAACGAGTTTTTCGCACGATTCCTGCGCAGTGTCGGACGTAACCTCCGTGAAGCATCGCACGCTAATATGAACGTTATTTCAGTAGTGTGTCGGTTGAACTTTCAACTAAAGCGCGTTGAGTAATTTAGGATAGGGCCTAGCCTTAAGCCGTTGGCCGCTCTAAATATAGGCAATCCACAAGATGAAAATTAAGAAGAATCATAAAAAAAATCTTTTCTCTTTTATTTAGACTAACTGTCGTGAGACATTATTCACTGAAATATATTTTTTTCTAAGGTGACATAAAATGTAATTTCTAGTCTCGTAAGTCTCGTTATTACTATTTTCCAGTACTAGCCGGAGCGAACGTTGAAGAGCGGGACGAACTCATTTCGCGTACCATTTATATGAGCAGCCTTCACAGAATGACCCATGAAAAGATAACAAGCAGAAAGCCTTGACATTTCCAAAGGGAAAAGTAATAACTTGGATCATTTGTCTTATAACGCTTCATAAATAGATACATTGTTATAAAGAATGTGAAGTACTACAAGCCAAATGAAGACTCGGTTTTTACCTACGAAAATGATTTTATGATCGTAGGTCCTTGAAAATAAATTATTTCAATAAACTCAGAAAATAAGCTATATGATTTAACTAGTTTAGTATATTTTGTAGGCCTGAGTCTTGCGTAAAAGTCCTACCCGCTGTCTTCTCAGTGGCCTAACAATAATATCTTTTTTACAAGTAATATAAGGGTAATATTAGCGTAAATTATATCAGGAATATCTTATTCAGGGTATACCTGGGCTGATTGATAACTGGCCGAAACGACGAACTTAAAAAAATGATACGCAAAAAAAAATATTACATTATATTTTGGCATCTTTTTGAAAATAGAACGCCGAATTTGAATTTAATCGAACTGGTGGAATTTGTTTGATAGGACGTAGAACTTTCTCTGTCGTAAATTTTCTTAACAATGGAAAGAAACGAAATTCGTGCGGTGATAAAGTTTTACGTTTTAAAACAGAAAACAGCAACCCAGATTAAAACCAAGCTAGACAGTGTTTTAGGTAATTCTGCTCCTGCATTGAGTACAATTCACACCTGGGTAACTGATTTTAAACGTGGAAGACAGAGCTGCGAAGACGCCCACAGGTCTGGCCGTACAAATGAAGTCACGAATCCGGACATGATCAAAAAAATTCACAAAATTGTATTGAATGATCGGCGCTTGAAGTTGCGAGAGATAACAGAGATGGTGAGCATTTCATCTGAACGCGTTTTTAATATTTTGCACCAACATTTGGGAATGAAAAAGCTTTGCGCGCGATGGGTGCTCACTGTTGACCAAAAGCAACGCCGAGTGGACGATTCATCGGAGTGTTTGGCGCTGTTTAACCGAGATCCTAACGAGTTTTCGCGGCGTTATGTAACAGTCGATGAAACCTGGATACACCATTATACTCCCGAGACAAAAGAACAATCTAAGCAGTGGACTGAGAGCGGAAGACCTGCGCCGAAGAAAGCAAAAACGGTTTTGTCGGCCGGCAAAGTGATGGCGACTGTTTTTTGGGATGCTCGAGGGATTATTTTAGTGGATTATCTGCAAAAAGGAAAAACAATAAATGGAGAGTACTACGCAAGCTTGCTGCAAAAATTAAGTGAAGAAATCCAGAAAAAACGACCACATTTGGCCAAGAAAAAAGTTTTGTTCCACCATGACAACGCACCTGCACACACGTCAATGGTTGCAGTCGCCAAACTCCATGAATTGCGGTTCGAATTGCTACCGCATCCACCCTATTCCCCGGATCTGGCCCCGTGTGACTTCCACTTATTCCCAAACCTGAAGAAATGGTTAGGTGGCCAGAGATTTTTATCAAATGAAGAAGTCATTGTTGCCGTGGACGAGTATTTTGAGGGGTTGGAGAAAACATTTTATCAAACTGGTGTAACGGCATTGGAGAAGCGCTGGACTAAATGCATCGAGGTAGAAGGAAACTACGTTGAGAAATAAATTTATTTTAAATAGATTTTTAAAGTTTTTCTTTGTCGTTTCGGAAACTTATCAATCAGCCCTCTATAAAAGGATTGTATCAAGCGATAAGGGAAACACACCACGTCCAGAATCAGCCATTGATATAGAATCAGCAGTCTCTTTCGGAAAATGGTGATCAATTCAGATAAGGCATTGAGGTAGAGTAAATAGGAATTTATCTATTTATTTGTCCTTGACAACAATAATAATTGGCACCAATAATTCCCTACTACTACTTGTTTGCTACAACAATCCAAAACCAACACACCCATGAGTGAATTAATGCGTTGGCTAGTAAAATCATGATCAGTTTTCGTCACAGAGAGAAGGCGCATTTCGTTGGTGAATTTACCAATTATTTTATTTATACTATAAGGATTACGAAGTATTCATTACTGATATATCTACATTTAACTGAAAAATTTTAAAAATATTTTTTTTATCTTGATAGTTGCTTGCAATTTATATCCGATATTATTAATACTCGTATTAATTCAACGTGACAAGACAAGTCGCTAACAATAACAAGTTAACGGATATACTTTTACAAGGTGAAGATTACTATAAACTATGCTTATTCTCATAGATATAAATAATTGGAAAAGAGATCAACTGTGCAATGTACAGGAGAAGAGGTCGTGAAGATTATCGCAAACTACAAACAAAATAAACTGGATAAGTAGTCAGTCGAGAGTTAAAGGTACCAAGGTAGTTGATATCGTCCAGAAGTGTAGCAAGCTGAAGTGGCAATGGGCTGGCCACGTCTGTCGCAGAACTGACGAGCGTTGGAGCAGACGGGTTCTCGAATGGAGACCACGTCTCGGGAAACGTAGTGTGGGACGCCCCCCTGCCAGGTGGACTGATGACCTGAGAAAGGTCGCTGGATGAGGAAAACGGGTGATCGTGCGCTTTGGCGTGCCCATGGGGAGGTCTACGTCCAGCCGTGGACTGTAATAGGCTGATTGATTGAGAGTTAAAGAACCCATGGGCTGTATTATCTGTGCCATGGGTAAATAAGACTGACTGTGATAGATTTCCAGTGTCCTTTTCAATTTAAATCAAAGTAAGATTGGTTAAACTTGGGTTTTGGGCACATAATAAAATGATAGTAGTAACTTTTGAAAACTGTTCGAGTATGCATAGCGAGTTTGAAAGTTATACTAATAATATGTTCTGAAAAATGAAATTTTATCGCATTATATGAAATTTGGGTCTAAAATATTTATATAGTCTACTATTTTTTCCACTGCTCAAGCCCATGCGGTATTGACCCAACTGAATCTTCGATAAATACTTGGAATTATACAGTAGGTAATAGACAAACGTAACACTTGAACTATTTATATGATAATGAATGATATTTGTTGTCAACATTTAGCGACGTATTATTACTACTGACTCATCGATGTCTTCAAAAAGAACATAACAAAAATGTTTCCAACATGAACTAACATCGAAAAAATCTCGAAATTGTAAGTGTTCTTTTCTTGAAATGTTATATTATGTTTGAGGTTGACACAGACAACGTAAGATAAATCATTGGAAATGTTCAGTATAAGGCGCGTTATTGACTAACTCCATTAGGATTACGATTATAGGATGTTATATCGTTACCTATATCGTTGTCTGGTTACCTTAAAAAACAGCAGCCAGAAAAAAACATATTCAGGGATAATTTATCTGCTAAATGACACTGCAGTGGTATAAGACAGGTAATTGCAATTTCATTGTCAGTCTGTTGAGTGGACATAAAGACACCAACGCAATGTTCACGCTAATTTTCCTCGATTGGATGATTCCTGCTTCTGATCTGATCATCTTCTCCGGAGTCAGGTGTCTATATAAATATACCTTGTAGTCCTGAGTAATCCTTGTTTATAAACAATAACTAAAACGGGTTCGCAACTTGAAGAATCCTCAAATAACAAGCTAAAAAGCCTACAACGGCGAGTAGACAAAATATATTTTATAGCACTCAAGAAAAACACAGAATAGAAATACAGACAAGAAGAAGAGTGTATAAATAAGTGTTCTTATTGCTAAGGCACAGAATAGGTGGCAATTTCTTTCAAGCAACCCTAATAATGAGTTTTTTCCATAACTTATAAACACCTCTACCCCAAGAGCTACAGCAATGACCACTTAATTAAATAAATATTAAATCACCGCAGCAGATCTCACAGAAGAAGAAGTATCAGAAATCACCGACACTTGCTGCACGGAGGGGGAGAAGTTCGCGGTATCAGCTTCGGCAGTCCAGCAGTGCAACGACGCCGAACCCCCTGATGACGTAGAACCAGAGCAGACAGTGATATGCCTGGCAGGGCTGAGGAGTTGCTGCCAACAGCATTTCAAGTAAATTAAATTAGATGAGGAATTTGCAACGTAAACTCCAGATAAACCTTTCAAGGATATGCGGTGTTTTAAAGAAATATTTAACTTGTTTTTTCTATAATTTTCAGACAAAAAGACGAATGCTCTGAGGGCATGACGTATTCCCCTGCAAAGAGGTGTAGTGTCCCCAAAACCGATATTGGAAAGGTAAAGAATGATACTAAATGTTTCCTTGTTTTTACATTAAAATTGAATTGTATAAATACTTTACTATAAATTTTCAGACATGTTGCGAAGAATGCACGATCGGGACGTTAACGGGAGAGTCGCAGGGAAAAGAAGGTTGCGGCGGCCCCGCAGATGAATCAGCCAGCCCTAATTCAGCACTACGGAAGAACGCTTATTACAAGTGTTGTGTTGTAAGTTCACAAGCTCTGCTCGTAAAAAGCTTCCAATGCACTTCAAGTGATTATTAAAATAGGCCAAATATAATAATCAACCAAGCGTCCTAAGTAAAAATGATAAGCTATAGGATCAGTTTGTAACAATTTTGGAATTAGGACAGTGATAATACTAATCCCTGTTAAGTTAAACATGCCATGAAGCTGTTTTATAGGGAGATTAAGGTACTGCTTACGATATTGAGTTCGTTAGTAATTATATCGGTGCAGTCTGAAATGAATACATAATACGTATATATTATAGGTATTTGGTCAAAATAAGTTTTTTGAGTGCACACAGTTCAAGAATGCTGTTGCGTGTTTAAAACACGTAAAAGGTCTAGCAGCGGATGGAATCGTAAAGCTAGGTTATGAGAAAGTACTCATAGATAGTATAGTATACCTATACATGATAGCGATTTGAAATTCATCAGGAAGCAGCAGAAAAACCGACAACGACAGAGTCTCCTCCGCCTCCTCCACCAACGACAACAACTACAACAACTACTAAAAAGCCCGAAACTACTCCCATACCTAAAGAAACATGCCAGCCGAACTCCTGCGAGCATCAATGCAATGACGAGGATGGAAAGATAAGGTGCTCGTGCAAAGAGGGGTACAGACTACAGAAGGATAAGAAATCTTGTAAAGGTAAACAAAACAAAACTAAAACATGTCATCAAATAAAACATGTACTCCTTCCTAATTCTCAAACATTTTTACTTAACAAAGCGCTTTCTGCTAATAACTCACACACAACCGACTTTTCCAGATATAAATGAATGTGCAGAGGCGATAGACGATCTGTGCACATCAGAAGGAACTGTTTGTCACAACATCCCAGGGACGTTTAAATGTGTTCCGATTAAAAAGAGAGATGTCTCGCTGTCTTGTCCTCCTGGGTTTAAGAAAAACGTTATGAACCAAGTCTGCGATGGTAAGTATTGATAGCCATTAATATTAATGTGTCTATTAACGATACAATCTGCTCTACAACATAAACTGATGCAGCTATGCGAAAGAGCCCAGAAAACCGAGCGCTTATAGGCAATTATTGGTCTTTTGTGAAATTTATATTTTTGCAGATATAAACGAGTGCCAGTCTCCCCGTCCTCCTTGCCCGAAGTATCTATGTGAGAACACGATTGGAGGATACAAGTGTGCCGGAAAACCAGGCAAGCCGTACGTAGAGGCGACCCCAGGGAAGGTCACCGAGCCACCTGACGTTCCTCCTCCAGACAAGAATGATATCTGTCCACCTGGATTTAGGAGCGGCCCTACTGATGAGTGTTTGGGTGAGATTAAATATAACAAATAAGAGTTTTTTTTTTGTTAGGAATATAGTTTCTCCAGTTAATCTTTGGTGAGTTTTTCTCCACAGAGTCTGCACATTGTGTAGTGAACTCACCCAAAAAATGTAATGTAATGACGAAACTAAGAGATGTAACATCCAAAAGTTAATAAATTATTTAACGGAAGCTTATTAGTCCAAATAGCTAATGTCTTGATTTACCTCAAGCCCCTCGGTGGGGACGTATATGAGTTGTTGATGATGATGATATGATGATATTTTGTAGAGCCCTTTTAATTTTCTGGTTTTTGGATTCGAATGTGTTCTAAAAACTGGCTATATGATTCCAGACATAGACGAATGCGAGGAACACTCAGATGACTGTCAACGTCTTTCCCAGTTCTGCATCAACACACACGGAAACTTTTTCTGCCAAGATCACGTCTCCAAGCGTTGCGCTCCTGGGTTTGTGGTCAACAAAAGCACAGGAAAATGCGAAGGTTAACAGGATTGTCTCAATTGGGCTTAATATTTATTGATTTTAAAGATAGCATTTACTAAGACCATTATTTTACAGATATCAATGAATGTGAGGAAAGTTCAGAAGTATGTAAACGAAACGAAGTCTGTGTGAACATGCCTGGTGCTTATACATGCAAATCTAAAATCAGCACATTGCCTCAGTAAGTTACACATTTGACCAAACTGTCCAATCTTTCTGAAACTGTACATTGCATGTGTTTTTATTACATTCTTTCAGGCTTGGAACCTCAACCCACGAATGTCAAGAAGGTACGAGACCTCGACCTGGTGGATCCGGTTGTGATGGTAAAGCATCTTTTTTAACACAACTGATAATGATAACTTCAATAGTTATTTTACATCACTTTTAAATTTTTCTTTCGTTCAGATATCGACGAATGTCGTGAAGGAACTCACTTGTGTGACCAATTCCAAAACTGTGTGAACACATTTGGCGCTCACGAGTGTCAGTGCAAGAGCGGCTTCGTTCTAGATTCATCGGGGTCTTGTGTTGGTTTGTAACTTTTATTTATTTATTTAAAGATAGAGTCTTTGAATACAGGACACCATGCACAACTGTGTCCGCGGCTAAGATTTGTCAGTGTCATTTAATTTCTGCAGATATCGATGAGTGTGCCCTGAAGTTGGACAATTGTAGGGAAGGCACCCACTGTCTGAACGTGGTCGGTACCTACACCTGCACAAGAAGACCTCCAACCACGTCATCGACTGTGCGACCTGCTCCGGCTCCAGAATACGAATATTATTACGACGAAGAGTAAGTGTTCGACATCATAGAAATTAATTACTTATCCATACTTAACTAAAATTAATCGTAGCTCAAGACATTTCCGTTTTATTTTACAGGGAAGACAACTCTACAACTCTAATCAACAATGACACGACTCCAGACCGTCAACCACAACCTTTTAGACCACCAATGCCCGATAAACCAAGTCCTGCAACTCCTAAGCCAACCCCTATTACTACTTCTACGACACCGCGACCGACTAGACCTCCTTACATACCACCAACCACAACTTCAACTACTACAAGACCTTATACAAATCGACCGAGACCGTATCCACCCACCAATTCTTCAAGGCCTCAACCTTATCCAAGAAGACCTTATGCTCCTGAAACTACAAGAAGGGAATATGATGTTTCTGGAACAGCAAGGCAGCCAGTGAATGAGCCGCGTGAAGTTCCTAGAAGAGCTTACGTCACAACGTCTACAATACCTGAAGTCACTACTACTCCCAGAAGACCTGATGTACCAGTAACTCCTAGAAGGCCAATATACAGAAGGCCAGAAGTACCTCCAACAGAAGTGACATTACCTTCTCCTACAGACCCAGTTATCGTAGAAAGAGAAATGGACAGAAATGGTTCTTATGGTATTGACACTAGTGATATACCTAAAGATAGATGGACAAATGTCATTGGGAAACCTGAAACTGATTTCGATCCAAATGAACTGCATTGTTTGAATGGATATGAGAAAAATGCTCAAGGAGATTGTGAAGGTAAGACTTATTGTTTTAGAAGTCTGAACTGTAAGTAAATCAAGTTAGTTTTAGTGAGCAGTATGTTTAAAAAGCTTCCAAATAATGTAATCGGTATAACTTTTCAGACATCAATGAATGTGAGAGACAGCACATCTGCAGTGCTATGGAAGTGTGCGAGAACAGACCTGGAGGTTACGTCTGCGCCTGCAAACCTGGCTACCAACGAGACTCTACTGGTTGGTGCAAGGATGTCCGTCCACCTCCATCTCAAACTACAAGTACCACTACTTCTACTACAGGTACCTACCAATTAATAGAAGAATCTATCCTAAAAATGGGTCCGCGAAATTAACAGCAATTAAAAACTTAAATCCAGAAGCATGCAAAAATACCAACAGATTATTGTAGACGTTTCTGAGCCAGGGACATATTGATACAGTAGAATGTAGCATAATTTCTCATCTTAGTGATTGCGCCATTTACACGGAAGAAGCTAGAGCGCGCTGGAAATATTGCATCAAAGGTTTGGGTCATCCACTTCATAACCCACACGATAAAAAGATCATCCGATTTTAAAGCTGTAGTTTTTCTTTTGCTTAATTCACAATCATCGTCATCTATCCACAGCAGCCCCTCTTCCGCCGCCACCCCCACCTTTACCACCAAGGCCGGAGTCCGAGCCTAGACCAGATACTCCGTACAAGCCCAAACCCCGGGAGAGGCCTCGTCCAGCACCTGCTAACTGTGAACTGGGGTACACTTACGACCCTGCCAGAGGAAAATGCGTTGGTAAGATTTTTAACGATCACAGGTTAAGATTATTATTTTTTGCTTAACTTGATCTTTGAATGGTCGACGTTAGTACAAATAAATAGGTACTAGTATTTGTGTAAGCGACGCAAAAGAAAGAAAGAAATAGAGAGAAATAGTATTAGATACAATACTATACTAAAATGAAAACTATGCTCCTAAACTTGTTTGAGAATCGTGGGAAATGGATAGTATTAGAAAGTGATCTTCCGCTTAATGCTTTGGTGGGGGGTCGCGACGAAAAGAAAACTGGATAGTCAATTTTAAAAATTGCTACATTAAACTAAACTAACTACAACGCTTTAAAGTTTCAAACCAACGACACGACAAAGGCCTTAAAGCTAGCTTTACCTTAGCCAATGCTGCAACAGTGTGATGCTTTTGCCCAGACATAGACGAGTGTGCAACTAACCGAGCCAGGTGCTCAGCTGATGAGGACTGCATCAATGTTGAAGGAGGCTACCGGTGCACCTGCGGGAGGAGGTGCCGGACACCGAACACTGACTTGCAGCCTAGCTATGGTAAGGATTCTCTTTTGTTTTGTATCTTCTATGATGTGCCGGATTTTGGCTGGTTTGTACTGAACCTGACTAAAATCAGTATCTTTTTTTGCTTAAACAAATTCGTTTGAAAGATATTATTGCACTGTATTGATATGGTATTGCGAGTTTGTTTGAATGTTTTTCTTTCATAAGCAAAAAATCTGCGGATCAACGTGATTTTAGCATAGAGATGGTAAAACTATAGGATAATTCGGTATCGATCCTCCATTCATCACACAGACTTAGATTTTTTTTATCTTAGCGCCCCCAGTAACGCAGCCTCGCCAGCCCGCCCCGGACTCGAACGTGATCACGGTGGGGGCGCAGTACGGGCAGCGCGGGCCACGGTACCTCCGCCCCACCTTCACCCGGCTGCCCAACACGGGGGCAGTCGTGGCGGCGTGCCCCTGGGGGTACAAACTCACCCCGGAGAAGATGTGCCTGGGTATGCTATTTTTCAACGAGTTTTAATTGATAAATATTTAAAAAACTGAAAAGAAAATTGTACAAATTTAATTTTCAATATATCATATGCGCTTCAAAAAGCGTGAGGTACTTCGTTAAAAATCCAGCACTCTTATATAGCCAATATTGTCCCTACAGTACTTATATGGGATAAAAGCGCTCTCAAGGCTAGTGTCTAGCCGCATGTGTCCACCACAATCAAGGCGAATAAAATGAAAATCACAAAACAATATCCCGCAATATTCTTTGTGCTTTCCTATACTCCAAAGTTACCTGGAAGAAATTTATCGAGTGTGTGTATATTTCTTTGGCACGCACTGTAGCCTAAATAATAAGGATCAGGTAAAAACTCTGCTGTGCTCGCTCCAAATGTCCAAGATTTGACACCGATTAGATTCAGTAAGTTGGCCGGCTAATTTTATTCTACAATAATATAAAACCTTTTCAGACATCGACGAATGCGCCCGGAACGTATCGGAGTGCGGCCCTCAACAGCGCTGCGAGAACTTCTACGGAGGGTACTCGTGTCAGTGCCCGGCTGGCCACAAGCTGGACGGGACAGCTGGCTGCGCCGATATCGACGAGTGCATCTACGGGAAGGTGAGCATTTTTACCGAGTACGAGGCAAGGGATATTACTGATAACGCTGTCAATGTGAAGGAGATGAGAGCCGCCAAAGGCATTTAGAATGTTTGTATTACTAACTTGGATTACAAAGAAGCGGTCGGTACAGAGGGATGAACGGTTTTTATTAACCCCTTCCCATCCATGGCATTACAAAAATTGCTATGCTTCCAGTATCGCCTCGTGTGACCTAATTCTGCAATGAGACTTGCAACACAAAAAAAAACAGGCACAAACAAATTTAATCACACAAGACTCTTGAGATAACCAAAACATTTTTATGTATCCCATTCTAGCCATGCCCCTTCAACTCCCAGTGCGTAAACACAGTAGGGTCATACCGCTGTTCCTGTGGCGAGGGTTTCCGCAACGCGCCTTCCAACGAGAAGGTCTGTGTCGACATTGATGAATGCAGCGAGACTCCAGAAGTCTGCGACCAGGGGTGTGCCAACTCCTGGGGAGGATACAGGTGCTACTGCGAGAGGGGATACAGACTCTCTAACGATAGCAGGTGAGTTCTCAAAGATCTTTTATTTTAAGCAAGTAAATGGAATTAAATAATAATTTACTTATAAAAAAAGAAGTAATTTAGGAAAATACGGCATGCATCTCACACCACACATAGAAAATAAGATTAGAGAAGTCAAGACGAAAATAGAATCAGAACAATGTCCTAAACAAACTAGAAATAGCAGCAAAGTGATATAGTTTGACAGTTTCCCCACACCAGGGTTAATACCCCAGAACCTTCTGATCGATAGCAAAACTGGTCTAATCTCTAGAACATGAAAGCTGTGTAAATTCAATCAAATTATTGAAGATTTTTTACGCGTTCAGAACATGCGAGGACGTTGACGAGTGTGCGGACTGGGCGGCGGTGCGGTCCCGCGGGCGGCTCTGCGGTGGAACCTGCACCAACGAGCCTGGTAGCTACCGCTGCTCGTGCCCCTCAGGGTACAGGCTGTCGGAGGACGGCAGGAGCTGTATAGGTAAGTCAATCGCTTCTAGGAGACGAGTGTGCGGAGTGGGCGGCTCTGCGGTGGAACCTGCACCAACGAGCCTGGTAGCTACCGCTGCTCGTGCCCCTCAGGGTACAGGCTGTCGGAGGACGGCAGGAGCTGTATAGGTAAGTCAATCGCTTCTAGGAGATGAGTGGGCGGAGTGGGCGGCTCTGCGGTGGAACCTGCACCAACGAGCCTGGTAGCTACCACTGCTCGTGCCCCTCCGGGTACAGGTTGTCGGAGGACGGCAGGAGCTGTATAGGTAAGTCAATTGCTTCTAGGAGACGAGTGTGCGGAGTGGGCGGCTCTGCGGTGGAACCTGCACCAACGAGCCTGGTAGCTACCGCTGCTCGTGCCCCTCAGGGTACAGGCTGTCGGAGGACGGCAGGAGCTGTATAGGTAAGTCAATTGCTTCTAGGAGACGAGTGTGCAGAGTGGGCGGCTCTGCGGTGGAACCTGCACCAACGAGCCTGGTAACTACCGCTGCTCGTGCCCCTCAGGGTACAGGCTGTCGGAGGACGGCAGGAGCTGTATAGGTAAGTCAATTGCTTCTAGGAGACGAGTGTGCAGAGTGGGCGGCTCTGCGGTGGAACCTGCACCAACGAGCCTGGTAGCTACCGCTGCTCGTGCCCCTCAGGGTACAGGCTGTCGGAAGACGACAGGAGCTGTATAGATTATCCTCATTAGCTTATTCATTAAAAGTTCGCATCTCGATTAACGAATTCGACAAAAAACTCAAATATTTCTAGACCTCTATCTATGTTTTATATGTATACGTACCTACTAGCTTTCCGCCCGCGGTTTCACCCGCGATTAATGTTTTCCCGTAGGAGTGAAGTGTTTTCCCGCGGTAAAAAGTAGCCTATGTCCTATTCCAGGACCTAACCTATATGCGTGCCAAGTTTCATCCCGATCCGTCCAGTGGTTCAAGCGTGATTCGGCAACAAACATCCAAACTTTCGCATTTATAATAGTAGGATATAATATATTTATGTAAGAAAACAAAAATAAAATCAAAGAAGACCCCTGTCTTAATGCATTAATATTACGGTAGGTTTAGGCCCTATAAGGAGATATGAATTCTTGATATTGAATTGAAGCTAGTAATGAATTCTTTTTCGTATTGTATGGAGTCAACAACCAACCTTACAAATCCTGATGTCAGAGTCATGGAGCCGCGAACCGAAGACCTCTGGCGCGGTGTGGCTTATGTAACGACATTTCTTTTTCTATTTTTCTAACCGCGCCGGTGTCCGGGGCCAACGGACTAACGAATATTTAATTGTATTCTAGACATCGACGAGTGCGAGAGTGGAGAAGCAACGTGCGCTCACGCAAGTCCAGGCGAGGTTTGTCAAAACACGCGCGGCGGCTACCACTGCCACCGCATCGACTGCCCGAGGGGGTACCACCTCGAGTCCAAACAGTAAGTAATAGACCTCGACATAAGATGCAGAGCACAAAACAGAAAAAAGAAGCCATATGCCATTCTATCAGAATATCAAATGAATTACTTAGTGTCCGCAGCGCGCTTGAAGAAAGTGAGGGGAGGGAGTTTGCGTTTGCGGTTCTATATGTGTACTGCATTTGCAGATTGAGAAAATGAGAGAAAGATTCTGTTATATACGAAGTCTGCGCTTATAACCTGGTAACTACAGAAGAAAGATAGCTGAACAGATCGTTCGAGGGCTGATTGATAAGTTTCCGAAACGACAAAGAAAAACTTTAAAAATCTATTTACAATAAATTTATTTCTCAACGTAGTTTCCTTCTACCTCGATGCATTTAGTCCAGCGCTTCTCCAATGCCGTTACACCAGTTTGATAAAATGTTTTCTCCAACCCCTCAAAATACTCGTCCACGGCAACAATGACTTCTTCATTTGATGAAAATCTCTGGCCACCTAACCATTTCTTCAGGTTTGGGAATAAGTGGAAGTCACACGGGGCCAGATCCGGGGAATAGGGTGGATGCGGTAGCAATTCGAACCGCAATTCATGGAGTTTGGCGACTGCAACCATTGACGTGTGTCATGGTGGAACAAAACTTTTTTCTTGGCCAAATGTGGTCGTTTTTTCTGGATTTCTTCACTTAATTTTTGCAGCAAGCTTGCGTAGTACTCTCCATTTATTGTTTTTCCTTTTTGCAGATAATCCACTAAAATAATCCCTCGAGCATCCCAAAAAACAGTCGCCATCACTTTGCCGGCCGACAAAACCGTTTTTGCTTTCTTCGGCGCAGGTCTTCCGCTCTCAGTCCACTGCTTAGATTGTTCTTTTGTCTCGGGAGTATAATGATGTATCCAGGTTTCATCGACTGTTACATAACGCCGCGAAAACTCGTTAGGATCTCGGTTAAACAGCGCCAAACACTCCGATGAATCGTCCACTCGACGTTGCTTTTGGTCAACAGTGAGCAAACGCGGCACCCATCGCGCGCAAAGCTTTTTCATTCCCAAATGTTGGTGCAAAATATTAAAAACGCGTTCAGATGAAATGCTCACCATCTCTGCTATCTCTCGCAACTTCAAGCCCGATCATTCAATACAATTTTGTGAATTTTTTTGATCATGTCCGGATTCGTGACTTCATTTGGACGGCCAGACCTGTGGGCGTCTTCGCAGCTCTGTCTTCCACGTTTAAAATCAGTTACCCAGGTGTGAATTGTACTCAATGCAGGAGCAGAATTACCTAAAACACTGTCTAGCTTGGTTTTAATCTGGGTTGCTGTTTTCTGTTTTAAAACGTAAAACTTTATCACCGCACGAATTTCGTTTCTTTCCATTGTTAAGAAAATTTACGACAGAGAAAGTTCTACGTCCTATCAAACAAATTCCACCAGTTCGATTAAATTCAAATTTGGCGTTCTATTTTCAAAAAGATGCCAAAATATAATGTAATATTTTTTTTTGCGTATCATTTTTTTAAGTTCGTCGTTTCGGCCAGTTATCAATCAGCCCAGGTATGTCACAACTCATGTCCTGCCTTGCAGCCGGTGTTCGCGCATCCAGCGCTCGTGCCCCATATCGGACTGGAACTGCTTGCACCAGCCCAGCTCCTACAGTTACAACTTTATCACGTTCGTCGCCAACATATACCTGCCTGAAGGGAGCGTGAGTAGATAAATACAATGCACTATAATAACCCTAAACCTAATCTTTTTTGTAGATTTTCAAGCCGGCGCCAAATAGCTTCAAAGATCACTGTAATAGGTATAACTCACAAGCAAACCCACCACTACTCGAATAAATATTTGTATTTACTAGTACAGACACATACACACACACACCTCACAAACAACCAGTATCTACCACATATTTACACCAATACACAACAATCCCAATCATATCCATGGACATGCATAAATTCTATAATAAAAAATGGCTAATTTGGACTTAATACATGATATTGACAATACTACTCTTATAGATAGTTATCACGTCCTTAACTCGGAAACATGTCACTCATTACTTGGAGACACACAGAAATCATTTACAGTGCTAACGCAAAATATAAGGAGCATAAACAAAAACCTACACTACTTTAACCTGACTTTATCTAGAATGCGTGTAGCTCCTGATGTCATTGTTCTCACAGAATGTCGCCTAAATGAATACTCTCCAACTTATCTTCTAAATGATTACGAATATCACTGTTCCAAAACGTACTTAAATCAGAATGATGGGATTGTTGTTTTTACTAAAATAGGACTTAATGTACAAATTCATGAGCCTACTTTTTGTGATGCTAATTGTCTTATAGTGCAAATTAATGACAAGTATCACGTCATCGCTATCTACAGGTCCCCTTCGATAAAAAATATTGTCAATTTTCTTATATCACTCGATCAAACTCTCCAACGCCATCAAAATGATACTATTATTCTCACAGGAGATATGAACATTGACCTGATCCATAAAACACCAAAGGCAGAAGACTATTTGAATCTTCTTGCTCACTTTGGTCTCATCTGCGGCCACACTTTTCCAACCCATGATCGAACTTGCCTTGAATGTGGTCAAGGCAAGTTCGATCATGGGTTGGAAAAGTGTGGCCGCAGATGAGACCAAAGTGAGCAAGAACATGTGTTCATAAAAGCAAATACCTCCTCTAAAGTACTCGTCTGCTGTACTGACATAACCGACCATGACACTGTAATAGGTTCTCTCAACCACGCCTCCACTTTTAGTTTTAACCTGGACAAAAAACGCTGTATCACTAAAATTGATTATGAGGGTCTAAAAAAAGATCTGACAAATACCAACTGGCATGATATACTTACTTGTGAAAATCCCGAACAGGCAGCTGTGATGTTAACTGAAACAATCCAAAATAAAATAAACACACACAAAATTACTAAATCAGTTTCTAACGCCGGGACAATGTTAAAACCTTGGATGACATCTAGTTTGCTGAAATGTTCAAGAAAAAGAGATTACCTGCACATGCTTGCTCGCAAAAATCCAAATAATGAAAAAGTAAACGAAAAATATAAAAAATATAGGAATTTTTGCAATAACATTCTTCAAAATGTCAAAGATGAATATGATAAATGTCGCTTAATAGAATCTTTAGGGAACACCAAAGATACCTGGAACGCAGTTAACGAGATATGTAATATTAAACCCAGCAGGCGTACAAACACAGAGCTTCTTAACATAGATTCATCATCAGGTGAATCTCTGAACACTATTAATGAGTATTTCACGACAGTGGGTGATAGACTTGCAAACAATATTTTAAAAAACACTGACACGACTGAGTCTAAGCTAGCACAAGAATATAAAACAGCTAGTGGGGATTTGACTGGTTCCATGTTTTTTGTGCCAACTAATACTAATGAAATAATAAAAATAATTGACAGCCTCAAAATTAGCTCAGCTCCTGGGGAAGACAATATTAGCAACCATATCATAAAACGCAATAAGCTTACACTTGCCGAACACACACATCTGCAACTTAAGTATGAGTAAAGGCATAGTTCCAAACATATTCAAAACGGCCTGTGTATGCCCTATTTACAAAGGAGGAGACAAAAAACAAGTGTCAAATTATAGACCCATCTCACTGCTGCCCACATTGTCTAAGATTCTTGAAAAAGTTGTGAATAAGAGACTTCTTAATTTTTTAGAATCAAAACATCTGTTATCAGACAATCAGTATGGCTTCAGACAAAAAATTTCTACTGAGGATGCTGCAATTTCTCTAGTCAACCTGGTTGTGAATAAACTAGACCAAAAAAAGTGCTGTATCGGAGTTTTTCTCGACCTCGCAAAAGCGTTCGATACCGTTTCTCGAACAATATTGCTTAAGAAGTTGGAATCCATGGGTATACGAGGACTAACATTGTCCTGGTTTTCGTCCTACTTGTCAAACAGAAGACAAAAGGTCAAAATAGGAAATCACCTAAGCGAATCACGAGCTATAGATTTTGGTGTCACGCAAGGCAGTGTTCTGGGCCCCACTCTCTTTTTAACATATATTAACGACCTCTGCAACCTAAATTTAAAAAATGCAAGTGTTTTCACCTATGCCGATGACACTGCTATTGTGTTCCATGGTAGTAACTGGATTGAAACTAGGAATACTGCAGAACAGGGACTTAATCAAGTAGCTAATTGGTTACAACGAAATCTATTAACGCTCAACGAAAACAAAACTAAATTCATAACTTTTAAAATTTCGAAACGTACAACTTCTAATATTCCAATTGATATCAGGGTTCATAAATGTGGTGACAGAAACCAGTGCACTTGTACTCCTCTTGAAGAAGTTGACCACATAAAATATCTTGGGGTAACTATTGACGAAAAACTCACCTGGTCTCCGCACATAGATGCAACCTCCGCTCGTTTAAGAAAGCTTCTTCATATTCTTTACAAGCTTAGACGGGTAGCCGATACAGATCTTATTAAATTGGTTTACACGTCTTTATGCGAGTCCGTCTTAAATTATTGTGTGATTATTTGGGGAGCAGCTCTAAAATCAAACCTTATCAAGCTAGAACGAGTGCAAAGAACAGTTCTCAAAGCAGCGTATAAAAAACCACGTCGGCATCCTACTAGCCTTCTCTACAAAGAATACCAAACTCTTACAGTACGCCAACTTTTCATCCTGTCTGCAACGTTGAGGTTTCACAAAACAGCGCTGCAAACTAACGTTACCTCTACCAGATCTGCTCGTACCTTGAAGTGGAAAGCAAAGCCTACAAAAACCATATTTGCAAATAGGTCATTTGATCATACAGGGCAACATCTGTATAATAAAATCAATGCTAAACTTAACATAGCTCAACTAACTAGATTCCTCTGCAAAAAAACTGTAAAAAAATGGCTGCTTACCTTAAATTACAATGAAACAGAAGAGCTGTTGGGAATCCTTAAATAAAAACGAACACCGTAAACAAATAAATTTAACATTAAATAAACTATATATTTACACATGCATCATATAAAAACACAAAGCCCTCTGCAAAATTACTCACTACTTATACTCTACATAATACCGTCTATTTCGCACTAATTCAGTTTTATGTATACACACAGAAACACACCCCACACACATACAGCAAACACACGCACACACACACACTCACTCACGAACACACACACACATATTTATATATTTTTCTGTAACTACATTTAGTACTTACCTGACCTACAGCAAAAAGAATGTTATGTGATATAGTATACATTCCCAGGGAAGAGGCTGATATCCCACAACACAGGGAATCCTAGTGTGGGTATCAGTGCGCAACCTGGCTTATTGTCACTTTAATTGCCAATAAAGATGTTTGTATTTTTTTTTTGTATTTTGTATTTGAACCTGGTTTTGTACTTGCCATCTTATGCTCATTTGTTTATGAGCGCACTTCACTTGCATTTAGTAAGGACCAAAAAAACCTGTGCAAAACAGTGTAACTTTACGTTACATACGTATTTAATTAAAGCATCCAAGAATTATGGCGCCAGCCTCACAGAGTCCTGCCACAGATATCTCAAAAACACAAAAAATATAAACATTAGTTACATACATACTCACCTGCTGTTGACGTATTCCCTCCAGGTGGACCTGTTCACGATGCACGGGCCGGCGTGGGTGGACGCGGTGGTGACCTTCGAGATGAGGATGATCAGCGTGCAAGCGCCGCATGGCGTTAGGCCCGTGACCTTGAGCTGCTTCGAGTAAGTATACATGAAGTCACGGTATTTCGTGATATAAGATGTTTAAAAAAATCACTGCTTCTTAGAGATGCGGAAAATGTTCATACACAAACTCACTTTTACTTCGAGATGTGGTATAAGTTCGAACTCACTTGCGAAATATATTCACACATAAACTCACTGTTATTTTGAGATACGGAATAAGTTCATTCGCACACAAACTCACTAATAGTACTTCAAAAGCGTGCTGTGGAAAAAAACAATTGAAGAAAAAAATGTTTAGCAGTCTCTAAAGTTAAACCCTGCATGATGCCGCCAAACATATTTGGCGCAAAGGATAATCTAATTTCGCTCGACGGCGCTAACTACTTATTTGTGATATAGGTTTAAAAAAAGTAAATTCGAACTAAATAATAATAAAATGGAGACAAAAGCCTCCTAGTTCTTATTACCTTTACTTTATATAACGTAGCAAACGATTCTTCAAAAACTGCTTATTAATTCCAGTATGCGTCCAGCGAACAACATCTGTGTGATCTCGCTGTTGTGCTCACCCGAGGGTCCGCAGGTGGCCGAGCTGGAACTGAGCATGTCGCTGTTCCAGCGGCAGCAGTTCGCCGGTAGCGCGGTCGCCCGGCTCGTCGTCATCGTCAGCCAGTACGAGTTCTAGACCATGGGCGACTCGATAAACTACAAACCTACACACTCGTTAAAAAAAATAAACGGATAAAATATAGGGGATCGGACTACTTTTTTTTAAACTTCTTAGTTTCTGATATTGAACACGTAAAAAATCTTTGAAATTGACCGAGTTACAAAGATTTGAAATTCAAAATTAGACAGAGGCACATACCTTACATACCCACTTGTGACGTCATTTGTTAGTAACGCCATATAATCTCCATACAAAAAATCGTTTTTGAAAGAGACAGACATATTGAAACTTTAAAAAATCACTGTAAATTCGTTTTTCAACCGATTCTGTTTTATCTTCGCGAATCGTCTGCTACTGATCTATATTTTAAAAATTATTCATAAATATGGTAAATTTAGGAATAGTCCGATCCCCTATTGTATAAGCATAGTTCCTGACACGTAAAAAGAATGCTAGATGTGTTTGCTTGCACAAGAGCACAGTCGAGCACCAAAGCTACTTAGACAATGGCCCCAATTCGGGAAGTCATGCTCTAATTCTAATTTTAAAATCCAGCTATTCTTTTCGTTTTTATGACCAATGAAAGGGTTGTGAAGAATGTCAGATGAACGAATGATAACCTAAAATAAGGGTATAGCTGGGTATAGCTGTCAGATTAAGAGATCGCATGTTTTAACTCAATAATTAGCCTATACACATTTCCCATAGAACAAATAAAACTTATACACTCCTCTATAAATCTGACAAATAGGAAGCAAAAGGTTAACGGTGGTGACGTACGGGGTGCCGCAGGGTAGCGTTCTTGGCCCCACATTATTTCTAATTTATATTAACGATTTGTGTAGCATGGAGGTCAGGAACGCTAAACTAGTTGCATATGCTGATGACACTGCCGTCGTCTTTACTGGTGACACCTGGGATGGCATTAGGCAGGATGCTGAACAGGGATTGAAAAAAATACGTGTTTGGTTAAAAAATAATATCTTAACCCTAAATACAGATAAGACTAATTATATCTGCTATAGCTATAGCATTTATGATGATGGTCATTATTATTAGATTATTAACCTAGACTTACCTTAAGAACCACCTGCTGGAGTCTCACTATTAATTTGTAGTTTTTAATAAGAGCGGTGCCTCCCAACACAGGTGATAAGCCTACTGGGAGACACCTGCCCCACTTTTCTTATGTACTACCTACATACATAATAAAAAATATTTTATTTATTTATTATTTAAGTGCTCTCTAAAATAGCGCAATCGACACGGCCATAAGGTTCAAATTCGATGTTTGACAGCTCTAATATTAGGATGACCATCTCCTGTCCCTTTTCAATCTTTAAAGGACGAACGAACTTAAATTAAGGATTAGAGCATGACAGTGAGAATTAGCCTCAATGTGATATGATTTTGTTTCCTATTTTCCTAAAATAATGAAACAGAATGTAACTTTCGTATGAGTCTTAGGCCACGCCGCCACACTGTACCTTTCGTAACTTGTACCTGAAACGTATAGTACCAAACTATACGCATTTCTAAAGCATCCTCTCCATCCTGAGTTCTTTTTACATGACGGGGACTGTAATGTCGTTCCAAAACAAAACCGAAACGGACACAATCTTTTAGGTCAAATCTGATAAAGGCTCGTTCCCACATTCACGGTTTGCGCCGTCCACGGTTGCAAACCAGGCGTAGCCGTGTGAACACCTCCATAGCTTCATACATTACTGAGCGACCGTGCAAACCGTAAATGTGTGAATGAGCCCTAATTGTGTTTGGTTGATCCGTGCGACTGGTTATAAAGAATAACTGTTCAAAAATAAAAAGTTCGATATTTATTATGATCCACAAAAAGACGCTACCAAAAATGGTTTACAAATTTAATTAGGTATAGTTTTTGTTTGTAGATATACCTACTTAATTAGTAAGTAATTTATTATAGGTAGTTACGTTTGGTAGCTCTAAGCAATGATAAAATTATTTCAATATGAGAAATTGTTAACATTTTTTGTAAATAAAACGACAAAAATTTAAATTGGAATATATCTTTTTATTTTTTAATAAGCGCAAGCGTCGCCGACTAAGTGACGTCATAATGATTATTTACATACAAACCTACAGATGAACAGTACATTAGTAACTGATTAGATCGTATGATCACAACATATTTATAAATTCAAATTATACCTAAAGAACAGATTCAAAAACAACGATATCGATTTTTTTATTACTATCTAGCATGATGCTGGTCCCTTCCGATCTGTCCACCTTATACAATCCTAAACACAGGACCTAATCAAATGTATATCAAACAATTACAATCACAGGCAAATTATTAAGACTGAATTCGCAACAACGTGCATAGATTTATAAAAACAAATTATAAACAAAGGTATAGGCACATCATGACGAGGAACATTAACAGCCGATTGTAAAATACAATATAATAATAATCGATTGCGAAATTTTGTTCATAAAATAATAATTGTCACATTTTATCACAATTATAATACAAATACAATATCGTATACAAATACAACAAGTTATTGTGAGACTGCGATTATTATCTATATCCTTTTAATCTATTTACTTGTGAAATTCATACCTAAATGTAAAACTTAATAACGGTTTTAGGAAACTTAAGGGCCAGTTCACACCGAGACGCGACGCGACGCGCACTTTTTAAGGAAGCAATACAATACTTGACTTTATTTCCTGCACAAAAAGGTACACATTTAATAGGGGATCGGACTTTTCACCATATTTAATGAATCATTTTTAAAATATAGATTAGTAGCAGACGATTCGCGAAGAAAAAAACAGAATCGGTTGAAAAACGATTTACAGTAATTTTTTAAAGTAAGTAAGTAAGTAATGTCTGTCTCTTTCAAAAACTATTTTTTGTATGGAGATTATATGGCGTTACTAACAAATGACGTCACAAGTGACTATGTGCCTCTCTGTCTAATCTTGAATTTCAAACCTTTATATAACTCGTTCAATTTTAAAGATAGATCAAAAATTCTTTTAGTGTTCGATAGCAGAAAGCATGAAGTTTCGATTTATAAAATAAAAAAAAGTAGTCCGATCCCCTATAAAGCGCGCGACGCCGCGAGACGCAGCACGTCGCGTCGCGTCACGTCTCGGTGTGAACTGACCCTAACGCTATCATATTCTAGCTACTATTGAAAGAAAAATCCAAACACGACTTTGGCAACTACAAGCCTAGCGAAAGCACATGTGGTTTTATTCTTTCTGACAAACGCCTTCTTTGAGTGATAAAAAAGGATATCAATGAATGTTCTGATTCCTTGGTAACAGATCATCGATCGCAGTCTCAAACATAGCCAAAAACGACCCTACCGTAACAAAATCTCGAGCCGGGCTACCCTATACACAACATAACTAAAGTTACCATAAACTAAGTAGCTGCACCTATCAAGCGTAATGTATAGTGAATTATACTTGGGTTACTATAGGATGAGCTCTGACAGATTACAATTTTAAAAACTTTTGAATATTATTTCGTTTATTTATTTATTTATTAAGTAAAATTACATACTGTTTAATGATAAAATAAGAGGTGAAGTTACTTTTTTTAACATTTTAGCTATTATGGTTTTTAAACTGAATATTATTTGCTGGTGTCTTAGCTCAGGGTAACCTTTTAAGACACTAGCAGATCAATTAAATATGTCAACTCACCAAAATTAAATCATAGTTCATAAGTTTTAATGACAAATTTACTGTAAATTTAAATAAATGATTTGTATTTGTATTATTAAAAAAAGTTGTTAACGTCGTATGAAAAAATTTGAAGCTGTCAGAACCCATCCCATAGTGACCTTTTTGTATCTGCACTTATTTTTTTTCATATGCTCAATACAATTTCATTTCAAAATATGATATAAACTGTTCCTTTACAATAATAAATCGTCGATATTACGGCTATACCACGGAGGTAAAAAGATGCATTATTAGTGCCGTGATATTGCAGTATCACCGATGAAATGACACCGAAATAACTTGTGTAAAGAATGAAAAAAGTAAGTGCAGACAATACGTCTATTAACATAAAAACGATAAATGGCATAATATACATAGAAAACAGTCTTTTACAACATCCATAGCTGATTCTATTTATAATAGTTTAGTTCTGTATATTTAAAAGCCTTGCAAATTAACAGGGAGTGTACTGAATGAAATAAACAACAATATAGATAAAACAAGTAGATTGAATGGGAGAATAAAATGTCTCTGATGGTCGTGTCCGAGTTTACAGATCGGGCATTCACTGTGGTGCAACGAAATAGAAAAGTCGTTGCTGTGATGATTGTAATTAATTTGTTTTAGATGTGTTTAAATTTCAATCAGATGACCAGAAGAGAATAACAATTTTTGATCTGTATCTTATATTTTAACATTGCTAAGTGGCACTTTTCTTTATTCGGTCACATTTCGTCTAGATACAAAACATTCAGTACGAAAATAATGTTTGTAGAGAATTTTAGGCACTCCCTGTTAAGTAAGCAATAGCTCAGGTGCCAGCGGGGAGCGCGTAGAAAACTGATATGACACAGTAAATTCGTACATTATACACTCTAACATCTGTTTTTATTTACAGACTATAAAATACTAACTGCCTGTTAGGAGCAAACACTGCACTTATGGACTAAGTTATTTATGGTGATTTTGTATTTTTTGTTTTAGTTTATTATTAACCGATTATTATAAAATTAGATCAAATAATACGACAGTTTATAATTTACAAATTCATCGAGTATGTAAAGTCTAAAACTTTGTGACAAAATTGCATTTAGTTGGTCTAAAATAAACATTTAAGAAGTCAATTATGCTACTATTAATTTGTGAGCAATAACAACAATTATGTTAAAATTATAAGGTCCAGTCATAAATTATTATGTTATATAAATCACCATTCATAAATTTATCATTGCAACTAAAGTTCCTATATTGCAAATAAAAAGTTATCAACAAAACTGATTAACATCGATGGCATAACAAGCAAGTATCAGCGAAAATGGCATTTTGTAAATTACTTTTTACATAACATACCTACATAGTTATACTACAAAAATATTTCTCTTACAAGACTATAGGACTGATTGTCTAATTAGGCAATAAAAAATACTACTCGGTGCCACGTCACATAATCGAAATGTAAAAAGAAACAATAATCTATGATTGAATATATAAATAATAATTATAAGATAAAAATAGAATAGATGATAGTTACAGAAATATAACAATTTATAAAAACAAATTATTGTCGTTAAAGCTTCAAGCCTTACAACAAATAATAACCATCAACAAATAAGAAATATAAGCGTGCTCTCAAGATTAATACTCGTATAAAGAAAATAGTCAATTATACGTAAAAACACGTAATTTGAAAGAAAAATAAACAATACCTTTAATAGGTAATATAATAAACAAGCCCTCGTAATAAAACAGCAATATAAAGCGTATAGGCATTTACAAGCTCGTTGACAGTTCAATAAAGATCGGCCAACCGACAAACCAAACTCAACACATAACATTGGACTTCGTCGGTCAGTACAATGAAAAAGTAAGGTACACCTTTATAAAACTGAATAAACTTAAGATTAGACAACCAGCCGCGGATCAGATTCACCTAACACTTAGCTGCAGTTACTAATGTTGACGCTTGTCGCGCAACGTGGGGTTTACGACACACAGCTCTAAATGGGGGAGATAGTGTCCTATTCTTTAATATTTTTTTATTCATGGTCGTATATTGGTATCGATTCCACATACGCCCAACTAAACTAAACTAAAATTAGTCCTGTCACTTTCTATCATTTTTAATTGAAAAGGGACCGAAGATCATCGGTTTTGTTTTTGTCTTTGACTTCGCGACTAACTGTCAGATTTGGTCTTATTTTAGTGGCTCTTTATTCGTCATGGTGTTTAGGTAGGCACTAAAACAAGACTAAATTTGACAGTTAGTCGTGAAGTCAAAGACAAAACCGATGATCTTCGGTCCCTTTTCAATTAAAAATGAAAGTGACAGGACTAATTTTAGTTTAGTTGGGTGTATGCCGAATCGACACCATTGTAAGTCAACTATTACACGTACAGTCATTGACTTTGAGTAGTAAACGGACAGTATTAGAAACTATTAATTTTCGAGTTTAAAAACATAATCTGACTATAAAAATATTCCATTAAGTTCAAAATCTCCCTCTATCGTAATAAAATCGACGCTCAGTAAATCTTAAACAAATAAAGAAAACTAACGGCTATCTGATTGTTTTCAATATGAATAATTGCACAAGAATCTCCCCACAAAAAGTATAAAATAATCTCTATACACAAATAGTGACAAGTCGAGAAATTTGTATAGAACTAGTAGCAACACGGAATGAATGATATGAGTCCATTTAGTTCAGTCAGTAGATGTTAGCAAGCATCTATCTATACAAATCTACCAACTTGCAATCTCTATATAATACAACATCATCGTGCTATGCACATTTACACTTGACAAGGTAGTAGAAAAAGATTCCTGAATCAGGTTTTATTCAGCTAGCTACAGTTATATTAACAATAATTAGAACCGAAATGTTATTTTTTATAATTGATTCACAATTTCCTTTTTATTTATAATCAGCTCATGTCGGTTGGCCACAATTCTCCGCTCAAATATCTAATTTGAACCTTATGTTATATTAAAGCTAATTCATACCGAGTGATATTTTTTCCATCTTATTTTCAAATAGAAACTTCTCTACCACCTTGTCAAATAACAATAAAACTATAAAATCTCTATGAAGTGCTTATAGAACTATCTAGAACGAATTCACCGAGATCATTTGTTCTTGCCGGGCGCCTGCCCCGCCGCGCGCGTCTGCACGCCGCCCTGCAGCAGGCTCGCCCCGAAGGCGGGACACTTCTTGCGCAACGCCTTTATCTTGTACAACTTATTCCCCTGCGAGTTATTCGTCTCCTCGAAGTTATCCGGGGTCACATCGGCCGTGATCACCGAATTAGAAATAATGTCCATAGGTTCCGGACTGTTAGACTTGTCCCTTTTCCGCCTGAACCTAAACGGGGTTTCTAGGGAATCCGCGGATATGTTAGTGACGTTCGTGTCGCTGGAAGACAGGTCTTGAGACGCCTCGAGGTTAGATTTCGAGACGTTGCTCTTTGGCAGCTTTTTGCGAGAATTAGAATTGGACCGAACGATCAACTTTTTACGCGAACTTACATTCGTCACCGTTTTAGTTTGAGTGACCGACTTCAAATTCGGTTCGGACGGCAGTCTGTTTTTTCCGTTCAAATGGCAGTTTTCGGTCAGAGCCGATAGAGTCGAAGTAACATTGCTTAAAGTGCTAACAACATTAGTATCACTCGAGGTGATTTTGCTGATCGCTTTCCTTGATGTTTTCAGTGGACTGCTGTGAGTGAAGTCGAGCGCGGGTCGCGCTAGGTTCGCGCGTTGTCCTCTCAAGCTGTCTTTGGCTGCGAAGTGGTTCTTAACGGGGAGCTTACCGGCTTGGGCTGTCGCGCTGCGCGTGGGGGGGAAGGTGGACGTCTTGGCGGCGTGGTGCGCGCGGGGCGGCGCGGGGGGCGCCGGGCGGGCGCGGGCGCGCGCGGGCGGCAGGGGGGCGGGCGTGGTCCGGTAGCGCCCGATCACCGCCGTCACGTTGTTCTCGCTGTCGGTCTCGTTCGCGTTGAGGGCGTTTGCGTTGTCCAGCTGGAATCATAATTCGATTTAGAAAAATAACTAATTGAACTTTTATAGAACGCACTTCTAGAATGACGTAATTGAGTGGCTGACAAGAGTGAACTATTCGCTACCAAATCGTCTGCTGAATGTAGGATAGAAGTCATATTGCCCCACCCTTTACCCTATAAAAACCTTTACGAGCATATTTCTACTGTTGTGTTTTTTTTTTCAAATCCGCGCTTGCTATATTACCACTTTGGTAGAAAAAGCGATTAAGTGAATTAGGGCAAAATAACCTGTTTTTTTAGCTATTGAAAGCTCACCTTAGCGTTCTTGTTGTTGAGTATGGTCTGCAGCGACACGGGTTTCTCCTTGCTGTCCTCCACAGGCGAGGGCTCGGGCGGCAGGGCGCTGTACACGCCGCGAGCGAACACCGGCAGTGACGTCATGTTGTGCCGGCGACGGTACGCCTCGCCTTCCAAGTGCATGCGCGGCTGGACGCTACAGATTATAACAATGAGAAGAATAAGAATACATTTATTTAAAAACACTTTTAGGTTTTCGCGGTTGTTAATATTAATAACACTGCTGCTGTAAATAAATGTTAATAACTCACATATCTACCGGGTTGCTACCACGATTTTGGTTTAAAAATAAACTTTTTAATTATCTTACCGATATTTCGACTATGTTGCAATAGTCATGATCACAGCAGTTCTGCCTTAGTTAGCCTTTAGCTTATTTTAAACCAAAATCGTGGTACCCGGTAGATATGTGAGTTATTAACATTTATTTACAGCACATAATATACAACATTAAACACACAAAACAGGTACATAACATATCAACAGACAGACACAAACGAGCGTAAATGTGTAAAGTCGGATGCCAGCGCAGTGGCAATCCGATCGCGTCCCGACTAGGGAGTGTTCACACCAGTGCAATAGCAATAGCACAAAAACCGACGCTAAGACTCCAGGCAAAAAAAGAAGAACAAATAAAAAATTATTTAAACGCAGGATGTGCATAGCGTATTATATAAATAAATAAAAAATAAAATAAAATTTGTTTATTTCAGACGGTAAGTCCATATTTTGTTAGTATACATGAAATCTTATAGAACTATGTTAATATAAAAATGAAGTAAAATAAAATAAAAAGAGATATGGTAGCACATTAATTCAAATATCTGCCTGGACGCACTCCGGGCACGTGTACACGAGTGTGCTCCCAGTGCCGGTCGCAGGACAGGACAGTCTGGTTTTAAACTGATTAGTTTGAGAATGGTGCTGGCGCTACCTGCGCAGAAGGGATGCGGTTCGCTTGCGGATTATAGCTTGAAAACCATCAGTGTGCGCGAGCGCAAACATCTTATATACTGCAAGTAGTTATTTGTTCAGCGTGCTGTAAAAAGGCTACAGCACATAGTTGAACTATAGTGCCCAGTAATACGTTTATTCGACGCTTTTACGGTGAAGGAAAACATCGTAATGAAACCAGCGAAGAAATTCAAAGGTTTGTGTGTGAAGTCAACCAACCCGTACTGGGCCAGCGTGGTCGTCTAAGGCCTAATCACCCTAGCTCAGGGTAGGCTGGTCACAGGGCAGTGAGACTCACTTCTCGAGGAACCACTGCTGGTGGCCGATGACGGAGCCGGGTCGGCAGACGCGCAGCCAGGCGATGGCCTCGCGCGCCGTGAAGCCGTGGTGCTTCATCATGTAGCAGGCGATGAGGGTGCCCGTGCGGCCGAGGCCCGCTGGACAATAACACAGATCTTGTTAGTGGTCGTCGATATAAAAAAATAATAAAAAAAATCGTTTTTACGAAGTTTAAAAGTATTGGTTCTATTTATCTATCTAGCCTACATCTACCTACTGCTGAATAAATATAAATTAACTGATACTATGAAGGCTAAGGTATAAGTGCCAGGTGGACTGATGACCTGAGGAAGGTCGCTGGTGGTGGCTGGATGAGGAGAGCGGGTGGTCGTGCGCTTTGGCGTGTCCTTGGGGAGGCCTACGTCCAGCAGTGGACTGCAATAGGCTGATTGGTTGATTGATTGATGAAGGCTATACCCATTATAACATGTAGACGTGGGGAACATAACTCCTGCTTTTAGTAGATGGCGGTGACGCGATGTCTTCGGGAATATTTCTCCTGTTTTTGGTATTGTTTGCATTATTTTGCTGCCATTTGGTGTGATCACCGCCATTTTATCTATGCTATGTCATTAAAAAAATTAATTTAATACAAATTTTACCAACCTTTGCAATGAACCGCGACAGCCCCCTTCGCCGCTTCAGAGATCCTTATAAACCGGTTGACGATCAGATCCGACGGTACACTCCCGTCCACAAAGAACAGCTCTCGATGCTCAAACCCGTGCGCCGTGAACTGTCTCGCATCGTACGACTTCTTGTTGAGCCTGACGATGGTGGTGACGCGGTGCGTTCGGAAGTAATCGTGGTAGTGCTCCGGGCTGTGGAGGGGGTAGCCGCGGTCCAGACGCGAGCGGTGGTTGGGGCCCGAGAAGGCCAGCATCTTGCCCGGGACCACCCAGTTCAGGTCGCCGTTTTCTACTTTCTGGAATGAGATTAGTGTTTGTTATTGTTTTTTTTATTGGTGGGAAAGTAAGCTTAAAATGTTTTATTCATAATAGAGTTGTCTGTTATTAATATCTTGAGACTTCCTGCGAGATATTATACAAATAAATTGTCTTGCGTGCTAGCTTACCTTCTGCTACATTAAACTACATAGATAAATAGTAATATGAGTTTCATTAGAAGTACACTATTTAGAGCTTACTCCTGCAAGAGAATATTTATGACATAAAACCATCCTTTCTATAATTTCTATAAACCTAGGAAATAGATAGATAACAAGCTTTATTGCATTAATTGCACACACACAGACACAAAAAATGGGCAAAGACTTAAATCTACATACTTATAAACTACAGAAAAACAATAGTGCAATGATGCAAAGGGCCCGAGCTCAGCAAAATAGGGCAACACTGATTTTCAGCTTTCACCCTGGCTGGAGATCCCTCGCAAATGTTTAATGAAGTCGCTTCCGTTTTTGCCTGTCAGCTGTTACGTAGTCATTATCATACCTCGACTACAAACTACCAACAATCGTCGCATTTTAAATGCTAACCTACTTTGTCCATTTACGAAGCTTTAAGGGTTACCATTGCGCGCCTAGCATGCGTAGTACGATGTACGACTGACTACGACGACGACGCGACGCGACGTCTCGATACTCCTAATTCACCCCCGAACTGCAGGGTGGGGAGAGGCGTCTGGAACCGGCGGGAGGCGAAGAGTGGCCGTTCTGTCGTAGTACTCACCTCATAGAACAGATACTCCTCAGCGTCGAAGTGGTCGAAGTCGAAGAAGCGCGCGTCGTGAGCGACCTTCATCCCGTGCAGCACGTCCAGTAGAGAGATGTCGAAGAGCGGCGGCCCCCCGCTGGCGTCGCGGAAGTTCAGCAAGGTCCACTCCGAACCGTCTGTCAGCTGTTTGTAGGCTGCCGCCGCTGACGTGTTCAGGTAGATTATCTGGAATGTTAACATGGGATTGTCATCAGTATCAACAATACAAATAAAATATGGGTCCTGGCGGGATATTTTGGCAGGTAGTATATTTTATTATTTTTAAAATATAAAATCGATAATAAGAATATAAATTATATCACCAAGCCGTGTGAAATACGTGACATACAAACAAACTTAACACACATACTTTCACGTTTTGTAACATTTTTAACGCAACGGACGAGAGACAGGCGAACTAAAAATTGTGATGAAAAGTATAAAAACGACTTTGAATGCGTTTGCGTTCTTACTTGGTTCGTTGGCTGGCTTTTAGAATAGATAATAGACTCATAGTTATTAACTAACATTAACTATCGTAACTGCGGGCAAATTAATTAATACTATGAACAATAGATTTCCTTAAACAAAATCGTCCAGTTTCTTTGTGAGCACTTCATAACTTTCGCTGTAAAAATCTATGTAAAAATTTAATTAACGTTTCGTAAAAACTTTTACTAATAAAGCTACGCTTACACAGCAAGCATCAGCGTTAATGCGCCTCCGTTATTAGCCTACGATGTCCACTGCTGGACATAGGCTGTTTTTTAATAGATCTAATCGCCATTTGCATTAAAGTGGTAATACTCGTATAGCGGGCGCGGACTTGACATAGGTTTCTTTACTTTTGGCCTGATCTTTAAATATTCTCATCAATCATATACTCTGTATCGTCAATACGTGTCGATAAATTATACTGCTAGAGTGTGGTAAGGCTCCCTACTAAATAGGTTAATCGATACAACCTACTCGTAATAAAAAGTTTGGGATAGCTTTTACTAGCAGTCTTTTTAAAACTATAGGTTTATTTTGGAATCTGACACCTATACACCTTTATCCAAAATGTACAAATGCAAGATGCGTTTCTTTCCTGGACTTTATTTAGTAGTTCACTGCATTTTCTTTATAAAAGTTGACTAGATTTCTGCGGAAAAATGTCTTAAGCTCATAGGAAAATCCAAATTCTACGCAGGTAAATGAAAAATGAAAAAACTAAAAAAATATTTATTAAAAGCAGCTCATACATAATTGACAAACAGGTGTATAGAATTTAAAGTTATGAAATCTAGTGCCTGGTCCCCAAACTAGGATACCCTATACTATGGGTGACCAGGTCTTCCAATCCTAAAATCTATTTCAATAAAGATAAACAAAACAACACTTACAATTACAGCAATGCAAAGCCCCTTGGTGGGGACGTATATAAGCTGTTGATGATGAAATAAAATAATGCACATATCCAAACACCATATTGCATTTTTATATTTTTGGAGGTAGTTAATGTAAACAAAAACGTCCTCAAAAGAAATTCCAATACACAACACAAATTTATCATTGCCGCCGCCAAACCAAGAGTGCAAAGGCATAAGCATTACTAATGAGCTTTACAACTGCAGATTATAAACGTGCAAATACGTAGTTCCGCAAACAACTTTATATTTTCCCTCACTGTCAATTTAAAACCCGTGATAATTCACCTGATTTGTACGCAAATAAAAGTTGTCGTTTGTCCACCACTCTCATTTTGTAAGAGCAGTATATGCGGAGAAAACAGATGAATTTTTGAATAGTGTTTTAGGCATAAAATAATTATACAAATGTTTCGGTGCTGATGTTAAACATTTTGTAGGTATGCGCTATGTTAGTGCTGTTTATTTAACCAGAACAAGTATAGAAATATAATATAATATAATAAATATAATATAATATGCACCTGCCAATAACTAGTCGAACTATAAACTCAATAAATCAAGTCTACCATCGCTTTTTTATTTAAAATCCGACTCGACAGTGTGCACTAGCCCTAACTCGTCAGGCGGCTATAACACAATAGGCTCCCACGCTCGTTGCCATGTCTACTTACAACACTTGTATAGGAACACTATGCATTTATAGGTATAGCCATACAATACAGTGAATCCCATATGAATTGATGTTACGATGGACATTTCAATCAAACTTGAAAACGACAAAGCTTTAGCAAATGTCCACTGTTGGGCAAAGGGTCTTCCATTGCACGACACTGTGCCTTTTCATTGGCACTTCTCATCCAGCCGCTGTCAGCTACCCTGCTAATATAATTGCTCCAACTAGTCGCTGGGCCAGGTGATTGTGCGCTTTAGCGTGCCCTTGGGGAGGCCTACATCCAGCAGTGGACTGCAATAGGCTGATTGAGTCGCAGGGCGCCCTAGAATTTAGAATACGTTAGCAGATTCGCAGCCTCCAGGCTGAATCACCTGCATGTACGAAAAGCAACATATTTTTGTGAAGGCAATTTTATCCACTGGTCACGGCTACTGAAAATAGTCGTTACATGTGCTACGAGGAATTGTTCCTACCATGTGGCTTCCCACGATATCGCACCTTCAAATACGCCTAGCTAGCATTCCCACCACCTCACTCCGTGCTCGCTCTGATACTGTTCCCACCACACCAAGCGACAGCTTCCCACTATGTCGCCCTTGCATACAACCCACACGATCACACGATCTTTAAAAAAAAGAAAGGTTACCACTTCAGCAAAATTCTTCGTCTACGGCGTAGCTATGTGGCATTTCTCTACGACGTGAAATGTTAATAGCTCTGAACGCACATTTGCGTCTCCGCGTTAGTAATAAACATAACCGTTACGAGACACAACATACGGTCACTAAACATTTATGTTTCAGATTAAGTTTTAGAACGCAATGGCTTAAGCAACATACCTAGGTACTTTTTGCTGAAATGTTTAGCGACTGAGCCAAATATTTGTTTACGTTCATTTTACTGTACAAAATTACCGCATAATTAGATCATAAATTGATTATTAACTGACTTCAAAAAAGAGCAGGTTCTCAATTTGTTCGGAATATATTTCTTTTTATGTATCCTTCTTCTCCGAACAATTTCCGGTGGGGTCTTTCGACTGGTGAGTCAAGATCGAATAGAATTTAAGTCCTAACTCGACGCCTGTTCCAATCCATGACCAAATTCTACTCGTCGACAATTTAAACCAAAAAGCAGTTATTTTTTCAAGTTATTCGAATATTTAGAAACTTATATGGTGTAAAATAACTCGTTTTGAATACAAGCGTCATATAACAGCTGTGATAGAAAGAACTTACTGATCTGTAAATAAACATTTATTGGCGAAACTAGAGGACGCGTCCTTATATAACTAGGACCAAACGCTGTATAGCTTTTATAAAAGAACGATACTATTTGATATTACACATATTCTAAAACTAGCCGCACACTTCGGCTCCTGGATAAAGACTGTGTCAAAAAATGCGAAATATCAGTGCACGAAACAACGATTTCGAGGAAATGGTCTATCAAATACGCGGTAGCGACCGTGTGAAGTTTATTTGCTCTTTTTCCAATATTTGAAAAAGGAACATATTCAAATTAAAATCATGCAGCCAGCAACAAATTACATGGCCAGTACGCGGACTATCACGGTCCGATGTATCCTTGAAACTCAACTAACTTCCACAATGAACAACTGAATTACACCCGTCCAGTCGGATTCTCCTTGATAGGTGATTAGCCCAATTACTACATCGCTCTCAAGTGAGTAGTGTTACATACGACTGCTAGCCACGTACAGAGATATTTCTTGCAGCTCACACGTTCCGTTTAGAATTTTAAGTGCAATGCAGTGCCATTTTTACACGCTAGTTCGAGTACTACGTGGCATAAATTTGGTACATTTTTAACTTAGTAACTTTCCATGCATTCTAGTAATAGCCCGGTAATTTTACATTCAAAGCATTAATATACTTCAATTTATATTTGGCTATGGTGTTTGTAGTGTTTCTATTTCGTTCGAAATTACCTAGTACGTCCAGCCAGAGGCCATAGCTACAGGAATAAGTACCTAAATGGTGACATCGAATTTGTTTGTTATTTGTGCTCAAGACATTTGTAGTATTAGTAAATTATATTGAATGCCACAAAAGCTTGTTATCTATAGGTACAGTTGTTTGCAAGTGCAGCGTAACACTTACATTACGAATATGACACTTAAAGCTTCGGATAAAAAGCGCTCCAATCCAAATAACAACGGTTACACTCAGAGCACGGTTGACTGTACTTCTTGCGAGAACCTTTTAAGGAAAATTATTTGTTATGTAGGCTTTCAGGGTAAATCTAATGTTTTTACACTCTTAGTCTTTTCATAACATTACTCCTGATAAATTCTACGAAGGAGCGGAAGCAAAAATAATGTTAAACAGCAAAAACAATTTAGCTGAAAGTAAACACAATGACGTAACCAAATTGGTCAATAAAAGAAAGAGAATTTGTGGTTCAATATAGATCGGGTCATAACTAGAAATCATGACCAAAAAACGAAAAAAGAAATCATTCTTTTAAAGTCCCATGAAAGTGTTTTGTACGATTTAGTAACAACATCATAAATAGTTTAATTTATACTACAATACTACTCCAGTAATAAATGGTTATTTCACATCATGTCTTTAATTTTTTTGAGACAAATAAGTAGAATAAGCATGTTATTTTCTTATAAAATGAATCTATTTAGTTATTTAGTTTGTAAGTTACTTTGCAGCCCAACAGGGCCACGTTACCACCTTTATAAAACTACATTGTGGAAGCAATAAAGTATTAGAGTATTGAGTATTGAGGGGCGCAATCTCAAAAAGAAAAAAATCATCGTGTGTGAGGTAAAGCCCGCGTTATAAGGCCTCAGACAGGGTAATCAGTCACCCTGACCAGAAAATTCAAGGCGATTTTCACCCCACGTCGTCTATGTATTACATTTTCAGGAATGAGTGACAGAGAAACATACTTCCCACCCCTTGTATGCGGCTGTCAAGACGTATTGACGCAGCAGCGGCGGCGCAGGCAACTAGCGCCGCAAAGGAATGTTACAATATCGCGCACGCCGCATAATAAAGTATTAAAGTTACTACTTCTCACCTGATAGCTGCCAATGAGGTAGGCAGCATTCAGCCTCAGCGTCTCGACCGCGCTGGTGTAGTACACGATCTTCTTCTTGGGGTTCTTCTCCAGCTGTTCGTTGAGCTTGTTGCAGAACTGGTACAGGTGGCACAAATGGTACGGCCCGAAGTCGAAGTAGAAGTTCTCGTACACGATTTCATCCTCAATGTGGAAGTACTTGCTGTTGCGGGTGGATTTGGGCTTGTAGCCGGTTTTGAGGGTGGCGAAGTAGAGGCGGTCTGGAAGGAAGGAATTAGGGTGGTTAAAAAAAAGAATACAGTTTTTAAAGGCTTCATAGAATTGAAATGGTTTGATTCATCATCATCATCAACGGCTCATGTACGTCCCTTCATGGTTTGATTAAAGATCAATTGTTGTAAAGTATAATAAATAGTGAAGAGAAGTCTTTACTGATCTGCGTAGCACACTTATGGTTAAGAGGATAAAATAATATAAACTAATAAACCTAAGGTTTTATGGCTGTTTTGATAGATAGATAGATAGGTAATCTCGTTTTGCTCTCGGTGCTACGCAGCTGCATTGTTTCTTTCAACTTATATTTAAACCTGTCATTAGGTGTACTAGGAAACGTGAAGTTACGAGTATGTCAAACCCTAACCCAAAAATATTGCCAAACGTGGCTTTAGTGCGTGCTCCTTGAGAGCCGACTTAAAGCTCTGGATCTGCTTACGACTTAAAAAATATATTAATTAATCACATCACACTTATAGATGTGAAAAATATATTTGGATGTTTGTTCCGCCTTCACGCTTAAAGTACTCAGCGGATTTTGATGAAGTTTGGAATGGAGATAGTTTGTAACCTGTATTAACACATAGAATACCTTTTACGGGAAAAAGTCTTATTCCCACGGGAAAATCTTACATAATGCGAGCGTAGCCGCGAGCGGACCGCTAGTCATAATAATAATATTCACTTGTACTGTTTTGTTATGTTTATGAAGTTTATGTGCTACGAAAGGATGGTCATATAATATTCCGTCAAAATTATATACGAATTAGTTTTTTTTTTAATAACCTTAAGTTCAGAATTTAAGTTTTTTTTGCTATAGTTCTATTTCGTCTTATCAAATATACCTATATAGGTAGTATATACCAGCTCAATTGTTAGGAATTTGCATGAATGAAAACATTAAATAAAGACTTGTTTGTTTTCCTTTATTAGTGGCGGTTTAATATATTCTTAATAAAAGCCATAGTGTCATAGACGAGGGGAACAGAGATATCACTCATTTGCAAGTCAAATACGTGCCGTATGTGGACGTTACATAGCGCGACATTATTACAACACGCTTCATGCAAACACAGATGTGATTAATATTGCTCCGGATAATTTTAATTAAGAGCAAATACATAGGGGAGAGACTTCAGGGTACGCTCGAACCCCTCGGTGGGGACGTATATGAGCTGTTGATGATGATGATGATGATGACATAGGAATTAAGGGAAAATATAAATTTATATTAATTTTTGGCTTTTGGCTACGGTACCCTAAAATAGGAACTCGAAGGTACAATGAAGGTATGATTAACAAGTATTTTTATAAGCTATTTTTAAACGTCCTAAAGTTACTTCTAGGGGATTTATCAAGAATAGCAATTAATTTTAAGAAACCATCACTGGTAGCTTAAATTGAATTTGGGCGTTATGCTGTTATGTGACTTTTAGCAGAAAAGCGCAACAAAATCACGTTTCTTTCGATCACGTTTTAAAACAGTAATCAATTTATATTAAAATATACATCCCGTATATAAAGTTCGCTGGAGTCCAGGAATATTATCTGCTCTATAATTTAGATTAAACCACTTTACCCCTTCCAATGGGGACGAATTTCATAGCACGTTCACAGTTTAAATAGTTTTTAACCGGTAAAAGTTATATTGCATATCTAAATTTCCAAACGTGTCACAACAATTTTTAAGAATTTGCGTGAATGAAAACATTAAATAAAGACATGTATTAAATAAAATTAGGAGTTTCATAAAACAGCTTCAGAAAAGTTTTCAAAAATCAGCCTGTATCTCTATCTCAAAAACCTACGTCAATCTGTAGTTTTGTTTCTGCGAGAAGGAAGGACACGCACTTTGCATTTAAACAGAGCTGGGTTGGTGATCTAGTGGCTAGGGCCGCTGCCTCCCAAACCGGGGATGCGAGTTCAAACCCCACTATGTGTTTTCACCAGATTAACGTTTTTATTTGAAGCTCTTGCGGCAAAGAATTATAACGTGAGGAAACCTGCACATTCCTGAGAAAATCAAAGTTTATGTTTGAAGTCGACCAACCCGCACTCGGCCAGGATGATGATTTACTAATTATCAAAAATAAAATAATGTCCTCGAACAGGTTTTCTGCATTAGCACCTCAACATTTCATTCCGACTTTTGTTTTAGTACTAGCATGGACCAAACTAGCAATATTCGCTCTTATTTCTGAAACGTAGCGGAGTCATATTTCGTGAAAAGCAATAATATCAACTGATTTACTACCAAACAAATTGCGAGCAATCGCAGATCATACTCAATTTAGAACAACGATGTTAAGGTAAGACCTAAATTCAAGAAACCGAACAAGCGTGAGTTGATATTTCGTTAATAGTTCAAATATTATTGAATTTCTTTATCGTGTTCCTTGCAGTAGGACTTTCAAGACTAAATTCATGATCGAACCCATGGTCCGACATCTAGCTAGGAGGACATCGTTTAATAAAATCCCTACACCATAGCAGAAAAGATGGGGATATGTGCCTCGCGTTCATGTACAGCATTAACGGAGTGAGTGAGGGAGAAGAAGATACTGGCGCACTTAAAATGAGCGCTCATACATAACCCTTCACACTGCCTGTAGTGACGACATTCCAAGTACTAGTAGTTTTACAACGCCTTACCTGAATATCAGTGTTGCCCTATTGTGGGCAAATTTCGCTGAGCCTGGGCCCTTTGCATCATTGCACTACACATGCGCACGAAATATTTTTTTTCTGTAGTTTATAAGTATGTAGATTTAAATTTTTTGCCCATTTTTTTGTGTCTGTGTGTGTGCAATTAATGCAATAAAGCTTTTTATTAGAAGGCAATATACTAAATATTATGTTTTAATATTTTCGTGGTTCTCTACTGCACTAACAAACTCAAATTGTGTCAATTTTAGTGTAATATGCGAAATTAGAGAAACATGAAAAGAGCAGTTGTTGGACAAAAAGACGTTTCCTCAATTAAACTCAACACATAAAAAGGGCATCGTCATTCCACACACGTTTCTTTTTCTAGTAATTAAACAAAAAATCTCCTGCCAACGAGAACAATATACCGCATGCCGCAGCCGCAGACAAAGGGTTCCTTTTACACAGGGAACCCCAAAAACCCGTTTAATTCAGCGCCGGCAATACTTCAGTTCTATACTACTGCGGAACATGCGACGCAAGAACTACATGCGAGAACAGACTAAATTCAAGTCATATTCGCACAATATCATTGTTGGTTCTAAATACATATCTGTTTGGTTTGTATGATTGTAATAAAATTATTATAAAACATTTGATCGATTAAAAGAACGTCAAAAAGTTAAGATATAACTTAAACTTGAATATTGGATTTTTTGTAGTTATTAATGACGATCGCGGGCACAAGTTTGTGACAATTATTAATACACTACAAGAAAACTATAAGAAACAGGTTAGAGGTATAGTATAATAAAGCAGTACACATAAGTAATATATAATTGGCAGTGAAGGAACTTTTCTCTAGATCTAGTGACTAATGAGGATTACATTCTTCGTTTGGGATGGTAAATTAATTTAATTACTTCGGTGCTTATAGAACTTATAAGTTTATTTTGTATAATTTATTATAAGACGTGAAAGTTCGATTTATGAACACCAATTAGACTTTTTTTGAACTTGAATATTGGATTTTTATCTCTCACTTTTAATTTCTTCGTGAAGATGAAAATATTCGGAAAAATTCACGCAAGCGTTTTTTTTTTATATAAAAACATAAACCACATTAATGAGAAATAAAAAAAAGAACTAAATAATAAAATAACTAAAATTGATTATTTCGTTTAAAGGTTACGTACAAACTATATTTTAAAAGATTTAAAAAATATTGTAATCGATGAAGTCAGTGTTGCTTTACTTGAATCCTAATTATTCCAGTGTAATAGAATAGACTATTTAACTACCTAAATTACAGGGCAAACGCCAAGAACTAGCATCAGAGTGGGCTTTAAAATAAACAGTAGTTATTGATCTTTGTACCATCAATTATAATAATTATGTTCTAGTCTAGACCACTACACTCATAACCACAATCATAAATTGTATCAATACCTAGATCTGAAATCAACATTTATATTGGGATTTTGACTTGGATTATAATTTTTGGTGAAAAGGTACATGTTGGCTCAATGATTTAGTATACTTCGAGGAGTGGCCAAGAGGCTCACAAGTGTTGGAGAGAAGAGTATTGCCCAGCTTAGAAACGTAAAAAAGTGATAAAAAGAAAAAAAAACTTAGTTAAATATAACTGTTTTTATTTTTTTATTATAATAAACGTGAGGAACGCAACACCTCTCGAGAGCTTGGTCAATCTGTGAAACTGAAAAAATATTAAACTAATATATGTAACTCTTTTCTAAAATATTTTTTTTCCAATTTATTTATTTATTTAGGATCATCAACATCATATATATTACACATTTAGGAATAGTAACAATAGAGTTTTAGACTAATACATATGACACTTAAAGATAAATCCTAACGATTTGTTTGCATCATTAATAATAATAATAGCGCTTAATTAAACAAATATATAGAATTAAATTATAGTGAGATCAGGACATAAAATATTGTTAGCAATTATAGGAACTAAATTTAATTAGTAATACTAGTAATTACATACTCTGTAAATGTAATTACCTACTTCTAGAAGGTCACCGATCTGTACAACTGACCAACTCAATTTGTATGAAAACTGAAAAAAAAAGAGAATTAGTGGAACAAACTTGATCAGTTCCCTGGGCTTAACTATCCTTTCGGGCCACAAAGTTGAATTCCTAAAATGGTAAGGTTGCAAGAAGTACGGTTTGTGTTATTATTTTAATGGTGTTGGTGCCCTTTTGGTTAATGGTGTTGGTGCAACAATTATTAATCTTTTTTGTACCTTGGTATATTAAATGTATTGTGCACTGTTTTTTAACAAAAAAAAACACGTATAAATTAAGCACGTCGGCTAGAGCCGCTGCCTCTCGTTCGGGAGACGCGGGTTCGATCCCCACCACATCAATCAATCAAAATCAATCAATCAGCCTATTGCAGTCCACTGCTGGACGTAGGCCTCCCCAAGGGTACGCCAAAGCGCACGATCACCCGCCACATACCAATATGTTTTTCATATGTACGTTTATTCGACGCTCTTACGGTGAAGGAAAACATCGTGATGAAACCTGCACACTCCTGCGCACTAGGCCAGCGTGGTCGGCTAAGGCCTAATCGCCCTAATTCAGGGTAGGCTCGAGCCCCTCGGTGGGGAAGTATATGAGCTGTTGATGTTGTATAATTAGAATCTGCTCTTGTATTATAGCTCTACACTCTATACGAGGTGAAACGTTCAGCTATTAATCTCACGTAATCTAAAACAACAATATCCAATAATCCTTGAGGAGAACTATCCTAGTTTGTTTTGTATCAAATGGGCGCATGTGAGATGTCCTCACATACGAGTACAAATAAATCTGCACGGTCCTAACCTAACAAAAGGAACATCAGACGGGGGGGGGGGGAACTCCGTGGAGGGGAATCTTCAGGTTCCCTTCCTGCGGAGCGGTACCCCCTTCTGTCTGGGGTGAATCGGCTACGACGCTCCAGCAAGCGCTTACCTGGAGCAGCGGTGGGAGAGGATACGTGTGGGGGCAGAACTTGTCCGGGGAGAGCGAGGGAACAGGGAGAAATGTCCGATGCACCACGAGTCCGAAGGGTGATAACCGAACTGGGAATTAGGGGTGAAATAGTTCTCTAAATAGAGCAGGTCACCCGTCTGCGCTCTGTCGCAGTCGTCCCCCATTAGACATACATACATACATACGGTCCTAACCTAACGTAACATGGCAAGGGCTGGAAGATCGAACGTTCATAATACGAGCTTGAAAGGCGAAGTGTACTTGATAGTAGATCTTCATTCAGAAACGAGGTCAGCTCGAGATTGATTTGCACGCGCCACCCAAGGAAGCTAGTTGACAACCTAACCTCGTTTTAAACTTTATAACACTTGAAAGAAGTTTATTAAGTCAAAACTTTACTTCAGCGAAGTCGCAAAATATAAACTGCAAAGTTTAAACTTTCAGGGTTATCTAAACGAGTTTATATAATTTATTCAAAACTAGCTTTCCGCCCGCCATTACACCTGCGTTTAATGAGTTTTCCCGTAGGAATGAAGGGTTTTCCGGCAGTAAAAAGGAACCTATGTCCTATTCCAAGACCTAATCTATATGTGTGCCAAGTTTCATCCCGATCCGTCGAGTGGTTCAAGCGTGATTCGGCAACAAACATCCAAACTTTCGAATTTATAATATAGTAGGATAAAGTAGCTATTTGAAAAATCCACGTCGGCATATAGTTACCGCTTACTCTTAAGATTAATGATGTATTACTGACGACACTCTACAACTAGGGGGCCGTTTCACGAAGCTACAAGTTACAAATTACAAATCTATGAAGATTGATTAAAAAGACACTTTGTGTTTAAGGTCTTCTACAAGGTTTGACCATATCGAGAGGTTCAACAGTGTTTGGACCATCAAACGCCCACGATTGATGTAGCAATACGACTGACCACACACGACATGTAACGACACTTCAGAAGGCTCACTGTTTGGGAGTTCACGATTTTAGAAACCTAAATATATCCGTTTTTACTAGCACTAGACGGTTTTAATATATTTATACAATCAATCAATCAATCAGCCTACTGCAGTCCACTGCTGGACGTAGGCCTCCCCAAGGGTACGCCAAAGCGCACGATCACCCGCTTTCCTCATCCAGCCACCACCAGCCACCTTCTTCAGGTCATCAGTCCTCCTGGCAGGGGGGCGTCCCACACTACGTTTCACAATATATTTATTATTATGTCGAAATTAGAACACATTAGGTTTGTTTATCTGTAAAAAAAAAGAGGCATCTAAGGTTTTTTTTTTCAGTAGTCTATCTCATTTCTTCTACACTGCCTAGTTTCTTCCTCCTTTTATATGAATAAATAAACTATGCTAATGTAAGAAGTTAAGCTTGGCTTGAATCAATGCTATCTCTTTCAAGATTCAAGTATAAGTATCTATCTTTCCTCGCAAGAAAAACAACTGTATTAAATTGGAGGAATTTCAGCTCCCATTTGCTATCAATCTTTCAAGATGAGAAGAACTTATTTTCCGAGAAATCCTTGCAAGAAAAAGTAAATTTAACTAGGGAATAGTTCTTTACTTTACCTCGTAAAACCGAATTTCAAATCAAGTCAAATCAACGGCCCGTTACAGTCCACTGCTGGACTATGAGCCTCCTCCACTTAAGTGGAGGGTTTTGCCATAATCTCCACGCTTGACAGGCGGGTTGGAGATCGCAGATTAAAAGGTTACTGTAACAGAGAGCGCTGCTGCCCGTTCCCTGTTCAATGTGTAGTCCCTAAGTCGCCTCTTACGACACCCACGGGAAGAGTAGGGGTTGGTGACAAATGTATTCTACTCTGCCGTCACCACACGGCGTAAAACCAAATTCAGTGAAAGGAAAATGTAAAAGAAAAAAGTGATATTCGAATCTCAGGCGCGACCACATTCGCATGTCATTTTTGTGTGCATCTTGGCCCGCCCACTCGGACCCGCTTCCTCCGAGCCCGCCCATGACCAATGTTCCAAATGCCACCTAATGGCGCTTACAGACGACAAGAGAAGACGTTGACTGTCGATGTCAATCCGCGACAGTTTTCGTGTCGTGTCGAACGACATCGATGATAGCCCGCGGCCATAAAATTCGGTAGTCGTGGTCGTATGACGCGCGACTGGCTCGCATCCAGACATCCTGACGACTGTCGACGACTGTCGAGAGTTGTCATCAACGGTCGTCGCCTCGTCCTGTCGTTCGTCCGTCATAGATCATTTTGTGATGCGACGAGAGTTAAAGGTCATCCTTTCAAAAAGGTCTAATATTTGTCTCTACCTCTATGATTGTAAGGTTTTCCTCAGACCTACGTAAATCTCATAATCCAATACGATTTATGAAGGATAGGAGGTCGTCTTTCAAAGCACAATCATATTAGATTTATGATTTGTAGCATAATTCTCTGTGTTTGAAGCAGAAATTATTTTACATTTATTTTTGTGACAGTAAACTATTTCCACGCGTGCAAGTCGCTTAATTACCTTTGTACGTCAGAAATAGCCCTGAACTGAGGCGATAGCTTCCACCTTTAGTAACTTTGTATTTGTCGGCGTTTTCTTCTAGTAGCTGCTATAATTATCCCCTTACGTGTGGTGTACCGGACAACTGCTGTCGTGGTCTAAGTAACAAGCATAACTTCTAACTTCTTTTATTATTGATATTCCCTTTACTGTAAGGTATAAACTTGCAGTTTGGGCTTAAGACAGGCTGATTCCTTTCATAAGCACCTAAGCCTTCTTAACTCACATCCTTCGTCCTATAAAGGCACGTCACATGTTACAAGGAATTACAAGATTAAGTTTTGCTAAGTGCCTTATACTTATATATTTATATTCTACATTGCATTGAGGTTTCGTCTCTATACTATACAATAAAATAAAATAAACACAAAAGGAGAGAATCTAGATAAAATCAAGTATAAAATGCAATTATGCACATATTTTTGCAGTTTTGTCATGCCACCATTTTTGGATATTTTGATTGCTTTCTCGAACCTGTGGGCGCAGGAAGTACTGTCGACCTCTACTAATATAGTAATAGCAACTTTGTAGTGAGCTTTCTAAAGAACAAACAAACAATGCAATCAAAAATACATTCATCAAGATTTAAATATTTTGCTAAATGTCAAGTTACAATAAACTGTTACTGACAAAATGTAGATACGTTATAAACTAATCGACTATAATTTCAATTTAACGATCTATATTTGTTAATTCAAGGTCTTCTTAACAAACAAAGCGTAGAATACAACTCATTTGTATTCGAACGGCCATCTGCTTTTTGAAGGTATTGAGGCTTCAAATCAAAATCAGTATAGGCATAATTATTATTTTAATGAATGAATGAAATATACCTTATTGCACACAGACAGAAACATACAGTAATTACAGAAGTAAAAATAGTATAATTGGCAGCCTTATTGCTCAGGTAGCAATTTCTTCCAGGCAACCGGTTAACATGGAGACATTTAATTTGGATAAAAACGGTGCGGGTCGGTGCGCCCATTCTAAACAAATAAATAAATAAAACTATACGATAAATAGATACCTATCTACATTCTACATACTGTCACGTAACACCTCAGAGGAGGTCCTACTGACGTAAATTAAAAGAATAAAGTTGAGGGGGAAAATATATTTACAGAACAGAACAAGACAGAAAATTATAAAAACCTAAAGTACAAAATTTAGCACAAGCTAATAATCTAAACCCCTAAATAGTGAAGATGACGAAATGAAGATCCTTTAGCAGGGGGACTTGAAAAGAGGGAAGAGTGAGTTCGTAGTAGTAGACTTCACTAGGACAGGGAAGTTATTCGCTTGTAACAAGCTAACAAAGGAGTCAAGGTGTCCCGGGATCAGCTGGACCCCAGGACAAGGCCTTTTATTCGACCGCTCAATTAGAGAGCGGGGAAATGACTGCCATCCAATCGGAATGTATGGGCTTATATAGCCATCAATTCTCATAACAATATCCGATCGTCCGATCAATATTCCAAGCTTGAACTTCTGAATTCCATATCAATTTTCAAAATCCAAATCCAGACAGTAATATTTCCAGCCAGTCGTAGATAAACAGCTAGGCACTCCAAGTAAAGTCAGCCATCAAGCAACCAGGTTCAGTCCACAGAGTCCACATAACAGGTCCTGCAGGTCCAAGTGTTCCAAGACAGCCAGCGGAGCCCTACGCTAGGGTTGAAGCCCTAAGTTCGATAAAAAGTACTAGGATTACATACGTTAAAAGAACTAAATCACAATCTCTTTTAGAAAAATACAGGTATACAAACTTTTAAATGCCAAACTTGAAGAGTAAAGAAAGTGAAGTAATATGTCAACAAAAGACAAGACAAGTAATGTCAACCAAAAAGTAAATAAAAAACATTGAATTGAATGTAAATAACAAGACAATACTACAATAATAATATAAGTACAATACATACATACACACATACATATATAATATAATACAAATATACATATAATAAATTATGATATACATAGGATACATTACATACTACACTGTGATCATTGCAGATGATAATTTAAGAGTAGCCACACAGATGCTCAGAGTGGCGCACCGCACAGAACTCTTAAAACTCTCTTTTATCTCTTATTTACCGAGCGTCTCCGTTACAGCTTGGGAAATAATGCCTTCGTATGTCCGGGTACTCCCCTCTACTAGAGCCCCTTTCAATAGAATCCGGCAATAATTTAAACAAACCAATTTAAACACAATTACTCCGTAATTACTTACATTTGAGTATCAATCCTGATCATATTCACATTTCAAGGAACCATACATTCTTCTTACAATCATTTCGCCCCCTATTAACTTCTTCATGATAGTTATTTTAAAAAATACTCAGACGAAACTTTCAATAATTTGTAAAACTGCCATATTAATTTTTTACTCATCAGTCTTGTTTGTCTTTGGAAAGTTAGTGTCAAAAAATTATCTTGTTTACATTATTGCCGGATTCTATTGAAAGGGACTTTATAGCTAGCATTTCAAAAACCGATTCTGATAAAATTTTATGAGCAGGTTTGATAAAAATATTGAATTTTTATGTCGATTCAGTTTTTCGAAATTTTTCAAAATGGTGGTGATACGCATATCAAATATTGAAAACGAAAAATATCTTAATTCGGCCATTATAAAAAAAACTCGCAAGGTCTACAGCTCACAGAGCCACTAGTCTAATATCGCTTTGCAACTTTAAAACCTTATTTAGTTTACAATAAACGTAATTACTTTCGTTTCCTAGTAAATAAAACAGTGTAAATATGTACTTTGAGGAGCACCCTGCTAATTACATCGTCCAACGGTCCGCTCATCGCTCGTCCTTGGTCGAGCCCACTTGCTGGCATACCATTACGTAAGTAAGCAAGGTCGTAGCTAGACTACCCTACATAGTAAATAAATACTAGTGCTGGTCATTTTTTTTAGTCCGTTTTGCAAGTAGATGGATGTTACACGAGCAGACAGAGAAGTATTCACAGATTATTCCGGGTTCTTCATTTACGATTTATTAAATCTAATGGAAACCTATTAAGAATCTTACAGCTTTCCGAAAGGATTGAAATAGATTGGAAAAGTTTCCTATTGCATTCTGCGCTGAACGGAATGTTTGTACAGACTATGACGACGACTGTCATGCCAATCGTGATGGAAATTTTAATAAATTTAACGTATTACCGAAATTGGGAGATGATTGGTAAATTCTAAAAACTTAGTTATTAATTTAGTTTGTTTCGTAAATTGCTTTACAGATCTGACAAATAAATAAACAATTTTTGATCTAGTGGTTCGCCTAATTTACCCTAAAGTCAGAGTTGTCAAGCAAATAATATCTCTAAGTTTCTATCTAAGACAGTAGTAGTCACCAACGACCTAACGTATCATCATCAACAGCTCATATACAACCCCACCGAGGCTAATAGATAAAAGTTTTATACGACAACAAGCTAACGATAGTTGAACCACGACAGATGTCCATATGATGATCTCTACTACCACTGTCATTCCCAATTCCCAGCCTATCTTCAACCGCTAACGCCAGCTTTGTCTGTACATGCTAAGCCAAGGTCGGAGCTGACACCAGACGAGCCTCGCGTGCTCACCTCTCCATGCTTCCACCACTTCGAGGGTGAAGCCGTAATTTGATACAAGTGGATGTTGAAGTCTGACCTTTTCGATCCAAGGTGTATTCTTAGACGAACTGGCCAAGGTTGCTACGTTAGTGTACCATGTTATTTCGTGATGAAAATTTAAAGTTGTAGCAGAATAGGAATATTCGTTTTTAGTTGGGTTTTTCGTTTTCGCATTATTTCGTTGGGATGAAATAATGAAAGAAAGAATTAAATATAAATACTTTTTTTAAGAACTTAGTCATTTTAGAGAAGCACATCTAAAACTATATACCACCTTCTGGTAAAACGTATAGTTAGAAAAACTTTTACTTCTAAATCGGTTAAATATCTCGAAAATACCCCAAGTTACATAATTAAATTTTACAATTGATACATACAGTACAGCATTACGTTTCGTCGTTATTAAAGAGCTCACTAAATATCACTGACATTATATTTTATACACAAAGTTCCACCAAACCCAAATGTACTTAAAATAAATCTCTACCTTGCGGACTTGGACAAATATTTACCAAATTGTGATTTATGACGTGACGCGGGTATTCCATCATTCCCGAAAATTACGAAAATTCGGAGCGGGAAATTCCCTAAGTTATCTGCAAATACGAGCGTGTATCGATAGTTGAAACTTAGCGCGGGAAAACCTGCGATATATCCGATATCCGGCTATATATCGGCATCGAACACCGATATATTAGGCGATATATTGGTATCCAATACCGATATCGGGGTGCTAACAGACAGCGATTTGATACCTACACCAATAGAATACGGATTGGATTTTATCGTAGTGCTGTACACATTGTACCCTAATGGATTGTTCTTATTCGAAGCTTCGACTTTGAACAATGTAAAACTTGAGTCCTATAAAACCTCATATTTATTTTTGCAAAGATTGCTGCTGATAAGATCGTATCGACAAGAAAGGGCTTTGTCCCAGACAGTAACCTGTCTATTTTGTTTAAATGGGATCGAATGTGTCGAAAACAAAATGGCCGATTTTAAATCTTTTTGCTTTCAGAATGAGCCTTTTTAATGGTAAAAGAGGTAAAGTAAAAAGTTAAGACATAGGTAGAAGCTTCCGTCAAGAGTGAGTGAGTGAATGAGTGTCGGTTCATCGGTCGGCTGGCTATTTGCCAGCAACTTCAAAAGCTTATAGGCTTTACTCGCCTCTCTGTTCCGGGCAATGGATACTGACGTTTCGGTTAATGTTTGCAAAATAACTACCAACTTGTTTGATACTGACGCGTGAAAATTTATGCGAAATGTTTAAGATTCTAAAGTCTAAACATTCATGGTCTTATCAGCTCTTTAGCTATTCGGAGGGTACATGGCACGACCTTTTATTTTTATTTTTAGATTTTGTGAAAAATGAGGAAACTACATAAACGTGATTTGTCGGTATTAATAAATCATCACTTTTTCTACTAGAGCTGTAAACTGAGTTCAGGCTTCGATTCAGGTGATATACTAGCCGTGTTTCATTCAGTGCCTTGAAACGTTTGAGCCGAAGCGCTCTTAAATTCGAAAGTAATCAACACTTGGTCTTCTAAAAAAATACTGCTACTTAAAAAAAGAGAAACAAATAGCTAACTAATGATTTCACAGCTCTAGGCGCGCGATTGATCGATTAATTTCGCATTGTGTAAAAGTGGTCTAGTAGAGCAACTGAAGCATGACTTTATCGCATTCGTGTCGCTGAAAAAGTCATTTCGTATAAAAGAGCCTTTACACTTAGATAAGGCTCCGTAGTAACAGGAAACACGAGGCAGTTCCAGTTTTACGACCACTAAAGCGCTTTTTGAAAGAAAGATTATCTTTAAGACTAACACTATATTACACCTAAAAAAACAGTTTGATGCTGACTAATTGGAATCACCAACATCAACGGCCCATTACAGTCCACTGCTGGACTATGAGCCTCCTCCTCTGACTAATTGGAATAACTAATGCAATGAACCCCACCGAGGGACACAGTGCACAATGAACCCCACCGAGGGACACAATACACAATGAACCCCACCGAGGGGCCCAGTCCACAATGAATCCCACCGAGGCACACAGTTCACAATGAACCCCACCAAGGGGCGCAGTGCACAATGGTCAACAAAAGAGTCCGATTCTCATTTAACTGCCTCACAATACGGTGAACGACAATTTAAATTTAAATGGGAAAGCTTGGCGCACCTTTCCCAGGGTTATTAAGCCTGCAGTGCTTGCATTTTATTGCTCACTTCGGACTATTTAAGTGTAATTAGGTACATTATGTAACGAGCAATTCAGCTTACAACATTCATTCTTTGTTAGCTTGTAATATAACTTTAAGTTGCTACGCAGCTTAACTGGCTTTTCTTTTACGATTTTTCGCTTCAGAATAGATATGCATTGATGGTTCTTTAGTGCATGGGGTTCGATGAACCTACAACTTTCAGTTTAGAAAACAACAGACATGCGTAAACAAAAAAGTAAGTAAGTACCTTCACGATGCAACTGCACATTTTCTACATCTCATGCATTATTCTCAACTATATGCTTGTATGCAAATAGCGTCACGCAATATTGATTTTACTAGATTATAGCGAATATTTCGTTTCGGAAAACCTTGCGTGAAAATGTTGTGAACAAGCGTGTGCACGATTCAACACGGGGGGGTGATATTAAATCTATCGACAAAATAAAGTCGTATGCAGTCAATGAAACAGAACAAAAAGTTGCACTCTGAGCATTAAAGTAAAAAGCAGTGAAAAATTTCGTCGACCTTTCACAGTGCTTGGTGGCATAATTGGTAATGCGCCTGTTTCTGGACCGGATAGCCAAGGAGAATATGCAGGTTCGTGTCCTGTCCAAGATCGACAAAATATTTTATTTTTTGTTTTATAATTATTAGAACAAAAAGTATTTCCAAGGAGCATAGAGTTATCATCTTTTTTTAAGAGCCCTAAACGTCACGATGCTGGGCAAAGCCTCTTCTACCAAAGATCTTTCGCTAAACTAAAATCGTCTAGAAGGTGAGACGACCATCACGTCATCACGTCATCGCGTTTTGAGTTACTTTTGCCACTTATAGCCTTAAGCCCAATCTGTCGGCTTTTTAGCCGAAGTACTGGCCCGAGTTATGTGGGGTTGAATCTCCTCACTGACACGAAGAAGAAGAAACCTCTCAGGGTACATTAAAGACCATGAGACCGCCCACCCTCAGTAATCATCAGACAATGAGAAAATCCTTCTCAATAACCGCGTGTCTAGCTGGAAGATTGGTCACCCTTAAATTTCCAACTAATCCGACAAAATGGCGTCCAAATTGGTTTACCAATCGCCGCTATTGCATCCTGTATTTTTATATACTTACTAACTGAACATAGTCGGTAATAATGTTGATTTATATGATATTTAATAGGATTTATTTTGCACAGCCATGCAATGTCTGTCTGGTTTCTGTTTGGAAGGCCTTATCAATTCACGCTTGAGCTACGAAACCTTGCAAAAATTGTCTGTATTTCCCGCGTAATGGAGTGAATTTTCTTTCTTTTTCGGGAGCACGTGTACAGAAATTTTCATTTTCTACAATGTAGGTATTTCCCGTAACGCAGCTTAGCGTAGATTTTTGATAGATGTTTTTTGTTTCATAAACAGTTATTTTACTAAGCAATTTTTAATTCGGATTGCCATAGAAAGGTAATTGTCGATAAATTAGCTGAGCATACTCAAAGAATAAAGGACTAATTTAATATAAGAAAAAAACAAGAGGCTGTTACTAAAATCTGGCATTTAGATAAGACTATTTTGCGTTGGTAAGGCTAAGGTCATGGATCTTTTATTCCATTGCATTATATCTACTACTTAGTTTTTCGTATATTACAATATGATCTTTATAAGCACACTATTAGAAGTCTCACCAGACTCTCAGAGAATAACAAAAATATAACCTAAATATAATATTTTATTTATTTATTTATTTTATTATTTATTGTACACAAGAACATTACAAAAGAAAATACGAACATAAAGAAAAACGACACAACAGGCACTGCTTATTTCTAACGAAATGTCTTCCAGCAGACCTAGGAAGAGAGAAATCTGGTACAAGAAAGCGGATAAAACGTGCACAATAATTTAAATGTAATATAATAGGATTTTAGTACAACAACAGGTCTGCGAATAATACCTAGTCCCGACAGACGAAGCTACAGTACATGAAACCTCACAAAGACTTAATAAAATAAGCCATAAACGTTAGAGCGCGTTCTCCAGCTCTTCGCGGCCATAAATCTTCATATGTTACGAGCCAGTGCTGCGCTGACGCCGGCATCCAGCTGGAATGTTACTGACATTGTCTGAGACAATTTGCTGCTACTTTCACAGCTGCTTACCATGAGAATATCATCAGTGTAGTGTAGGTGCTTTAACATCATACGATAATGACCAAGGCAACTGAAATGCAAAGCAAACTCCTTTTTATGCTCTATTTACATTTGTACGTTATTAGATACACTGTAAGGATGTCAGAATACTTACGAAGAAGAAGCTAATTACAAGGTGATCCAAAATATATATAAAGTTTGTGAAATGATAAACGCTGACGAAAAGGGTTAATAATGTCAAAATTCTGATTAAATCAAATATATATTACTGTGATTATTCATGTGCGTACGCACATAGTTGGACAGAATTATAGATATACCTGAAGGCATTGGGCGATGAAATTCAATTACAACCTGCCCCGCCCATTCGTTAGTATTCATGTATGAAATTGTTGTTTTGCGGGCTTGCTGAAATTCATATGAGCGAGGTGGCGTTGGGGTTGATAGCATAAAGGGATATATTTTTGTAGGTTATTTAAAACGGTATAGTAAAAAAATAAAAAACTACTTCTAATGACTTAATATTATTACAGGTTGTTCTTAGGACGTAGGAAAGCACATTTTTTTTTTTATTCTATCCCTAAGGGGCGAAATCGCGGGCGAAATGCTAAATATAGTTGTTGTTTAAATTATTTATAAAATGTTCAAACTTTAATACAAAGTTTGCTAACTACTTTCTAAGGTCAAGTAAGACAATTTCATCGAATACTTTTATTAGAGAAAAATTGCCTGAAAATACGACAACAAAATAACTACACATTCATTAAGGTTGTTTATCAAAATGCCAGCGTTTCTCGTGTTTAGGAACTATTATAAGTTTCGATAGGGCTGAAGCGGTAATTCAATGCGAGTTTGGTAATAATGTTTAGTTACACCTTTTGTTTTTCACATGCTATCTGTATGTAGCGGAACATTTGTATTCAAGCGGGTATAGTACTTAAATGCATTATTGATAGACTCCTTGAGAATGGCGACACTTTTCCCAAAATCATGTTATTCTATGAGCAATTTTTCCATTCGCAAAATTTACCAATCTAAAATTATTCTGTGTGCTTTCACATCAAGACATTTCCATAAAATAACATTTTAAGCTCAAAATTTAATCAATCATTTTTTTCTCTTTAAATTCTACTTGTTTTATGAGCTGTTGATGATCCGAAAGACCAGGTTTAAAATGCATTTTAATAAATATCACAGTAACTATTGCAGCTATTCAAGGTCAAGATCCTGATTTAAAAAAATATCAATCAACAGCTCATATACGTCCCCACCGAGGGGCTCGAGCCTACCCTGAATTAGGGCGATTAGGCCTTAATCGACCACGCTGGCCCAGTGCGGATTGGTCGACTTCACATACAACCTTTGAATTTCTTCGCAGGAGTATGCAGGTTTCATCACGATGTTTTCCTTCACCGTAAGAGCGTCGAATAAACGTACATATGAATTCGAAATTCGAAAACACATTGGTACGTGTACGTGGTGGGGATCGAACCCGCGTCTCCCGGACGGGAAGCACCACCGACGCTGTACCAGACCACCGACGCTCAAATTAAAAAAATATAATCATCTATTTAAAACTAAGCCACAGCTATGGCAGCCTACATATCTCTTGTCTTCTAGATAACCAGCTTTCTAAAAGGAAAAAGAATTATAGTTGGATAACTTGTTTTGTTTATAGAAATATTATCGGAAGCCATATTAATCGAGCCCATCCAAATAGAGCTGGAAGGGCGCAATGGGCAATATAGCAAGCGTGCCAGTGTTTTAAGAGTTAGTTACTTAATATCCTCACACAGTTATTTTCATCATTATTATAAGTCCCAAACTATTACCAAAACTGCTCAAATAAATTTCCCATCACTAACCATAAAAACATGGACGACATACTTAAGTGGTTCCGAATAAACGGTAACAACTAAACTGTGGTCGATCCAAGGTCTGCTACAGTACAATGCGGAAGCATCAATGTCAAGTGAATTTCGCGAGTGATATGATATACAAACGAGATTCTGCTTCGATTGGATATGATGATACGCGAGTTGGCAATGCGGCCTTGCGGCACAGAAAGAGTGGATATGTTGGCTTTGGATGAAGCGGTTTTTTTTTCCACTTCACCCAATATAAAATTGAGGAAAGAGATTGGAAAATAAGTTATATAACAAAAATAATTACTAATTTGTTTGGAAGAGAGTGCTATCTAGCAATAAAGCCGCCTATCTGTACACTTCATACAATTTTTCACTGCTGTTTTCTTTTCTAATCTTACTATTTATTTTTTAACTAGCGGTCCGCCCGTGGCTACGCTCGCGTTATGTAAGATTTTCCCGTGGGAATCAGACTTTTCCCAGCAAAAAGTATCTTATGTTAATCCAGGACACATTCCAAATTTCATCGTAATCCGTCCAGTAGTTAAGGCGTGAAAGCGGAACAAACATCCAAATATATTTTCACATTTATAATATTAGTTTTTTAATAATGTAAAATGGCAAGGTATGTATGACAATGCATTTTGTAAAGTACAATACGTGCATATACGCTGCAGGATATCTGGCTGAGCAACTCGCAGTAGATCAGTCACGGTTGGCTCAAAGGCCGCGGCCAGTATTTAATTTAAGCCCGGGATTAAGCCCGTCACCGATAAAGCTATAATATAATATATTAGGTCCTTACATATGAAATTGGCGTTTTGTATGGGAGGAACAAAAAGTCGAAAAATTTTTATATAGTATATTTATTTAATCAAAGTATGAGCCATTGTAATCTATGCACTTTTGCCATCTCATAGGTAGTTCATTGATCCCTTTACTAAAAAAACCATTCGGACGGGAATCAATAAAATCTTTGAAGGCGATTTGGACTGCCCCATCTGAGTTGAATTTTTTCCCTTGCAAGAAGTTATCCAAATTTCGAAAAAAATGGTAATCTGTTGGAGCAAGGTCCGGGGAGTACGGTGGATGCCTTAGACATTCCAATTGAAGCTCTTCTAATTTGCTAGCCGTCTGTTGTGCAGTGTGTGGTCTAGCGTTGTCGTGAAGCAGCAGTGGCGTAGAGCGATTGACCAGCCTCGGTTGTTTACCAGCTAGCTTTTCCATCATGGTTTGCAATTGCTGACAATAGTCATCTGCCGTAATCGTCTGGCCAGATTTGAGAAAACTGTAATGAACGACACCGGCGCTAGTCCACCAAACGCTTACAAGTAACTTTTTATTGGTCAATTTTCGCTTGGAGCAGGCTTTGGCTGGCTTGCCAGGGTCCAGCCATTGCGATGAGCGCTTCCGATTATCGTAGAGAATCCACTTTTCATCACAGGTAATGATTCGATTTAAAATCCCTTCGTTATTGTGCCGGTCAAGTAATGTAACGCAGCAGTTGACGCGCGTTTGCCGGTTTGCTTCACTCAATTCGTGAGGAACCCACCTTTCAAGTTTTTTAATCTTCCCAATTTGCTTCAAGTGGATTAAAACAGTTTTATCACTAACACCGAAGCCTGCAGCTAACTCGGACGTGGTTTGCGATGGATCCGCTTCCACAATAGCCTTCAATGCTTCATTATCAACTTGGGTCTCCGGCCGTCCACGGGGCTTGTTTTGCAGGTCGAAATTTTCAGAACGAAAACGTTGGAACCAAAAACGCACTGTGTTTTCTTTTGCGACACAACCGCCATACACATCATTAACCCTTCGAGCCGTTTCCGCAGCACTGGTGCCACGGTGGAACTCGTACTCGTAAATAATAATTTCAAATTTTCCATTTTGTAAATCGAGCGATGCAAACAGAAAAAAGATAAGTAAAAAAACAAATGAATGACGGTTTACGAAACACAACTACATGTGGAAATAGCTGTATAAATTTGAATTTCGAATTCCTAACCAAATAGGAGAAATTTGTGATCAAAGTGGCCAGTACGACAAAACGCCAATTTCATATGTAAGGACCTAATATTATATTATAGCACGAGGCAGCCAGCTCTCTCGTCGCCATTCACATTTCCAAGCGGGGCTCAAACAAAATGGCGAATCAATTAGTGACCGGCCATTCTGCTTGACCCCCGCTTTGCACACAAAGTGAATGGCGACGAGAGAGCTGGCTGCCTCATGCTATAATATTGTATCTTAACCGTCTGTGACGCCCTTTAAGCTGGAGTTGCACGATGCGAATATCGCTGCGAAAAAGTCCGCATTTGTATTATTTGCACAAATGTGTCACATTTATAAATTATAATCGTGGTATTCTTAATGGTAACAGCGAGCGGTCTACAATCGCGTCGCTTGTTACTCCGCTCATCGCTGCGATCCAGTTCCAGGTCTTACCTACGCTACCACCGACATGGTGCGTTACGACACTCACGACATGCGTCAGTGTAAGTGTAAGGGTCAAGGCTGGTTTACACGTATTAAGTTGTCAAGTAGTAACTAAATTTTAACTTAATTTTAAGCAAATTACTTTTAAGTAAGTGTTTTACGGTGGGGATATATATGAGCTGTTGATGAAGGGTTTTACTAGCTAAACTCTTTAATTATCCCAAGATCCGCCGCCTAACATGTGCATTTAATAATGATAAAGCATAATATAGTATAGTATTAGCATAATTATTGTGCATTTAACTTAAAATTAACTAAACCGTACCATTCAAACGTGTTAAAAGTGACAAGTCACACTCACCAACTTACTCGAAAAATAAAAATAGTTCTAATCTACTTGTTTACTTGCACGCTAATTTTTAACTTGCAATTTATTACTAAATTCGTTGACTTACACGCATTAAGTGGCCTAAAATTAGTTAAAATTTAGTTAACAACTTAATACGTGTAAACCAGCCTTCAGTAACAGAGAAATGATACCATGATAAGTGTGGACTCAACGGCGACGGAAGGCTGCGAAACTGTCTCTACCTGCTTGCACATTGCAGCGAGTTTTCTACCGGTGGAAATTCGCACTGATTACTCGCCTTGTGTGTCGCCGGCTTAACAGACTGCACAGGGTGCACTGTGAATGACGTCACGAGTCATGGCTCGTCAGCCGGTACTAAATGCAATTCACTGCCCATAGCGCACTTTTGCGTAGAATTTATAATCCTATATAATTTTAAACTTTCGCGGTCATATATTGGGTCTCCTCAACAAAAATATTATCGCGGTAAGCCCGTAAAATGTCTCATAAATGTTATTTATAATCCTTTCTTTTTAGTAGTGTTTAATTTATTTATATAGGTATTATAATTAAAATTGGCCAGGTATACGAGAACCAGGCGTTACGTAGCAGCGCCATATATTGAAAAAAATAAAACATTTAGCGTTTTTCTTGCATTAACTCATGTTATTCTTGTTTTTTAAATGTCTCTTTTGAATCAGGCTTCTTTCTGATACTGTTACAAGACAATATCAAAAGCCCTTGTACTAGTTCTGTGTGTATATATAATTTAACAAACCCCTGAGCTAAACAACAGTCTGCAAAATGCAACAAACACTTTGGACACTTCTGTATAGTTGAAATGCATAAGAATGTTTAAATCACAACTTTCTGTACTAGATAATATAAGTACATATTGATAATCACAACAACACTAAAATTAACTACACAAAGGAAGCTTACTTTAGGTATCATTGGTTAGGTTACTTACATTAGATTAGTAAAGTACAGAGAATATGCTATAAATTTTATGATTTACAATCAAGAAGTAGCCACTCAGTCAACCGAGCCAGTCATTAACTAGTATGATTATTGTGTATACCACTTATAATTTTACAACCACCAAAATCATAAAAATTATAACATAATTTAGTAGTAGGTAATTAATTACAGTATAATATTAAAGCCATAAAAAAACTTATGGCTATTACCTAGTTCTCAGTTTAATTTTGTCTTGTATCATAAATAAGTGTTCATTTATTTGCATGTAAGAAATAGCTAGCAATAAGGCTGTTTTTCAAAGTTTTGAATTGTGTATTTCTGTCTGTGCAATAAAGTATGTTTTTATCTACAGCTTACCTTTTATAATCTCGGTGGAGGACAAAATGACATCACTCTCGTCCATCCTCGCTCGGTAACACAGGAGCGCTGATTTCTTTATCTTGCTGGAGGGGACCTGCCCAAGACACAGGTTTACCGAAGGACAGACTGATGCCTATCTTACTATGTGCATGATGGCTGTATGGATTTTTGGCACTACAGCAGAACCTAAAACAAAGGCATTGCAAAGATTTTAGGCAACAAGTTTATTAAGTTGAAATTGTACAGATATTGCAGTATGTAGGTATAAGAATCAATTTGACTTTGTTAGTAAAAAAGAAGATGGTAACTAATATACATTAACTGTTGTGATATTTGATGGATTTAGGAAATTAATAGCAAATTATAGAAAAGGCTGAGAGAGATCTTTGTTAAAGAACATTTATTATATTGCATCACATTTAAGTTTGTGTGGTGTAATCTTTGATTATATTTTTTGTTATCCCTTCTTTTCTTTCAAATACTTTCAATAAAGTTTTTATGAAGATATATGTTTTAAGACTTTTGTGGTTGTTCCCACACCCAAAACGGGTAACAAATCCATAAATTGTGACAATTTTAGTGTTTATGAAGATAGCTTTTTTATACAATTGTAATCTTAGTACATACTTAGAGGGTTTAGATTGTATTTGTTACCACCCAACTGTTAATTTCTAGGACTTTGCAGTTTTTTAATCTGACTCACAGTTTTTATACAATTAGCAGCAAGATGCAAGTTGCAACATTCACTTATGGTGAAGCAAGATTCCTAAAAAGTCATCGGGCTAGAAAGTAGATTTGTCTAAGAATTGGTAACAGAAATATCTAAAGTAAGTTTTTATAATCTAGAATAATAAGTTTAATCTTGGTTAATATTTCCAAAATTAAGGTAACATATTTTATAAGAAACTTATAAGAAGTCATAAGTAGGTAGTTTAATTGTTATTAGATTATCATCTTACCAGAATCATTGAAGTGGAATGATGTATGGCCTTGATTGTTGATACAACAACAGGTACACTGCACTTTTCTGATCACAACACACCAACACTTCACACTTAAACTAGCACTTTAACATTAACTTTACACTTCCAGAAGTATAAACTTGATAGAGGCTCATAGGCGACAAGATTTTGTCCAGTTTATGTATCATATCGTCGTGTTTTAGGAAGAAGTACGAAGTACGCGTAGGAGTTCCTTTATTAAACAGCGTGGGACGACTTCAACACTGAAGGAAGGTCACTCAAATACTCGCACCAACATCGTACATCCGAGACATTGATAGTAACAAATATTTCGCAAACTTCTTGTTTCTAGACGGCACCCAGGACGGCGAAGAATAGATACAGCTAGTTCCGCTGATAACGCAAGTAAACAGGTAGCACCGGGCGTAACAACAACGCACAATGCTATTATCTGTTGCGACGCAAGGCTGCTGGCGCTATCCACCCACGTTCTAGCTATTCAATTTAGTTCCTCTCGATTTACATATTTCTAGTCGGAGCCGTTGAAAACGAGACAAAATCGCACGCAAGCAAACTCGTTCGTTTCGTTTGCTTGCTTTGAACGAATAAAAAAAACAACTGTCAGTCAGTTCGTCGTCACATCAGTCAGTCAAAATTGTACCAAAATCGCGCCATCTTGTGGTGATTTTCATTATAGAGTGCTATGATAGACCTAAAGTCAAGCTTTGTCTATGGTTTTTTGTAAGTATCATTAATTCATTATTTAGATGGCGCTGCATTCAAAGCTTCAACTACTTATTTATAGATGGCAGGTATCACTAATTATTTATGCTACTCGATAGTAGATGGCTCTCTTAATAATGGACGAAGCAAAACAAAATTTAAATTATCTACTTTTATTTCTTCCTTAAAATAAACAGTACTATTGTTCAAATAAAACACAGATTCAGTTGTTAAGTTGCTGATTGACTACTTTACATCTGTCAGCAGCCGCCTTCACAGCTCCGATGAGCGCAGCACGGAAACCTGAATTAAAATAAATAGAGAAATTGAATTAAGAGTATCAAAACAAGGAAATAAGAAAAGTCAAAAATGCCTTTTTATTGCATGTTACACGCACCATTTTGTTCCAAATGATAGGTCCCTTCAGCAGTAGACCCGGCCGGACTAGTGACATTGTCTTTCATTTGCGCGGGATGTCCACCGGCTCTCAACATAGCCGCTGCTCCCAGTGTGGTCTGTGATGCCAGCTTGAGAGCCAAGTCGCGGGGCAGCCCGCACCGCACACCGCCTTCCGCCAGAGATTCTATGAGCATGTAAATCTGTGAATTAAATCAAACATATTATATTAGGTACTCTAAACTAAAAGATGTAACACCAGATATGCAGTTGATACGCACATAAGCGGGTCCACTGCCACTCAACGCAGTGACGGCGTCCATCTGATACTCGGGCACTTCGTCGCAGGTGCCGACGGCTTGGAACAGCTTGCTGGCGACTTCAGCATCAGCAGCAGTGGCTCGGGAGCCGCGGCTTAGCGCTGCAGCGCCCGTCTGCACCAGAGCAGGAGTGTTCGGCATCACGCGGATCACACGCGCCTCAGAAGGGAGTGACTGGAATAAGAACATTATACTATTTCTTTATTTCGTGCGGGTTGTGGTGAAGAGTGACCTTATAAATCTCCGTGTATATATATATGGCTTCCATTAAATTAAACAGTGGGACGGGCCAGCCGCGGCTTAATGTGCCGTCCTCCAGCCATAGTCTCAAAAAGTTATGTTTGTTTGTTAGCGCTCTCACCTAGCCGTGTGGTGACGGCAGAGTAGAATACATTTGTCACCAACCCCTACTCTTCCCGTGGGTGTCGTAAGAGGCGACTTAGGGACTACACATTGAACAGGGAACGGGCAGCAGCGCTCTCTGATACAGTAACCTTTTAATCTGCGATCTCCAACCCGCCTGCCAAGCGTGGAGATTATGGCAAAACCCTCCACTTAAGTGGAGGAGGCTCATAGTCCAGCAGTGGACTGTAACGGGCCGTTGATGTTGATGTTGCTCTCACCCAAAATGGAACCCAGAACTTCCGGAACGAGAGCCACGTAGGCTGTGACATAAGTCGATGTTTCAGTTTCAGTAACATATTTTTTTTAAATTAGGTACCTAATTATAATATAGGTACTTATTGATTTACAGGAAAATTTATATCACACACGCATGACGATACTTTACAACGTGCATCCACTTACGTACTAAATACTGTTTGTCATTCAGAAGGATTACTTTGAATTAGTCTGTCCTTAAATGAGCACGGTTATTTTGAAAGCGAGTATAATGCACGAGTCATTTAATGATCAGCCAAATATTTTATCACATCAGTGCGGGAAAGGTCAATTGCTTATCAGGACGACGTACATTATAACGTTATTTATTTTACATAGGTGGTTTAAATATAAATAAAGACTGTTTAGCATTTAAAAGTGGTAAAACAAAAGATAAAATTGCTCACACACGATATCGTTATTATTCCAACAGCAAGACATATTTTTTATATACAATACAGTAGGTTTGGAGAACGAGGTTAATAAGTACCTTTTCAATGGTGGCGGTAGAAATCCCCATGGCGACGGAGATGAACAGCTTGTTCTTGGACGCCGGCAGGTCTTTGATCTCCTTCAGCACCGGCGAGACCACCTCGGGCTTCAGCGAGACGATCACCACTTCAGACCTCTCCACCACCGGCTGGTTCTCGAACAACGCTGTGGCTCCTAGTTTCTGGAAAACATCGCCAATTTTTTACTTTTAACAAAAATATTCCACTTCTCACGCGGTAATGTATTTAAGGTATACCCGAGAAGCATAAAACTGTGAGTCAATTTTTGATGGTTTCGGGGTTTTCAGTGTATAATATACATACATAATTTAATTCATCTCTAGTCCTCTACATAGTATAAAATTAGGTCGGTCGCTTTTGTCTGTCTGTATATTCGCTAACCACGCATGGGATTTTGACACCAATGGACGACGTGACTTACGAGGAAGGTTTATTCTACATTATCATTTTAAATATTATGAGTGTTAATATAGTAGAGAAAAATCAGAGTTTGTCAACCAAGTCGTAAAAAATCGATATTTTGGCGTTTAATGGCTTACCCTAAGAGATACCTAATCAATATTGTGCGGGTCGCATCATTTCTGCATGACATTTTTCCAATAAAGTATCCGATAATATTGAGTCTTTATTCTTTATTTTATAGAAAATGGCGTTTGTATGATTTGAAGCTATAAAATAATATTATATTTGTATTACACATTACGGTATGCGTAAGTTATCGATTGTCTCGCCACAATCAAATACTGTTTTATCTGTGGTTTATGTACTACAATAAAAGGGATTAATTTCAAAGAGCGAGGCTAACTAAAATAGTCCAGTAAACTTAGATAACGACTAGAAACTATTATTAGAAACTTAGATAACTAGAAGTACGCTTTGTTGTGTAAATATATTTCAAATCAAGAAAAGAAGATGTCTTTATTTAAACCAACTTGCAAGAATTTTTCGTTGAAGTAACTTTTCTTGCCATAGAAAGAACATCGGGGACTTACATTGAAAAATGCAAATTCGTGCATAATTTATTCTCTCAAGATCTCTCTCTTGTTGGCAAATATCGGATCATTAAATAAACATTTGTACAAAACGTCAAACGAACAACCACGTTGTTGTGCTAAATAAAGACGTAATTTCTTATCTTTACAACTCTGATGCTCCTTGCTATGAGAGTCAAGGTATTTCCTAACAAATGAAAAATAAAATCAAATGACAATGACAAATTTTCAAGAAAAAAGGAATTCAAGAATTTTCCATCTTTGTTGAGGCTAAAATGATCTGTTGTATACTTTGTTGGTGATCTTAATAAATAAAATAAAATTTATGTTCATACCTTAAATGCTTCAGCACTGGCCGTGTCTGCGGGGTGCACACTTGCTGTGATTTCATCAGGTCTCGCCAATCCTGAAATTTTATGAATAACAGATCAAATCATCAATTTACTTATTTACCTAGTTTAGGTTGGTAACACATAATATTACGTCTGCAACAGAGGATACACATAATCTTAAAATAAAATAAAAATTAATAAAATCGGCCACAAATTAGGAAGATCCAGACAGTGATCACTGCAAAAGGAACACCGGTGATGGTTTGGTGAGCGACAGGTCGGTCCTTGTAGAAATCCTTTGTCCTGGCTTTAGTCTGTACCTAGTCCGAAGTTACAACTTCGGTTCGGATAAGAGCGAATCACGTTAGGATGATGAAGTTATCGCTTTTGATTATGAAGCTATAAAACTAAGACTATTACCAGCTGATATGAATCCATTAGCTAAAGCGAAAGCCAATCGGCCGCCTCCGAGGAATCCGATCTTCATAGCTTCTGTTAGTGATACTGAAACCAAACAAAACGAAAATAAACTAAAACATGGGTATTTTTTTTTTTATTGGAAGTAATTTACTTACCTGCACTATTTATTACGATCCTACTGGACTGGATTGTATAATATTGATGCAACGATTATAGTTCATTCATTTCTTTTATGCAATGAAAAGAGTTCATGAAAATTATATTTTTCTGCGACCGTGCTCTATGCTCGTCATCGGTTTCCATCAACATATTTATTTGCTGCTATTTAGCAGTCAAATGAAAGATCCATATAAAAAATCTACTGCGTTTTAAAATTTATGCAAAATTATTCCGAAGCAACTTACATTCGGAGCTGAGATCGGTAGAGAACTCTCCGCCGCGTCGTCTCTCAAGGAACTGAGATGATGGATCGCTTATCAGCGTTATCAGCTGTGGTTGGTACGTTACAATAATAATTACAATACTGCTCTTTAACTGATCTTTACGACTTTGACAATGATGGTGTGGAATCGTCGCGATTTTTACATATACAAGGCTTACGTAACGGTAGCGTTTTTAGTGTTGAATGGCAGCCAAAAAGTGTTTAAATTTTTATTTGACACCGAGTACGTTTCTATTATTTTAGGATTGGAAGAGGCAAGTTCAATCAAGCGGAGCTGACCCAACGCTGGACAAAAAGGCCTTCTCACTGTTCCAGTTTCCCTAAACTAGTTTTCGTACAGGATTCGTTGGTAAAATTTTTGAGAAAGGGCTTTTAGATTTTTAGATAAGCCTGCTGCTGTCTTCTCCGACAGAGACCCATAATCAAATTACCCTGAAGCGAGAATTCGAAATTCGAGAGAATAAGTTAGGCTATCGTTAGTAGAGCTATGTCTGTCTGTAAGTTTCCAGATTTCGAGCTGTGCCAAAATAAGCTTAAAACATCCCATCTCCTTGTTTTAGACGTAACGTAGCAGGGCTAAAAAATATTAGAAAAATGGTCCTAATTTTATTTCATTAATTAATCAACTTGATAGGCGCTTTTCCACCGGGGCCGCAGGGCGGCGGCGGTGGCGGCGGCGGTGGCGGCGGCGGCCGGTGAGACTTGTATGACAAAAAATTCCTTACTGCTACGTGCGTGACGAAATATTTAACAATATGTGTGCTCAGATATATTTGAAACAATGGGTGCTCACAAAAATCAGAAAACTTTGTTTGTATAGATAGATATATAGATGAATATAGTCACTTTTAATGTGAAGCACCGTGTGGACATACGAATTGCTTAGCTACTTTTGATGCTGGCTGGCAAGAGACAATGTACAGTCTCTTTATACAACATGCTCAGTAAGTTATTAATAATTAAATAAAATAGCAATGCAAAGCTGATTACAGCAGCAGCATAGCAGCATTTTCTTTTTCATTTTGCATTTAATCGATGATTGTTTTATTTATTTTTCTCTCCATAATCATTTATGTAATACGGGTAAGTACCTATACCTATAAGTCTGCTAGTTTAGTTATTAAATGCAGCTGTTATGTTGTTGTCAACGATCCGGTAACCAATACGACCTTGCGCACAATTTCTGCATCGAGTGCAACGTTCACTCGCAGATGCTCATATTTGCAATCTGCATCCACACATCGCGTCACAGCCTCATCACATAGAGTTGCTTCTGTTTACGTGCCTTATAAACAACGCTTCACTCACACGGCACGAGAAGGTAATTAAAGAAACTGACAGATAAAAAAGATAATTAGAAAATATCTAAAAGATAGTCTAAATTAAACACACAATATGATGATGCTATAACTTGGTTTAGTACAGACTTCACGCAAGTCAAATCATATAATCGTCACCCATATACGACGAAAGTAACACAATGGTTAAGTTTTAGATCACCATAGCTTATCAAGAGTTAGGAAACCCACACGCATACCGAAAAATAAAATTATGTGTCAATCTGGCTTGATTGCGATCAAATGATCAAAATGGCGTGATCACCCCTGGGCGGGCTGGGCAAGCTCGAGCACCTCTAAATGTCCTTAGCAAGGAGGACATCACCTTCGTGGTTTCATTTTCATTATAATTATAATACCTATTAAAACTTTTAGCTAAATAACACAAAACATAACAAAACAAAACGCGGTAAGCCCGTAAAATGTCTCATAAATATTAAATAACACTAACCCCTCAAGTGATAGTGGTTGTTGAGTGAGACCATGGGACTGTAAACTTTAGTTCCACAGCGTTTTATATGAACTTTCATACAAACGAAAGTAGGAAATTGTGGTACTGAAGAAGTTATGAAGTTCTTTGGACTGTGCTGTGCTACAACTGAAACTCATTTACATTTACTAAAGCTTTTAGTTTCCCAGAAAACAATAAAAAATAAAATATTTTTGAGAAATAGATAGCTAATGTGAGCTAAGTAGATCTCTAGGTTATTTTCCATGTTCGATATACTGCCTATAGGTTATTTATATCACATCCAGTAGGTAGGTTAGGTAAGCGACTATTCTAATGTAAGTATTTATCTTGTTCAACTACTAATAGGCCTTGATCTGTGGAGGTTAGGTACTTCAGATGAATACCAAGTAAGAAATAAGGCACTCGCTTATTGCAATAGCTACTATTACTAACATAATTTGTAAATAGTTTCTGTCATAGCTTTAAAACAAAAACAAAAACATATTTTAGCCAACCAGTGCCATGTCAAGGATAGTCAAGGGAATGTGGATTCAATGACGATGAATGGGGCCGAGACGACGGTAAAGCTGGCCCACCGGTTTCATGTCACTCAGCGAGCTATGGGAAGATCTATGCATGCTTGCTTGGTATTTCACTACGGGATAAAATCCGAAACGAAATCATCCGGAAGAGGACCAAGGTAGTTGATATCACACGTCTGTCGCAGAACCGATGAGCGTTGAAGCAGACGGGTTCTCGAATGGAGACCACCACGTCTCGGGAAACGTAGTGCGGGACGCCCCCTGGCAGGTGGACTGATAACCTGAGGAAGGTCGCTGGTAGTGGTTGGATGAGGAAAGCGGGTGCTCTTGGAGAGGCCTACGTCCAGCAGTGGATTGCAATAGGCTGATTGATTGAATGGACGGATGTGGCAAATTGATATAATATAATATTTTTAACTGATTACTTATGTTTACGAAAATCTCTCAGTGGGGACGTACCTATATAATATTATGAACTGTAGATGATGATGATGAAGATGATGAATATCTAACAAAGCGGTAAATAAAAATAAAAACATTTTATTTTTATTTTTTGCTCGTTTAAAGTAGGTACTTCATAAACACCTACCGCTACCTAGAGTGTGCCGTTTTATTTACCATGTTGTATATCAAGCAGATATTACCAGAGATAGGTTGCGATAAAAATACTCAATTAGAATCTGTGTTTACGCTCCGATAAGACATTTAAATTTTTTTATTTAAAAACAAATAATACTAACAGCCTTGTAATGTATCGTCCCAGTTTTGATAATTCATATTTATTATGGTAAAAGAAAGATATTTTCCCCTAGCAAAAAATATATTGGCCTCGATTCGGGATGTCACGTTTAATCCTTAATTTAAGTTAGTCCGTCCTTTTAACCTTTTAAAGAATGAAAAGGGACAGGAGATGACCATCCTAATATTAGAGCTGTCAAACATCGAATTTGAACCTTATGGCCGTGTCGATTGCACACTTAAAACATGCGACTTAAAAATATCTTAAACTGACAGCTATGCCCTTATTTTAGGTTATCATTCGTTCAAATGAATATCATTCGTTCATCACCTCTCAATCATTGGTCATAAAAAAGAAAAGGATAGCTGGATTTTGGAAACAACTAGACTATGATGCAACGGAGGAGCTTTTTTATCAGGGTAAAATAACTTAATAACGCACACACACACACAAACACACAGATACACACACACACACACACACACACACACATACGCACAGACAAACACACATACATACATACATACATACACACGCGACACATATAATATAGTTAAATAGATACTTATATAGATTATGTTTCTTTATATACTTAACTGTTTAGATTTAGACATAAAGTACCTACGTCAATTACCGCCTAGCCGATTATACCGCCTGAAGTTAATAACTCTACAAAAATATTATTAACCGCACAAAATCAGAGCCGAGCGCAATGAACTTATGTCGCCTCATAACTGTGAGCCGCGCGAGCACGTCCCCCATCCCCCGCACGCCAGTAGTCGCGCGTCATCCGTCGGAGGTGGGCGTTTCGGCTGCTGTTACAAGAACGTCACATATTTCGCGGTAAGTTTCGAGTGCATTTCAAAGTATTTATTATTGATTTATAGTTCATTCATTTGTGCACATATTCTACTAGCTCAACAGTGTGTTTTTTATTGTGCAGTTAGCTCTCGTGTATTTTAGCGAGTTTTTTCCTTGAAATCTATTCAAAAGCTAATACCGCCTAGGCGCTATTACCCTCTTGTAGGCGTTATTACCCATACCCAGGCGTTAATACCCATTATTTAATTACAGCTTCAAGAATCATGTCTGTCACAAGAAAAAAAAGTTTGTGGACTCAGCAAAGCCTAGAATCTGCAGTAAATGCCATCAAAAGTGGAAATATGTCAAGTTATAAAGCTGCAAATACGTATGGCATTCCTAGACGAACCCTGCGAGATTATTTAAAAAGTGGACTACCAAAACAACATCTAGGCAGAAAGGGAGTATTTACAAAGACGCAAGAAGAAGATTTTATTAAACGGATAATTAGATTTGCAGAGGTTGGGGTACCGATGACAGGTAAACTGATCCGTAAACAAGCTTTTGTTTTCTGTGAGAGGCATAATATTCCAAACAACTTTAACAAAGTGTGGCGCTGTGCTGGTAAGGACTGGCTGAAACTTTTTTTGAAACGGAATCCTATATTGGCTAAACGCAAAGCTCAATTTTTAAATCATGCAAGAGGTCAAAAATTAAATAAACATATTGTAACGCATCACTTTAACGAAATTAAAAAGCTTTATAATGAACTTGGTATAGATTATAATCCAGAGCGACTTTATAATATGGACGAAAAAGGTTGTCGCTTGACAATGCATAAACAGCCGACAGTAATAGCCCAAAAAGGTGCTAGACGCGTTCACATACAGGCGTCAGAACATGGCGAAAATGTGACTATTGTCGGATGCGCCAATGCCCTTGGAAATGCAATTCCGCCAATGATCATATTTAAAGGTATCAGAAAGAAACCCGAATTCGAAAATGATTTACCGACGGGATCTTTGGTTAAAATGGCTCCTAAAGGTTCAATGACAACTGAGCTGTTTATTGATTTTTTGGCGCATTTTGCCAAATATAAGACATCGGGTAAATGCCTATTGGTATTCGATGGCGCAAAATGTCATTTAGATTTTAGAATCGTAGAAGAGGCCGAAAAATATGACATTACACTGTACTGTTTACCATCGAATACGACCCATGAGCTTCAACCGCTAGATAAGGCTTGCTACAAACCATTCGAAAGTTACTGGGATCGGGAAGTTCTTGAAAATTTATACGAAAATCATACACAAAAGATTACTAAATCTACATTTAACCAGATTCTTTCCAAAGTATGGCCACAATGTATGACAATCTCAAATATTACTAGTGGTTTTAAAGCGACAGGTCTATACCCTTTCAACCCAAGTGCCATCCCTGAAAGTGCATACGCTCCATCTCAATTGACAGAACGACCAATATCCTCACAAAATACTCCCCCATCTGGCATCCCCGAAAGCGATTCTGAGCCACCTCATTTAACTGAACGACCTAGAATGGTACAAGACACTGATCTTGAAAGTGAAGGTGGTTCTTCCCCAACATCTATCTCTTTGATGACCGGTAACCAACTCGTAGAAGATGTTACTCCTGATTTGTCACCAATTATGTCTCCCAGTCACGTCGAATTTTCAATTCCTCCAATGGTTACTCCTCCACGCCAAGTCCAGCCAAACTTATCTGATTTTGACGATATCATACCGGATTTATCATCAGCTTGTTACCCTAGACAAATAGATAATAAAACTGCTTCTTCGACACAAAATTTCCAAACTTTTACGAATGATTACTCTCCAAAACCCTCTACAAGTGGCCTGCAAAAACAAAGAAAGCTTGTTGAATATAGTTCGTCATCAGATTCAACTGAATGTGAAATCATGAATCAGTTTATCTATAGACCACGTAACCCAAATTCACTGCGGTTTTACACCTCTTCGGAATCTAGCAATGATGAAGATAACATTCCTTTGGTAAACCTTACAGATGATCAAACCATTTTCCACAAATTCTTGCCGACCCCAAACTATGCAACAGTAAAAACCAAAGCACGCCGCAAAGCTATAAATTACCGAGGCCAAAAAATTACTAAAGATTTGTTTAATGACAAAAAAGATACAGATATTACAAATAAAGCAGTCACAAAAAAGAAACAAAACATAGATAACAAAAATATTAAGACTAAAGAAGAAGCCAAAACAAAACAGAAGACAAAAAACACGACAGACAAAAAAAATACAGAAAAGGAAGCACCAAAAGTAAATAATAACAAAATAAAAAAGAATCTGAAGAAAAAGGGAGAAACTGACAAGAAAAGAAAAATCGAAACTAGAAGTACTACGGCTAAAAATAAAGAAAACTATGTTACTGGATGGTATTGTCATGGATGCGATGAAGAGCGGATTGCTGATATGAGGTCATGTTTAAATTGCAAGAACTGGTATCATGATGAATGCATCGGATTAACTAAGAACGACGATGACGAATTTACCTGCCCTGGAGGTTGTGATTAATTTTTATATCATTATTTAATTCTAGGACCTAACTGAGATTTAATAATATTAAGAATTCGTTTTCTATTTCTTTTCTGTATTAGATAGGTATATTTAACAAATTAGGCGTTCTAATCTTCCTGGCAGGCGAAATAACCCTGTGAGCATTTAATAACGCCTACTAAATTTGCAGATAAAATTTTTGAATTTTCTTTTAAATTTAGTGTACTTGTTACTAATGTTGTTTTTTACGATGTCGTTGAAGAAAAAAAAATTAAGAAGATTTTTTACGTTAGTAATTTTGAAAGTTCTTTGTTCCTTATGTTTAACTGCCAAAATGTTATTTAATATTAAGAAAAATGACTAATTTATATAATAAGTTTAAGGCTGATTATATTTTTATAAGAAAAAGATAACCTGAGATCTCAAATGCAGTGTTTTTATAAATAGATACGCTTAGGCGGATTAATACTCCCTGTAGGTTATTATTGCCAATGATGCTACCATTAGTTTTAAGGAATATTTGATATTTTTTAAAAGTATTGTTTTACTTTTTCTAGCGCATTCTAAAAACAATAAACCAATAATTCAATTACTCTAGTTTTTTATTATAAATTCTTTAAATATTTTTTAATTTCAGCTTTTAAAGTTAAGTAGGCGGTAATTGACGTAGGTACCTTAGTATGGGAAGACACTGACGCCTGTAGCACAGCGTTTGCTATTACAGGCTTCAGCATCTAATGTAAATATTGCTTTGCTTAAGTTAAATAAAGATTTATTTATTTATTATTTTAAAATTAGAATACTCGTACGCCCTTCCCGTCCCAGCTTTATGCTGCTTGCTTACCTTTCCTAATAAAAGAAGGACAAACGATCACTTTAAGTAAATATTGATGATTTATTATCATTTCATGATAGGTAGTTCTCAGTTTGTAAAAGTCTGTTCGGCAGATATCGACGACTGGGACTTTTATTATCTAATCTATCCTAATAATGAAATGACCGATAGATTAATAATAATAACATACGAACGAAGGTTATAAAAAGTTATCTAAAATGTTGTGTGCGTGTTATTCTATTTTATTATTAGTTGTTTTTGTGATTATAATCTTAGTTATTTTTGTAAAAGTAAGAAAGAGTCGGAACAGAGCATCGGTGGTCTAGTGGCTAGGGCCACTGCCTCCCGTCCGGGAGACGCGGTTTCGATCCCCACCACGTACCAATGTGTTTTCAAATTTCGAATTCATATGTACGTTTATTCGACGCTGTTACGGTGAAGGAAAACATCGTGATGAAACCTGTACACTCCTGCGAAGAAACTCAAAGGTTGTGAGTGAAGTCGACCAACCTGCACTGGGCCAGCGTGGTCGACTAAGGCCTAGTTGGCCTAATTCAGACTAGGCTCGAGCCCCTCGGTGGGGACATAATATGAGCAGTTGATGAAGAAAGAACCTAAGTACTATGAACAAAACTTTATCATTGTAAAAATGGAGCAAGCCTAATAAATTATTGTGAAACGTCTTATTGTTATGCTTGAGAATTAACATAATATTTCATTATTGATGTCACAAGACATGTAACTACCTAAAAATCAAAATCAATCAAAATAAATCCAAAACAATATTAGCGTACGAGTAACGTGATGACTTTCCCAGTTATATTTATTAAAATCTCACCGAAATATATAATATATGTATCTATTATCAAAAACCGAATAACATTTTTATATTTTAAAGAACTTACATTTAATCATTTTTAGTCCTTGCTCTATCCAGCTTTAAAAACTTCTGTCACTGTTGCTTCGGTAAAACTTAATTTAATTTGTAAACAAAACTTAATTTGTATCAAATTATAAACTTAACTCATACTTCGAGATCACTGTTAATTACTGCGTGTATATTATTATTGTTTTAAATTGTCTGCGAACGACCAAGTGGACTTCAAATGCATCACTGAGCCTCGCCACGCTGACTTTATTAGTACTTTGATATATTTACTAACTAGGGACTGTTACGCGGAAAAATCGTAAGCATGTTATTCAGTTCTCAAATGAGTAATTTTATTTTAATAATGTTTATATTAGGTATATGATTTGGTGATTTCCTTTGGCTTATTGTGAATTTGTGATTCATGCTTTCATACCTAACTGACCGAGCGAGCGCGAAGCGTCATCGTTTCAGCTTGGCCAAAATTGTTTTTATATGTCCATCTGTCCATATCTGTCCATCTGTGTTTGTTTCACTCTACAGGTCGCGTTTCTCGACCGATTCTCGTGAAATTTGGTGAGCAGGTTTGATAAAATAAATTACTAGAATTTTTTGTCGAGTCAGTTTTTGGAAATTTAAAAAAATGTACTACTTATGAGGGTTGAAAACGCAAAAAAAACATAAATCAGCCATTTAAAAAGAATACTTGTGAGGTCTGCAACTCGCAGAGCCAAATTGTTTAATTAAATGAAAGTGTTAGAACGCAGACTTCTTGTTCAATCAATTTGCTGGTTGTTCAGTTTCATGAGCTGACTCACACGCGCACACACGAAATAATAATTATAACAAATAATTTTAGTAGTAACTAATGAGTAGTCTTTGGGAGGCGAGGCCTACGTCCAGCAGTGGACTGCAATACAAATACAAAATTGTTTATTTGTTTTTACAAGTTTCCTTATTATAAGTTGTAGGAACCTCCTTATAGGTTAAACAGCCTGTGCCGGGAGGAACCACTCCTCCGTTGGCTTAATTAAATTAAAAAAGGTAATAGGCTGATTGATTGATTGAATGAATAGTAATTTTCTAGTGTGTTATTTTTTATGATATGACTAACGGTCCGCCCGCGGCTACGCTCGCGTTGTGTAAGATTTTCCCGTGGGTATATGACCTTTTCCTGTAAAAAGTATGCTATATGTATTAATCCAGGTTACAAACAATCTCCATTCCAAATTTCATCCAAATCCTTTGAGTACTTCAAGCGTGAAGGCAAAACAAACACCTAAATATCTTAACTTCCAAATATATTTTCACATTTTTTAATATAGACCATTCTGTATGTAAACGTAAGACCTAAGTATTTATTATTATTATTATTATTAGTAACTATTTGTCTACTTATGATAGAAAACACTTGTGTGCCCGACAGTACGCACATTAGTATGAGGATGATAAGGTGCGTTATCAGTAGTCGCACGTGGTTCACGCCAGGATATGAACTCTGGACATCGGTGGAATAGCTCTGTTTGTAAATAGAACTATATAACTGCTATATATACTATCTACCTACCAAAGAAAATATAGATGCTACCAACTATGTTTTAACACCCACCCTGCGTTCCGAGACGCGCTGAAATCGATTAAAGCACCCGTAATCGCGTACCGAATTACCGTCAGCATGCAGCAGCCTTAACTCATACGTTTTTTTTTCCTTTCTGATCGCTGACAGTGCTGAAAGTCTGATTCGGAATGCGCCCCAAATGACTGATAATATTTTTATGAAAATTTTATTTGCTATAAATGTCGTGAGATGTTTTTTTTTTTTTTTGTTGACGGACCTAATCACTATTTATACCAGAGTGGTAATATAGTGGGCGCGGACTTGATCGTGAGAGATAGAGATTTCTTACATTTGTGTTCAGTATCACACGTAATCAAATATTGGTATGCATTTTTCATATAAAATATGACTCTATACATATAAAATAAACTAATAAATAGTTCATAAGTTCACATGCAAACTGCGCTATAAGGATTTTACAGAATGAATGCATTTGTCACCTAAATACTTAAATTATAAAGCGCTAATACCACTTACTTCTGTAGTTAGTAAATACGTATATAATACCTAGCGGTCCGCCCGAGGCTACGCTCGCGTTGTGTAAGATTTTCCCGTAAAAAGTATCCTATGTGTTAATCCAGTATACAAACTATCTCTATTCCAAATTTCATCCCAATCCGTTCAGTAGTTTTTTCGTGAGTAACAAACGTCCATCCATCCATACATCCATACTTACAAACTTTCGCGTTTATAAATTTTCGTGGTTGTTCAAACAAACCCGTAAAATGTGTCAAGTGTAGTAAGTAAGTATTATGCTAGATAAACATTATTAATGACCTCCTGAAATCAAATATATTTTGGTTTAGCTTCGTATCTTAATTTCTTCTCCACAGATTCCGCCATTGTGTTAGTGAACTCACCCAAAAAAATGTAATGACGGATCTAAGTGATGTAATAACATCCTATGGAAATAAATTATTTTGACTTTGACTTTGACTTTGACTTCTTCGTATGGATCTGCAAAAAATGCTGCACAGTCTCAACGCTGCCTCATTGTCAGTCGGTCTCCGGTTGAACTGGTCATGTTCAACGAATTAATCATTTCGGAACCGATCTCGATCAATGGCGCAGTGCTCGAAATTGTCCAAGAATATGTCTACCTTTGCAGACATTGCAGTTGGGTAGAGACAACTTCGAGCGTGAAATCGCAAGAAGAGTACAGTTGGGCTGGGCAGCATTCGGGAAACTGCGTCATATCTTCTCGTCACCACTACCGCAATGCCTGAAAAGCAGGGTTTATAACCAGTGTGTCCTACTCGTTTTGACATACGGAGCCGAGACGTGGAACATGACGGTGAAGCTGGCCCACCGGCTACATGTCACTCAGCGAGCTTTGGAAAGATCTATGCTCGATATTTCGCTACGGGATGAAATCCGAAACGAAATCATCCGGCAGAGGACCAAGGTGGTAGATTCGTTCAGAAACGTAGCAAGCTGAAGTGGCAGTGGGCTGGCCACGTCTGTCGCAGAACCGATGAGCGTTGGAGCAGACGGGTTCTCGAATGGAGACCGCGTCTCAGGAAACGTAGTGTGGGACGCCCTCCTGCCAGGTGGACTGATGACCTGAGGAAGGTCACTGGTGGTGGCTGGATGAGAAAAGCGGGTGATCGTGCGCTTTGGCATGCCCTTGGGGAGGCCTACGTCCAGCAGTGGACTGCAATAGGCTGATTGATTGATTAGCTTCGTATAAAAATAAACTTAACTGACATGCCTTCAGTAGTAATTATTATCTAATTTTTACTTATTCTACAAACATTTCAACATGATTGACACATCTTCGGTAGTATAGTGGTAAGTATCCCCGCCTGTCACGCGGGAGACCGGGGTTCGATTCCCCGCCGGAGAGTATCTTTTGCAATTTTTAATTTCTGTTTGGATTTGTGTTTGTGATGCATGACTAACTTTCTTTTATAATATAACGATAATATCACGATATTCGACACAAGCCGAATTTTTAGAACTGTTTTTATTTTAAAATTAAATATGAACCTTTTGTGTTGTATCACACTAATATTATAAAATGTGAAAATATATTTGGATGTTTAGATGTTTGTTCCACTTTCACGCTTAAACTACTGGATGGATTTGGACGAAATATGGAATGAAAATAGTTTGTAACCTGGATTAACACATAGGATACTTTTTACCGGGAAAAGTCTTATTCCCACGGGAAAATCTTACATTATAATCTATTTATTTATTTATTTATTTATGCTACACGTACTAGCTTAGGATCTACATAGGTTACATTGCAGTTATGTACATGTGCCTTGTCAAGGCATTGCATAATTGGATCAGAGGCATGCAGTGAGAGGATTATTACAACTCTAAAATAAATTAAGAAATAAAATTCACAAAAAATAATAACAATAAAAAATAATAAAATTTATAAAACATTGGGTTATGTATAAAGTTTGAATAGATTAAAATTGTAAACATTCAATATTGTAAAAAGTAAATAAGATTTAAAATTGTGAAATTAAAAGTCATAAATAATAAAACTGTACCTACACCTACTATATATTTGTAAATAAATTATTCTAGTTAACAGTTTAATAAAAATTTAAAACTAATTTGTAAACTGTTTAGGGTAAAGTCTAGAATAGAGTATGATACTTTTATAAAAACTTTTTTTAAAGGGTAATCAATGTTTTAAATAGGTAAATGACTTAATTTTATTTTAACTAGATTAGATCATGATTCACTTAAAAATTCACTAACGGAGTAATAAGACTGATAAAAGAAATGCTTTAAGTTTTGTTTGAAAAGGTATATCATCTGTTTCGTTTTTAATTTGATCAGGTATCTTATTGTATATTTTTGCAGCTTTGTAATGTGGCCCATTTTTAACTATTTCTAAATTTGCTTTGGGAAGTTCTAATTTATTACTTCGTCTAGCACTTTTAACGTAGTAAAATTCGTTTATATTTTTCCGTACAAAGACAGCAGCTTCCATAATAAAGATCGAAGGAAAAGTTATATCTTTTCTTTTATAAAATATGGCTTACAGGTTTCTCTAGGTTTAACGTTATACAAAATGCGTACGCATTTCTTTTGTAATATAAAAATATCGTGCGATTCTACACTATCACCCCACAGTAGAACCCCATACTTCATATGCGTAAGAGTATGCGTACGCATAGTAAGCCGACAGGGCCGCATCCTGATGAGTGTTTCGTTTTAAAGTTGATAAGGCATACGTAAATTTTGAAAGCTCTTCCATGTTAAGTGGGTATGCAATGTAATTCCCAATAAGGTAAACTCGCTTACTTCATCCACATTAATTTGGTGGGCAACACTGCGCAAATCAAGGCTCGACTTTTGTCTAGGTTTAAATTGAATTAGTTGTGTCTTATTGAGGTTTATATCTAAGTTATTTTCCGTTAGCCAGTTCTTGATAATTTTGAAGCTTTCTACTATATTTTCCCGGCTCTCGTCATCGTTTATGCATTTAAAAAGTATTGACACATCGTCTGCGAACATTATACATAGCGAATTTAATAATTTAGGTAATATAATCAAAACAAGTATGCAGAAGTGGACACCGCTAACGATTATACAGTTAGTTGACTGAAATAAAATGTAATGGAAGTTACAGTTAAACGTGACCGAAATTTTAATTATTATGATTTGTTTTTAAAAGCAAAGTCAAAGTCAAAATTATTTATTTCCACATAACATCCTATGATGTTATAACATCACTTAGATCCGTCATTACATTTTTTTGGGTGAGTTCATGACAAACATTCATACAAACCTAAAATCTTGGTAACAATATTAAATATGATGGTGAGTCCATTAGACGGATGCTGTCAAATATAACCGTAGTAACAAACTCGAAAAAAAATTCACAGATTTTGAATTTGACAGATAGACTTACAAAAGCAATTTTGGCCAAGCTGAAGCAGAGACTACACTGGGTAACAGTTTGGTGAGATATTATTGTATGAATTAAGCATGTACCTTTTGAATACCATTAGTTTCCACCATCAAACAAAAAGTGTAATACTGATTACCGATAACATTCTCTATTTTAAAATTTAAAATTATCAGGCATAAAAAAAAGAGAAATTGTTTAATTTGTTTGTTTGTTTTGTTTAATTTTTATAATTTAAATTTATTTAGACCCACAATATTGCTTGTTTACCCAATGCCATGTATAATTTTTAGTGAAAGCTTAATTGGCTTATGTAATAAAATAAAAAAAAAAACAAATCAAAAAGTAATGTTTTTAATGTTATTGTCTAATGTGTCATGAAAGCTGTATGTTTTCCATAAATAAATAAAATAAAATAAAAATAAAAATATTAATTAAAAAAAAGACGCTTCGCTCGCTCGGTCAATTAATCATGTTGACAAAGCTGTAAAATAAAATCTCAAAAAATAAAATTAGTTTCTTCTTGTACACGTAAAGTGGAGGTCTTGTCTTGACTACTCGATTAGTTTGAGGTATCGTTGGATAGGTTTTAAAAAAATACTGGGGTTTTGAGAAAACCATTTTTCTATTCTAGCGTACGTTTGAGAAATATTTTGTTTTTATTAAGTGCTCGTTTTTGTTAGAGTACGTCCCCCACCCCTACCAACGAAACCATTGTATTTATAAATGTGAAAAAATTCATGGTAGTAGTGCATAATCATGAATTTATTTAAAATGAGAATTATCAAAATCAAGTAGGCTTTACAGGTTAACGAGTAATAGACTTTTGATGAACGTTATCTGTCTAAAACAGGTACCTACATACCTACCTAAGTAGTATAGGGCAACTACAGAACCCTACACTTTGCGTGGCATGACACGTACTTGGCTAGTTTTCATAGTGTGGTGTTATTATTTTTGTTTTCAGAATAGTTATTTTATTATTATAATATCACACAAAGGGTTATCTAAATAGCACAAAACCGCTCCAATGGTAGATCAACCTATGAAACTTAACAAGTAAGAATGTTTTAAAATTGTATGGTAGTTATTATGATTTTAGTAGTTTTTGACGGAAGTCAATGAAAGCATTAACAATTTATGAAGTTACCTTGAAAGTGAAATCGTTAAGCCAAATGTTAATTTCGTTAATTAACGATTATAGAGTTAATGCCCAGCTCTACAAGTATGATCAAAATATACCTAATCAATATTTCCCCACTTACAACCAAATTTTGCTGCAACGCCATCTATTAAATTTCAAGAGAACCGATAATCTAACCCCACACCACCACCACAAATTAGGTAAAGCCGCGGCGCGCGCCTCACCACCACATGCCAGCGCCACCTGTTGCAGATACGCACGAATGAATTTAAAAACGTAAAATTTTGTCTGTGGTTATACTTCCATTCCGAAAAAAAAACTGCATTGGCGGACGGCAAAGTGACATTCATAAAATTGCGGTAAATTCAAACTTTATTTGTCATTAAATTTAACAAAGATTTGTGACGCGAACTCAAAATATTTATTGTATTTCTTATTAGCATTCAGATGTGCGTATATAACACGATCTCTATTCTATATCTTATTATGGTGAAACTTCTTATTATTATTAAACTTTTCGTTCATATATTTAAATTCTTCTTGATTTATTTTATTAGTCATGCTTTAATAAGATTCTTTTTCATCCCCTCAGATATGAATCCTTGGCAAGTATAGCAACCGCCGCCCCTCGGACGGAACGGAAAACGGACAGAGTATTCGACAAGGGGCTGCGAATGACGACGACACGACATGTGCCGCGAACGAACGCCCCCCACAACTTTTTTTCATTTCATTTCATTCGCGCTCGATGCGTCGTCCGCTGCGCCGCGTTCCTCCCTCTGTATCGGCTTGTCTATGGGAGTGCTCGTTCGTATTGAATTTGTGTGAAAATTATCCATGTCTGGTGAAAAAGGCGAATTTATTGTATTTCTCGCATGACAGTGAATAAAGTGACCGTCGGAAAATGGCGTTGGAGGGTGTGAAAAGTGAAAAAAGTGAGGAAAACAACGGCAACGTCGCTGACGGAAAGGCGAACGGTACTGACAACAAAAGTAAACAGGTACAGAAAAGCTTTGATTTTCATTTGTTTTGGCTACTTTGAGCTTTCAAGAATGGTCCTTCGTGTGCGCAGAATCGTTCTGAATGTTATTCAGTGAAATTCAATTGTTCTTATCGAATTTTTGGTCATAATATTGGCGTTTTCGGAAGTTACTGCAACACCGCCGCGCATCTGTGCGGAACATTGAGTTCGAACTAGGGAAAGGTGGGATATGACCTATTTTTGTATATGCGGTGTTTTATGACCGAATCTCGTCTGGTTGCCACCGAACAGCATTATTAAAGTGCTAATATTGGCTCAATAGATGCTCAATGGAGTGCTACTTTGAGCCTATTTGCCCATTGCAATTCGCTACGAAGAAAATCATTCTTTTTTAACTTCTAATGTAACAATACTTTATTATGAACATGTCAGTCATCTCTTATCAATATCATTCACGTTAGATTATCATGATAAAAATTTGTTAACTACTCTTTCTTGTTACTGTGTTATGCAATTTCTTCTTATCTGTGATAGTATACATAGGTCATATTATCTAACTCTCTTTTACTAAAAATACATTATGTTGCTTCATGCTACTAAAACAACTTTAAATTGCATCTTGAAACATTTTACTACAACAGGTTCTCTCCGGTTGAAGTCGGCATTGGGAGTAAATAATCCCTACCCAAGTTTTGTGCCTCAATATCCAATCATGCACTATTATTTCAGCTTCTTTGAGATACATGTTTGTGTTAAGTATAAAAAAAATTTAAATCTAATTTTAACAACAGATTATATAAAAAGTATCTAGGTGTGCTTTATGTAAGGTATTATTATAGAACTAGGTGGCCACCCGCGGCCACGTTTGCGTTATGTATGATTTTCCCGTGGTAATAAGACTTTTTCCCGTAAAAAGTATCCTTTATCTCCATTCCATTCCAAAGTTCAGTAGTTAAGGTGTGAAAGCGGAACTAACATCTCAACATCCACACATCCAAATATATTTTCACATTAATAATATTAGTGTGATAATAATGAATGTGCCAACCATGAACTGGCTTTCCTTGTCCTAGATTTTTGCTAGCTTCATTGTTGATAAATTATTTTGTAATGTAAAATGTCAATTAGAATAAAATATATTTTATTTCTATGTTGCACTTACATACAAGTAAGGTGAACCACAGGAATGAAAAGTGTGTAGGTGGACGAGAGAAATCAATTGGGGCATAATAGTACATTAAACTGCTTTAAAAATAGCACTTTTGTCATCATGGGATTCGTTACCTCAACATTATGTCACTCCGAAGGCATTATTTTAAGCCAAGTCCTAAAAAGGAAGGCCACTTTAATTGAACCGATCTAGTGACCCAATTAGAAGTTTTAATGGATCTCGACTGGAATTATTATCATTTCTATTTATATGGAATTTTGCATACATGCTACAACAAGCTTTATTTATTTGAGGCAGTCATAAAATCAGTTTCACCTAGAAACAAGTGTAAAATATTTAAAATTAACATGCTACAGTATTTGCTTAGTATTCATTTTTTAACCGACTTCAAAAAAAGGAGGTTCTTAATTCGGCTGTTTTTTTTTTATGTATGTTATTATAGATTAAATACTCCAGCACTAATAAAGGGTATTTAAATCAATGAATTACATAAAAAAAATACAAATCTGATATAACTTATATACAAATAATATTTGCTGTGAAGATCAACTGGCTTAGTTTAAATGTAACTAAAATACAATATGGCGCTTTATAGTCGGTGTCTGCTGTGACTGTGACATCATTTGAACTACTTGCCAACAACACAGACCTTGCTAGTTTGCTATTCAATGATGTAAACTGTAGTTAAGTATAAATTATAATTTATGAATACTTGTTTCATTAAGAAAATGAGAACTTATTCTATTCTACTTTAATTAATATTGACTTTTTCAACTTCTACAACTCTTGAGACTTTTTCACATGTAGAAACGAAATGAACCGAAAGCGTCTTCTGAATTTTCAATCCATACGCGATATTACTATAGCGGTACTTACACCGATTTATACGGTATTCGAGAGAATTTCAATATACGCGCATCATCCGCTATTTTGTGAAACAGCCGGACAACACGCGTAATATAACATAATAATAGGTCTTCGCAAATAGCCTGGGAACATCTCAAATAAGCCAAGTCATTTCTATTGTTTGCTTTGCACGCCAAAGTACGTCAGCTTAATCAGCACCTTAGAAATTCTTTCCCTCCGTTTTTTCATGGCGGCATCTGCTGCATTGTTATCTTTCTTCGCCTCGTGTGTAAGATTACACAATACGTGTATAGGTGCAGGGTCGCATTGCCCCAGTTCGCCATTCTGATCTATACAAATTATAATTGCACGGTGGGTACGCTCGGCCTTGTTCCCATCCTGCCACTTTTTATTTGGGCATCCTCTGCTGCAAACAAATGGTCTCAATTGAGCTTAAGTTGACCCAGAGTAATCAGCTGTCGCAAAATTCAATGTCGATTTGGCAGGATAAAAACTTACTAATCTATCTTCGTACATCTACTCTATTGTCTAAGCGTGTTTACCTCTACCGATAGGTGGGATTAGGTAAGCCTTACCTAATCTAACATAAACAAGGCATTGATATTCTCACAAAACCCGTACTGACTCAGCCTGCACATCCTACCATCTGTATCCTTTGAAAAAAAAAACTAAACTATTTTGACTATTGTAGCTTTCGTAGCTTCAAGGATGCACCACATTCTTGTGTTGCTGCGCGAATGTGTTTATCTTTATTCCGCGGTTTAGCTGAATGAGGCCAGCTGGGGTTATCGGCTGGTTCTTCACAAATCGTTTCCCCTAATAAACGTGGGTTGTCATAATTCACTACTGTGCGAAGGTCGAGGCCTTAATGACGTAATGTTGTTGTCCCCACGAGGCGTGGCCGACCCACCTTGCGGCTTATTCAGTGGAAAAATCGTTATTCCAGCCATAATAGAAGCACGTAGCGCCGCTGATAAGCACGACAGACTTGTATTTAATAACAGCTACCGGCATAACGAGGTAACTGATAACGTCAATATTTTAAAGGTATTTTCACAATCTGAAACTTGACGTTTCGTGTTCAAGCGACTTTCCAACTGAAGTACCTCTTCAGACTACAAAGATGAATCTTCAAGAGGGACCCGTCCAACAGTCTCGCGTCGTCGATTCGAATAAGTGCTACAAGGTTGTAAACAAGTAGATGAGGTGACCTTGAGGGGTAGAAAACTACGTGACGTCAGCACGTTGGGGAGGAATCCATTGTTTGTTACAAGTTACGAGCCCATAGTCTCGAAGTTCGGCTCTGGATACGAGGTGTTTTATGCGGAATAGGTGAGGGGATGAGGAATCATTTAAGAGAGGCAACCTGGAGCCAGGCTGGGAGCTAGCTAAAAGTAATGTGACAGGCTGTATAAAATGACTCCTTGGAGACCTACTGCCAAATGGATTTCGCCGATATTTCATTAATTATTCGGACACACATTTTTCTGTGAAAGCTAAAGTTAAAAAGGAAAATTGAAAAGAAAACCAATATACAGCACGATAAAAGTTCAGAAGGTTTAATTTTGAAAGTTTATACGGCGTTGCCTAAACAACAACAGTTATTCCAATAATATACGTTGTTTACCAAAGAGTTCAGTTTATTGTATGGCCTCGCGAATCACCACCCTTTTACGACCAGACGAGGGCTTGTGAGAGCGAATTTGATTATTCACTAGCGGACATGAAACGAAACCCTAAACTAAAGTACAGTAACACAACCACGTCACTGTTGCTTTGAGGTAATTTTCAGCCAAGTGGCCACAAAATGGTCGAAATTAAATAAGGACTGTGTTTACATTTAGCACGTCCTTAAAAGTCGAAAACGAGGATTGTAGGATGTTGGAAAAAAAGAAAAATGTACCTTGAAGTTTCTATGCAACGAAACAAAAAGCTTTAAACCCGCGAAGTTCAAAAGTTCTTTGTGGCAAAGATTCGCCTACAAGTTCCTCGACAACATTGTGAGGGAATTAAAAACCATTCGGACTCTAAGGAAAAGCAACATTCTTACTCGCTATTGAGTTAATTTAAAACGTATCTCCGTTTAGCATAGAGGAGCTGTGCATACCAATTGAACCATTGTAACCGTAACGAGTATACAACACGCTAATCAATCGTAAGGCGATTGTAAACGATTCGGCGGCGCGTGCGCAGCTACTGTTATCAATATTAATGAATGAAGCCTTCATTGATTGCTGGTGAGTAATAAAGGTCGATTGTTTTATTAATTACTTATTTATTCTTTAGTTACCCTTAAACGCTTATTATTGAGACTTTTTACATATATTGTATATTTTGTACTACCCCTGCCTGCCGTCATAACATCGAAACCATCCTATTTCTAGTTAGAATTATACCCATTCGTTTTTTTTATAACTAGCAAGTACCTCTGTCAAGCAAAAACAAACCGTAATTATTATTTTTTGTTTTGCTAACTGGCTTTCTCGAATTACCTACAGCGCATTGTATAATAAAGCTTTATTATACAAGTCAAATTTATTCGCGGCGCCTATTCAGAGCTTTCTTTGTTTGGTAGCTTTTTGTTTTTTTTACGTCAGTTATTATTAGATCGTCTGATCACGCGCCGCCGGGAGAAAGTTGCTCTGACATTTAACTATTGTTGGTCCAACAGGGTGAAATAAAAAGGTAAGCCGCTATCACATGGATAACAGTTTGTTAACGTCAGCTAAATGCAGTTTTGTGTAAGTGGAGCATTATTAGATTTATTAGACCTTTATTAAAGTAACTTGCTTTTAGAATTAATCTTAATTACTTTCTTGTGTTATGATTAAGATGATTAAGAACTTAACGTGGATATGTACGTGCTTAATAGTGCTTTTCTTTTGGTATGTGTTTGGTTCACCGTCGCGATTAAAGCTGCCATTGCGTGTAGGCCACACACTACTACAGAATGCCCTTCAGGTAGCAACCGCCCCCGCCGGCGGGGACGCGGAACTAATAGTAGAATTAATTCAGTAAGACCCGGTAGGGGTCATTCTTCTCCGACGCGCTTCTCGCCCTGGCAACGTTCTGGGCCGCGGTCCGAGCCCGTCTGAGGGCGCCCCCAGATACGTTGTCATAAAATTCCTAAGGGGTACGAGCCTTCTGCTCCCCCGCAAGTCCGCGCCCACTATATTACCACTCTGGTGTAGATAGTGATTAGGTCCGTCAAAAAAAAAAAATGTGTTTGGTATTGTACTAAGTACTCATTCATTCAATACCTAATTGCATATTGTCTATTTTCATCAATATCCTTGTAAATCTTAAGGTATAAACAGAATAATCGGAAGTTCCAAAAATAACACAAGAATTCATTATATCGATCGAACGTACGTAGCTCACTCAATAAATAGCTGCAGGTAACCGACAAGCCGAACAACAAGTGTGTTTTATTTCTGTAGAGTTATCTAAACAAACAAGTTTCAATTTCGTTACGTTGTTGATTTATATGTGGTATGTCGATCTCGGGCTTTTGGAAGTCGGACTCACTTTCATTTCGGTCGCTCGGTGAAATAAAGTAAATATATTGTTTTAAACGGTTTTTTTATAAAGTAACTTGCAATGAACTTATTTACTTGTTTCTTGTTCCCCTAATCTCATAATCTCATTTTACCGTATGCAGGTATGCATGAAGGGTTTAGTTTCCTGCAATTTGAATGTAAAAGCTAAACACATTTCGGAAATAGTAATTTATTATAAAAAGTGGTAAAAATCTAGTATGACTGTTATAATAATCTAGTTAACAAAGCATGGCGTGTCGCAGCGGCCATTGCGTGACCACAACAAAAGCTTAGTGCGTAGCGCACGCACATGAAGCCAAATTTTTAATCTTTGTGATGGACGCCACACCACACAGTCTTGATTGCCAGCAGTGTGTCGATAATAGAACTTTGTTTTTGATGTACTTATCTTTATTCTTCTGTACAAAACGCACGGTTACAGTGAATTTGTAGACAATGTGGTTAAGACAATTCAGAAAGTCACGCTGTAATCTGTAATTTTAGTTCGTCCGCGTCATTTTTGCCGGACGCGTCGAATCGTCGTTAATTGCACATAGAACGGATGCAAAGATGCATTGTCTTAAAATATCCTAATTTGACAACTAGATTATTATTAATACCAAGTAATATTGTTCGATCATTTCCATTGGTCATCTATCTGATCTAGGTTTTAAAATTAGCATTAGAGCACTTATTTATATTTTTCTTTAATTAATATTTAACAAAATATTTGCTTTGTTTCACCGAGCGACCAAAATGAAATGAAAGTGAGTCCGACGTAGCCCGACTTCCAAAAGCCCGAGATCGACATACCACATACAAATCAACAAAACGTAACGAAATTGAAACTTGTTTGTTTAGATAACTCTACAGAAATAAAACACAGTTGTTGTTCGGCTTGTCGGTTACCCAATGCTCAACCTGCTTGAGTGAGCTACGTTCGATATAAATGAATTCTTGTGTTATTTTTACTGGCGCCTATCAGTACGGTTCCTATTCTGGCAAACCGCGTCGTGACTTTGGGCCATTCCGAATAGCCAGGCTAATTTGTTTCTTTACGAGCCGCTGTTTACATTTTACTCCAGGAAAATGGGTAGTTCGCCCGCTGACCTATTATTAAACAAGATGGATGCTTTCTTTGTCTACCAGTTACATTATACGTTTCGGTTTGGTTTGGATCGATGTCGAAGTAGGAACATTACACTAGACAGGAAAAAGTTCTGTGAAGTTTTATGTGCTTTGATATTAGTTTGATCTCTTTAATCTTACGTGGATCTAAACGTCAGTAATTAACTAATTAGTTACATCCAATCCAAAAATAATTAAATTTTAAAAGTTTTTTCGAAATGTAAATGTGTCAATATCAATTTGCCTTATCAGTAAAGAATTTCTAATCTAATTTGCGTGACACTTCTTCCGGATTGTTACTTGAATAGTAACACGACACCTTGCAGATATCGCGTAACTGTCGGTTTGAAGTGGCAGTATCTTTGACTGAAGCCACTGTGACAGATGCCTCGTTAAGGTTGCGTTTCAGTTTCGGTATCATATCAAGTTACATGCTTAAGATACCCGACTGATGATACCTTATGATATGATGGTTCTTCAAACTCTTCAATATGCCTCAACTCACTTGTATTAAACATTTCTCAAATATTTATTATTTTACATTCTGATGAGGACGATGTTCCCTAAACGTTCATTGCTTGATTGCTATTATTAATGCTATTGCTTTGACAATACTCTTTGTTAGCGAGTTGACAATTCAACGATTTATTTTATTTGACGTCTCAATTTACTCGAGTTTTATTTGTTGCACTAAAGTTTGCTTGCAAAGTGCAGTAACCTTCTAATGGGGTTAGCTAGACGACGATGTGTATGGATGTGGAATCGAGTTGTTACTTGCTATGTCTGTGCACGCAATGCCGAATGAGGGCAGTGACCATTGTACACACCACGTCTACGTCTAGGCTTTGTTTGTTTGTAAGATGTATTATGTCTGCTAGTTGCTGTTTTAGTGCTTTGGAAAGCTGGGAAGAAATTTCAAATACGACCTTACAAAACAATACTGTGAAACTCTTCATGTTGACACGATTTTCAATTGGATGGTATTTGAAGCAATCGTGGTTGGTTAATTTGATTTGATGTGCCGTGCAGTTTAATTTCGTAATTAACCGCTTATACAGGCATTATTTTCAAATTCATATTACAACACTTATGAACGTCCAACATAATGTAATTCTGAAAGACTCTTGCATCTATCAAGCCGAACCTCTTTAGAAAGTGCGATTTGCGGGTATCTATACTATACTTATATTAATGAAACACTCCCTTTCTCTGACCACATCGATGTGGTCTGGTCTGCACTTGCTCCATCGGAGGTGGCGACGCGTGACGTCAGCAGATGAGTAGCCAAGTGGAAACAGAACAATGCTGCCATGGTTTCTTCAACGCCGTTGTTTTTAACTTACCTGTGCCTCGGTTTCAAATAAGGAACGTTAAGCTTTAAATTTTGCCATGTTTGGGCCCTGACATGTTTTCCTTAATTTATTTTGGGTCTGTGCGGGTCGCCAGTATTTATACGGCTTGATGAGCGTTACGTGTTACACTAATTAGCATTTGTGTAACTTCATGCTCAGTGGAGCTTGTAATCTCTTGTTCTTTCCTGTGACCAATTTCATAATTTAATTTTGACGTTTATTCGATATCGTCATCGTTATGTTTAGGGTGGTGTAGCGTTGTATGTGTTTTACTATTTTTAATGTTAATAGAAGTTAAGTTTTTTACCATCGTCGTGAGTAAATAGGTAGAGTCTCTTTCAGTCCATTAAGTAATTCTTTGCTTGCCAAAAGTGGGTCGCTTGGCTGAAAAACAAAAGACTACGCCCTTTTCAACGCCGCCGCTTTGGTATGAGCTTTAAATTAGTTCTCACAGTAGTTTTCTCCTGCAATCTTATTGCTACTTCTATTTATATGACATTTTCCCGTCTCCTGATAATCTATTGAATTAGCCTAGTTGAATCGCGGAAGTGCACGCCAACGCCAAGCTAATTGAATGGTACTGTCTGAGGGTAGAGAAGAAGCAACCTAGGTTTATCGAATTATATATACTTGAGGGGCAATACAAAATTGAACCTTATTTTATTAATTAACTCTAATTTGTAACGCGCTGTCGATTTAGCACACTCCGTTCGTTCTGAAAACAATTGCAGTTTACTGATACAGTACAAGAGTCTTTGATCACACACTTCTCTTTAATTTGAAATTCACTCATTCCAGGGCAATTTTTAATAGTCCACGTTAAGTCAACCATACACTGATCAGCAACACGAACATTTTCAAAAAGACAGTCATCGTGTGGTTTGTAAGGTCAACAACCGACCTCACAAAAAGACAGTCATCCAGGTAACAATAGTTATATAGCTAGAACATCGATATTCCCCGATCATCACTGCGCCCTCCAGGCGCTCCAGCCCGGCTACCGGTCACGTAATGCCTTCCGGCCCGCTAATACAGGTTACCGTTGCAGCCCGACGTGCTAAGTTCACGGATCAAGTTTGTTTTCTTTTTTTGTGTGAATGCGTGAAGTGAGAATTGCATACTGTAAAGCGTTTGGAACAAAAAACGTGCTAATGAGGGTTTGAGGTTTGTATGCGTAAAAGCATGCTCGGTTTCAAAAGCGAGCTTCTATTTGATGCTAAATGTCGTTTACTGCATTTGGTTGCTATTGTCCATTTTGTAGCGTTGTTGTCATATAAAAGAAGTATTAGTTTGAATATCCCAACACATTGTGAACGTAATTGAGTCCTTTACAATTACCTACTGTTTACATACAGCACTAATATAATCTTATCGCTCTAATTCTAATTGCGCGATGTATTAACGTCCTTCGTGTGTAAATTTAGATTTCCCGGACTAGTAATTAATGTAGTATACCTCTAAACACCCACAGGAACATATTCAAGGCTACAACAATCGACGTTAATGTAATTAAGGTTACTCTGTCTGTTTCTGCTACTAAACTCCATTGTGGGGAATTAGTTGGAGTGCCTGATCTAGACTAGACTTATCATACTTTATTAAATACTAATCTGCTAAATAAAACAAAAAATAATTTCTGTATTTTTAAAGTTATATATTTTTGTAAGTTTACGAACCAGGTGAATACACCGTGATAACATTTTAATTGCGACAATTTTTTTTTGCTTTTGCAAAATATGTTTTGTTCTTGTTGTACATTTAGTTTAGGTAATGTTACATATGCGACAAGCAAACAGCAATAGAACCTAGAGAAGGTTCTATTACTGAATCTCAACCCAAAAATGTTGCCAAACATGGTTTTAATGTACGTCTCCTGTGAGCCAACTAAGGCTTTGCTCATCCCTATAATAAAAGAGATAGGTAGGAGCATGATTTTCTGTATGTATGACAAAAATCTAAGATATCTGTCTGTCAACATATTTTACCGAGGCATTAGACAAAGTTGACCTTACTTTGTACTCGAATAGCTGTCTTCTTTATTCATGTTTGTTTGCCAATTTTGTCATAAAGAATTCCCTGTTATTCGAGTTTTATGGAGATAAAGTAGATTGAAAAAAATAGGGTTTCCGTGTTTGTGTGTTTCGTTTATTTTAAAGCGGGTGATTATTACGGTAGTGCCGCAAGGAGCTACCTTGGGTTAGAAGTTCTTATAACTCTACATTAGATCGCACACGGGCCTTTTGTACATACATCTTATTAATTAATTTTATGGCAGTGTTACGTTATAGGGCAAACACGAAACGGAGTAACTGTATGAATTATGTATGTTAGTCTTCTCGTGTTCGTGACTTTGCATGCAGTTTACCATTTAAAACTAAGGGTGCGAGCGCGCTAATGCCTCTTCTAGATAAAACTACTGATAAACGCAAATCACGATTCCTGGACACGTCGTCATCGTCGGCAACTAAATTAACAATTTAGCGATCCTTTTTCATAGTTTCACATAGTTATACGATCGTTGCACTATAAAAAACGCGATCCGAATGGTTGAAATCGATTTGCATTACAACTACCAGCTATGCATTTTAATTTAAAAATCCGTGCGGGGAGTCTCGTTAACAATGCTCTCGTTGAATAGATGGTATCTTGTTGGGAATGCGACAGTCATACACAATAAATTGCTCTAGATTTGACCGGAAATTGACGAAAATCGTCAGTAGGTGGACGTGAGTGATTAAACTGATCCTGTAGCGTTCACAGTCGTAAAATCCTGACATCCTGCCGAATACGTAGGTAGTTATTTAATGTAGTTTATCTTCTTTGTTTATGAACGAATGAATGATATATTTAAGAGTGTTACGATGGTTGATTTTAGGTGCACACAAAGTATGTTGGTTGGTATACGTATGAGACCGCGAAGAGATTGCAATCACAGAACGGAAATTATGGCTGTAGAATGAAGAAACACAACACGCTAAGCTCAATTTTTTCCAGCGTAACATGACCTAAAACCTATATTCAATATTTAAACTGGCTAATATGACTTATTTATTCGATTTGTCGTTTGGTATAGAATGAAAGCATTATTCTGTAGATCTAGTCATAGCTAAATCATTCTTATTTTCATCAACTACAAATTGTATTGGCTCGTCAATCTCCGAGCATATTTTGTCTTTCATCTGCCAAATTAAATTATATTATAAAAATTTTTTAATACTTCCGATAGATGACGTTATATGCGTGCGCGCAGTCGTACAACATCTGTGTCAAGTCCACAAATAAATTCGTGATGCAATTTGTACCAAACTTATTCATGTCTTATTTTAATCTTATTCTAAACAAGTTTTTCTTTCAGATCATATCATTTGTAATCCGAGTTTGTAATATACCCAATAAAATACAACAGTTTAAACGTCATTTACTCGTTTGCTGATTAAAAACTTTTTTTTTTGAGACGGACTAATCGCCATTTCTACCAGAGTAATATAGCGGGCGCGGACTTGCGTTTATTATTAGCCTTTCTTAATAGACGATATTTTTGAGATAACTCAAATAAGGTAGCTTACCTTGTTTTGAATTATTTTATATACCTGCAATTTATATGTTGCACAAACAGTTATAAAACAAATTATATAAATAATTATTGTACAGAAAGAGACACACTTTATTGCTCATACGAGTATCAGACTACAGGTCTTTTTGTAGGTCTCAATCGCACGACCCGATGCAGAATAAATTACGATAAGTGGCAAGGTCTCTAATGTACCTCTGGTGTATATTGGCGCTCTATTACTCCAATTGTCTGCTAATCAAAAATATTGGCTGTATATGCATCCACCCTCTTCATTGACGAACTAAACGAGCGTAGGTATGAACGCTGACAAAAAATAAAATGTATGATATGACATCCGTGTTATTCAGACAAATTCGACACATCTGACCTTGGATTTAGACGCTAAGACACCAAATGACCTTTACAGATAGATGGATGGATGATCAAATTGTACATCAATAGAAGTGTGGGTGGGTAGATATTCAACTAATGCATGGGTACGGTACTCATCTCAGAACATATATGTATTTACTAGTAAATTCTACATTGTGTGGTGCGCTGTTCGCAGGACCACAAATTCATTTCGCCGGCACTTGGCGTACAGCCAAAGAGCTTAATTAGCCTGTGCCTTGCGCAGTAACAATTTTGTCCTGTTACTCTTACACGGAAGTAGAGACAGTGTTTCACTTCACTGACACACTTCTATTTGTGGTGTTGAACGAGTCACATGTCATTTATGTTCTGTGGTTAGAACTAAAACCTCACCTAATTTTTCATGAGCAATACGAGTACCAATGTTTAATAATATGTAATAATAAAAGATAATATAAATCAATTTTCATCCAACAATAGTACTTGTGATAATAGTCAGACACAATACAGTGTCTTGTATAACTTAGACGACGATTATAAAATTGTTATAAAACTTATAAATGTATTAGTAGCACATGATGTAAATTGATCAGCATAACCGGCTAATGCCGCGGTCACTGCCAGCAGAATTATGTTTCGAGTTCAATGTGTGAAATGTTACGTTTACCGAATATACACACATCTAATCGTATGTAACTGGAATTGGAAGTCAGGTTTTCATTTGTGTGTGCTTTATTTAAAAAAAAAACTTTAAACCTAACCTACACTTTTGGCAAGAAGGCCTATATCAAAAACTATGTAGAAAGGTAAGCATCTCTTAATAATATTCTCATCTAGAAGTGAAAAGAAATATATGATTGATGGTCGGTCGTATACGATTTACAGACACCTCATTAATCAAGTGACGCTTCTGCTTGTACGCCTTCCATCCATGGTGAGAAATATTAACTCGCTAGATTTCTATCCATCAACCTAACCTTTAATACACATAATATAGTATTTCAATGCTGACATTGGTACTAATCTGCATACGACTCGAACACGTTACAAACACAAAAAGAACTAACACAATACCATAACTTTAATTTATTTATATGACAATAACGAGGTTTGATAGCTAACCTATATGCGTGATGCGCGATAATCTAACGACCTTTTTATATCATTAGTTTTCATATAATATTGTAGTTTACTTGCCTAAGGAGTTCACTAAAGAAACAAATTGACGCAACTTATCGCCATCACCTCTACATTTCTCAGTCATTTACATAGATAGCAACTGGAAAAGTAGCCTACTCAGTTTCCTTATTTGTAGCTTTCTATTTCTGTAAAATAAGATAAAGAATATACAGATAATTTAAAGTCTTTTAGTACCGAGTTTTATTATGTCCATTAATATTATTGTATCATGCAAGCATAGTACAAAATATTATATAATTGTTTTATGACATACCATTTACTTTTATTGTCATTAATGTCAGTAACTAACAAACTATGTAAGTATGTATAAGCATCTTCTTTAAACTCATTGAAATAAAAGTGATTTAAGTGTTTTAGCCAGAGAAAGCTACACAAATAGTTTTTTGTCAAGTGTTAAATTACCGTCTTTTGTTTCTATTTCCTTTTCCTTTCTTTCACTTAAGGTCATCCATCAGGCATTTTGTGGACCGACTTATAACAGTACTTAACCTTTTACTTAAAGTACAATTGTTAGCAGCAATTTTGTAGAGATTTCTACGTAATTATATTGTACAGTTGCCCTACAAAAAAAGGTTCGCCGCAAGTCAATTTCTTATTCTATTCCGCTTCATACAAGTTTCGAATCAAAGATTTCTCGACGTTGAGAGGTCAGCTCTGCCCCGTGTAATCTAACCGCAACATCAACGATGCAATTTCTTGGATTATAGCAGAAACAAATGCAAATTCATGTGAACAACTTTACTTTACTCTTACATTTGTTAGAGCTAAAAGATACATAATATTACCATTACTTACAAGAACAGATGGAATCTCGGAATCGAGTATCATACCAATTGGTTCTAACGGTTTCAGCAGAACTACATTGCAAGCCAGTAAATATGAAAACAAAAGAATGATGGCGGCGAAATTAAGCTTTACATTTTTAAAAGTATTGCATTTATTTGCTCTGAATATTTAAGTCCAAAATTTATATTCATCTGATGCAATTATTAAATTTAAATCGAAGCATCCCTTGCAAAAAGAATAGACCTCGTTGCGAACAAAAGAATCGTATATTTGACGTTAAGTATTGAATTTATGTTGTCACAGTCTAATGCACATTATTGTAGATCGTTTGTCATCCGCATTATTGGGTCAGTCGGAATTGGGGCGATGGGTGAAGCGATGAAATGTGAGAATCCGCTTTCGAAGCTGAATCATCTTGTTAGAGTTTTCATAGTCTGCAGATTTTATTTTAGCGCCACCGGATGAGATTGTTTGGACGATAAATCTTCTTCTCAGAGTACGCAGTTTGGATTCAGGTCATTCTACAGCTATCTTGCTTTTTTGCTTTTTGTCGAAAATGCTGAGTTGATGAACGTGTCGTAGTCAGATCGAATCAGCCAGTGTCTATTCTCATTGTAGCAGTTAGTTCCACTGTTGGATCTCTAGTAAGACGTACGCGTTTCTTAACCAATCTATTTCACGTGTTCTATTTTTATTGTCGTAAAATCGGTCATAGGCAAATTATCGCGACGTGTCATCTTTGACTGTCGTAATCCTAGCGGATACATTTAACCATAGATTAGATTTTTTTTGCTACGCAAGAAGACCTCTATAGCTTGGAAAAGAGACGTCTAGTCCTTATGGATGGCCTGCAAGTCAGAAAGAGATGCACATCAAAGTACTGGCGTGACATTATTTTTTTGAGTATCAACCCGCAGCAACCCGCTTGATTTAAAATTTTACCAAATTTAAATATGATAGTAGATAAAGTATTGTATGTTACTGCACTAGGTAATAAAACATTCGACGTGTGATACTATTAAAAAACTCCCCAACAACGGCTCGGTTTTTAAACGTGTTATCGTGTTATTATGCAACAGTTTCATAAACTACCATTAATTTGTATCGACGATGTCACTGATATTTTGGATGCTAATTGTAAAAAAATAGTCGATAAAAAAATGTCAAGGCAGACAACACTGCACTCACACATTTGCATTCGAATTTTTGGTTCATTTTTGATAGGGCTTTGTTTATCTTGTACATATTGGCCTCGATTCGGGATGTCACGCTCTAATCCTTAATTTAAGTTAGTCCGTCCTTTTTACCTAAAAGGTAACAGGTTAAGATTGAAAAGGGACAGGAGATGGCCATTCTAATATTAGAGGTGTCAAACATCGAATTTGAACCTTATGGCCGTGTCGATTGCACAATTTTAGAGAGCACTTAAAACATGTGACTTAAAAATATCTTAAACTGACAGCTATGCCCTTATTTTCAGCGGCGTGCGCAGGGTTTAAGGACAAGGTAGGCAGGCAGGTATAAAAAGGATAAAAAAGCACTTACCAAAAAAATTCATGAAAGGTTACTGTATTGTGTTGACCGGTGGTGTGGTGTTTCCATGCAATGAGTGATGTAATGTAAGTTTGGCCACCTCAAGTATCTAACCAGGTGATTGAATTGAACAAGTCACACTAGAGATAACCGAAATGGCCTTTAAAAATTTACATAGCCGGTGTCGTTCCAAACATTTAAAGAAGTGCAGAATAAAATACACGGAAAACAAAACACTATTGGTGTGTACAACCTAGTTGCGTTGCAAAGAGTTGCAATGCAATTAACTCAAAGGAATTGCAATTTAGACAAACACGGCCCGGCGTCGGCACAAAGTTCACAGCTATTACTCATTGTTATTAAAGTAATTTACTAACACAAAAAGCACTAATTGCTCAAAAAAACGATTAAAAACTTCAAAAATCACTGCGCGTTACAACAACAAAAGTAAACAATATGGCGAATGAGTGACGTTTGACGTTTCCAACCCTGCGTTCCGAGACGCGCTGAAATCGATTAAAGTATCCGTAATCGCGTTCTGAATCACTGTCAGCCATACATTTTTTGCTTTTCTGATCGCTGCTGACAGCGCTGAAAGTCTGATTCGGAATGCGCCCTTTTGGTTTGGTTTTACCCAATACGCGCTTTTTCATACGACTGGTGCGTTGTGATTGGTCGTTGGTCGAAATCGCGCACACTAACGCATTTGTATCACACAGACAAGTTTTGTGTTCGCACATAGGGTCTTTATAGCACACAGTCATATATTTTCTCTCACTACATGTAAGGAAACGTCAGTTGGAATAGGCAGTGCTTTTGGCGAACGTAAACAAAAGACGAGTGGAATTTGTTAAAGATCAGGATGTGTTAAATTAATATGTGTGTTATGGTAGTTAGTATGATAGTGTAGTGTAGTTAATTAATGAAGGTATTTATTTGAAAATTACAGGGTAGGCAGTGCTTTTCTGCCTCTATGGAGCGCACGCCACTGCTTATTTATTTATTTATTTATTATTAGTGATACTTCACAGCACATAAACACATCTTAATAAGTGACATTAAAATTATACATAGCCAATAACGAAGATCACATATTACATTTTATCAAGGGTAGGGAGAAAGATTTTTTTTTATTCGATACAAAGAAAGAAAAGAAAAAAGTGATTCTATATAAAATTCATAGTAATATATACATATTTTACGTTATCATTCGTTCAAATGAATATCATTCGTTCATCACCTCTCTTTCATTGGTCATAAAAACGAAAAGGATAGCTGGATTTTAAAATTTGAATTAGAGCATGACATCCCGAATCGCAGTCCACTGCACAAGATCGAGATGGATGGCGTGTTCTCGTCTCGGAGGCCAAGGTCCACTTTGGATCGCTGAGCTAGCGGAGTAGTAGTAACATCCCGATCGAGGCCATTATATTATGCATTTAACATAATTAATATATCTTTATTATTAAACTTGGGAAAGTAGTCGTACAACTGCAGCTTTGAATGAATATATGCTTTGTTTTTTTTTTTCTGCGAAACTTTGGTGGAAACCAGATCATTCAATCAGTAGGTAACGTTATCTACTGTGCGATATAGTTAAGGTAACTAAATATCATTACCGCAATATTCAATATTCTCCTATATATTTGCCATACGTACGATACATCTTTGCTTTGAACGATGAATAGAAAATCTGCATTGTTCTCGGATCGGAGCTATCCTCAAAAACATCTATTCCCGTTGTTTTTAAAAGAAAACACGATGCGTTGACGTCTTCTCATGCATAGATATTTTATCTGTGTGTGCCCATGTATTTCTAAAAAGTACTCGTCGGATTTCTAGCTCTGATAAGGTTCGCCAAGAATTTACATTTCGTTTCTAAAAGAACTCTGTGCAGACAAAAACTAGATCTATTTATGAGGATTCGTTGCAAGTTTTTTCTTGCTTTCAAGTGGACCTTGATTGCAATACTTTTCCGGTACTTTCTCGTCTCACTTTCCTTCTTTTAATAGTCAAGTGCATCTTTCTTTGCGTGCATTTCTCCTTGTCATTCGCATGCAGTCTTGTTGCTACGAACCATCATGACTTTCTAGCTTGATTTACATACTCGGTATTATGAATGATGTTTGTTTTAGGTGACTTTTTTATTCCATTTAGGGATACGATAAGTACCACATGAGCTGTTTGATCTAACGTTTCCTGCTTTCTTTACTTTTAATAGCAATCGTGCTGTCGTTTCCCATTCTTACCTATAATTACTGGCCATTGGACAAGCGTGAGAATTTCACTATTATTGTTCTGGTCTACGTTTACTTTTAGCTAGAGATAGTTAAACTGCGCATGAGTGTTATCCGTTTAATTTGTATTGGTTGTGTATACTCTCTGTTTATAGGTTGTGCATTGTGTTTGTGTTTAATGACTTCTAGCCTAGATCTTTACGGCCTTCGTTTGTGAAGATGTCATTTGTCTCCCTAGTGACTGGACAATCCTTAACCTTGTAGCTTCTATTCTTATTCTTTACATATGTTCGATGTCACGTCTAGCATAACAATGCTTATATAAGAATTAGTAGTTATTGTTCCTTCATCATCGGCCTTTGGTAATAATCACAACACGTAATGTCGTATAGTATTGAGTATAAACTGTTTTTAAGCAGACTATCTGATCATAACAATGAAATAATACAAACATGAGATTCTCACCTTTCAACTTAATTATTTTTCTCTCCATTCTAAAGTAATGAATCCGAGAGCACTCCCTTGGGATTAGGGCATGGATACCGGTATACCGGTATACCGAAATACCGGTATACCGGTAAAAATTTTCGGTATTTTGATACCGGTATTTGAAGAAAAAATACCGGTATTTCGGTATTTCGAAAAAAGTGATCTAATTTTGCAATATCGGCAGTTTTTCAACTAATGGAAAGTCATTGATAGATTTTATACCATCTCATTTTATTTTTTAACACGTTTTTATTAACTCGCTTTCTTGTCTGTCTGTTTGTTTGTTTGTGGGTTTGTTCGGTCCGAATCTTGCAACTCATTTTTGAAGCACGTGCTGTTATTCGATTGTGCTGAAATTTGGTACACTTATGTAACCTCGGTGACAATGCAATATTATGACACCATGGAGCTGGTCTGATGATGGAGCCGGAAGGTGGCCATAGGAATTTCTAAAATACACAACACAACCTCGTCGTGTTTGGACTCATTGGATTTGTCTTGACAAGATCTTTCGTCATACGTGATGTCCAAGGTCTCATGGAGCTGGAAGGTGGCCATAGGAACTTCTAAAATGCACAACACAACCTCATCGTGCTTGGACTCATTGGATTTGTCTTGACAAGATCTTTAGTCATACGTTATGTCCAGGGTCTCATGATGAAGCCGGAAGTTGGTCATAGGAATTCCTCAAATATCCAACATAACCTAGTCGTGTTTGGGCCCGTTGGAATAGTTTTGACTAGATCTTTAGTTACAAATGCAGGGTCTCATGATGGAGGCGAAAAGTGGCTATAGAAACTCCTAAAATACACAATACAACCTCGTCGTGTTTGGGCTCGTTGAATTTGTCTTGACTAGATCTTTAGTTATAAGTAATGTCCAGGGTCTAATGATGGAGGTGGCCACAGGAATTCTTCAAATACTCAACATAACCTAGTCGTGTTTGGGCCCGTTGGATTTGTTTTGACTATATATTTCCAGGGTGTCGTGATGGAGCCTGAAGGTGGCCATAGAAACTCCTAAAATACATAACATAATCTCGTCATGTTTAGGCTCGTTAGATTTGTCTTGACAAGATTTTTAGTCATACGTGACGTGATGTCCAGGATCTCATGATGGAGCCGGAAGGTGGCCGCTGTATTTCCTCAAATACTCAACATAACCTAGCCTTGTTGGGCCCGTTGGATTTGTCAAGACTAGTTCTTGAGTCATATGTGATGTTCAGGATCTCATTATGGAACCAGAAGGTGGCCATAGGAACTCTCTCAACGTCGCAACATAACCTTGTCGTGTTCGGGCTCATTGGATTTGTCTTGACAAGATCTTTAGTCATAAGTGATGTCTAGGGTCTCATGGTGAAGCCGGAAGGTAATCTCATCGTAACAACATAATCTCGGCATGCTTGGGATTTTTAGTCTTAGCAATTTAGTCCTACGTGATGTTCATCTTGCAACATTTAAATACGCTGGACTAAAAAGCACAAAATAATTATAAAGTAAAAAATATTTTTTTAACAACACGTTTTACGCACTAAAAAGTATAAAATATTTTTTATTGAGATTTTTTTTGTCGTAGTACTCTTGTAGGACTTAAAATGAAAAACGTGGGGAGCATGGAGTAGATTTTGAAGCATAACCGTGTTTCTCAAAAAACATAGTTTAGCCCTTTTATAAAAAAAACATAAATATCTTCTAGGCGAGCGTGGTCCATCTTTCACTTTATAATGCATTTCCATCAGCTAGAATAATGGTCAAACGCAAGTCTTTCCAATAATAAAATACACAACAATTGAATTGCACTGCAAATAATATACTAATAATAACTATTTGTAAGTTTTCAAGACATAACACATAACAACCCCTGGCACTCATAAAATTTAGAAGACATTTATTCATTTTCATTACAATAACAATATGTTGTGTATCAATAAGTAGTACAGACAGACATGAAAATAAGACAATGAAAAGATTACAGCGTCAGCTATGCTGTTTTTCAGCCATCACCTCGTTCTCTACTTCTTAGAATATATATATATTCCATGCACCCCACGTTTTTCGTTTTAAGTCCTACAAGAGTACTACACCAATAAAAATCTCAATAAAAATTATTTTATACTTTTTAGTGCTAAAAACGTGTTGTTAAAAAAATATTTTTTACTTTTTAATTTAATATTTGATTGTCATATTTGTGCCAATGAAACAATATAAATAATTCTTGGATCAAAGAACGTATTTTCTTGAGTATTCTTAATAACCTATTACTTTAATTACTCATTTTGTGGTATCTAGGGAGTTGATAAATAGTTTGAGTGTTTCTGCTATACAGCGTAGAAAACTTCTTTAATAACTTTTCGCAAACGAGACTTACTAATCGTTCTTGGAATCATTTAAACAGAAACTAGCAGTATTTCAAGAAATACCGAAAAAATACCGAAATTTCGGTATACCGCTAATTGAAATTTCAATACCGGTATCAATACCGGTATGAAAAATTACTCCGGTATTCCATGCCCTACTTGGGATACACTTTAGGAGCCCTCCCCGCGTGTTCACAGACTGTTACTGGGTTTAATGGCCTGTAAGTATTGTAATAATCTTTTTAGTTGATAAATGGATATAGAACTGCGATTTTGGTTCTCCCAATGCAGCGCGTAGGCAAATACTCGATATGCTTGTTTTTGTTCCGTGTGCTGTGAAAAAATTAATTCTATTATAAATACCTATTAGGCCGAAAATAAATAATGTGCATTTTTTTATGTCGTTCGTGTTGTGAATCTACTTTTGTTCATTTTATGTATGAAATTAAGTTCATAAAACACGTCTTAGTACCTACGCCATGCATTTTGAGATACAACTTCTCACAAAAATTATTAACATGACGTCTTGATCGTCCAAGCGTCTTTAAGCTTGTTGAATCTTATTGAAACGTCTTCAGGTCGAGTTCAGTTGGCCGGTTCACAGAGTTAAGTTAAACCACCAAATGACGCTTTGCTAGTTCTCAGCTCTTCGCCAAATAATGTCTATGGTTTCTCAAGAAAATAAAGAAGTTATCATTTAATTTCGCTACATCATCGCTACAGAAAAACTTGCTCGACCCTTGTTTGTTGTTACAAAATTTTACGCGACATTTTCAGTCAACCAAAATAAGCTAACACGGCGGCCTCTCCAAACATAATTCGCAAAAAGAGTGAATTACAGACATAAACGCTCAATAGAAAAACCACTGGCAAAAACAAAGTTTAGACCGCACAACTTCGTCAATTCACCGACAAAAGAAAAAATAGTCTAAAGTTGAACACTTTGTAACACATGGCTCCCATTCTCGGAGTGCTATTTGTATTTCCCTCACACATGCTAGTTTATGTCTTGACTTGTGAAATGCATTTGACTCTGAACCATTTAGAAAGATAATTTGTATAACTTCTTGTTGGGTTTTCTCGTTAAACGCACATGTCAGTCTGGCCGGTTTTCAAATACTTTTCTTAATCCTATTGTGACTGGTCCATGTGGTATGACGTCATCAAATGACATTACCCGTTCAGTCAACCCACGTGGATCGCACGTGCTGAATCGTGGAAACAAGGGATTAGCCCATTGTTTGTTACCGATAGTGGTTGTTATAGAAACTAAGCTGCTTTTGATTGGGTGTTTCAAACTTGGATATCTCTTTTCAATTTTAAGTTCCTAGCTTTTCGCTTGTTCATCCGCGTGGGCTTAAAAGATTTAAGTTTTGAATCGTTCCCTTTTGCCCCGTTGCCTCTGCCCCTGTTACGGGGCAAATGGGAAAATCGATCCCGGCAGCTACTACGATGTTGATTTACCGGGGAAGATTCCGCTTTCTTATCTTTACCCCGGTATTGTGTAATTAGTTTGTAATCCATTACAAACATAATTATCTAGGTAGAAACAGACGTATCAACCAAAGGTGTAAAATAAGTTATTAGTTTCAATTCTGCATAAACAAACCTATTCTGGGTAGAGATGGGCGGTGGGTTAAAACCCAAACCACCTGACTAGGTAAAAACCCGGTGATTTGGGTTTTAACCCGGTTTTTACCCTTAACAACCCATTTTAGTGGGTGTTTATTATAATAATTGATGATAAAATAAAAATAAAAACTTTATTGTATATCTTGATAAAAATACCCTGTTTATTTGCAATATGCGCAACTTCAATAATGTGGAAAGCCCAAGGTAGCAGCCAATTGTTTTGTTTATGAGACAATTTCTATGAAACTTTGTTTAGAGTTTGTTTGTATTTGTATATTCTAGCCTAAAGCATATTACTAAGTTTAAGAAAACCTACACGCGTAAAAGATATTGATGTATATCAGCGCTCCAGCCGCTTGACTCACATCGACTCAAATAAGTTCAACCGAATAAACATTTTTAAAATAAAACAGTAGAAATCTATAAAATATCGTCATCTTTTAATGCTCAAGTTCTAACGGGATGATCAAAAGAAGTTGTAATTACAGTTAGCTAGCACTACACTCACTCATACCTACACTGCATGCGAACGTGGCAAGTACAAAGGTAGGAGCTAGCGCGCACGGGCGACAAAAGTCACGGTGACAGTATACTAAATGATGGAAGCTTGTTATAACACTGTGTTGAGTTTAATCGAAGTTGACCCAATAAACGAAAAAGTTTGCTGCCATCTCGGATATTGATATTACATAATTGGTACTGTTGTTTCTTTCGTTTCTAAACATAGTACCCTAAACCATGGTTCATGACTTACGAACAATAATGTAACTGAACATTAAATCTCTATAATAGTCAAAATTGGCCGTTGATCATCTAGTAGCAGATCCATACTACGTTGTGAGAGTAACCCAAACTCTTTTAGAAATTTACAATGTGATCGTCTTTATATTATGTTTTCTAGCTGTGGAATTAAACATAGAGTCGCCTACTCAACTTCTATGTTATTCCTATATACTGATTCGTCCCTATCTCTCGCCCGAACACAGGAGTACCAGTTGCCAGCCGGCAAGCAGCCTACTCCTGATTACCCATGCTCGCTGACTGAAAGAATAAAGTCACCAAGAAATCCCAGCGACTTTATTAAGCAATACTAACTTCGTATTCTGAAAAGAACTTCGAAGTTTATTGCTTTTGCAATAGGAACCCAGATTCCTGAAATGGATCACAGGGATTATTACATGATATATGTAATTTAAAAGGTATAAAAAGGTGGCTCCAGGACTGCCGTAGCGAGTCCTTAGAGCCGGCGACGGGTGTGTCGTCTGTAGTTCTGAATAGAACTTCTAGTTCTTAGAGGAACTTTCGTTGAGAGGCATTTACTCAACAGAATGATCAATAACCAAGTTTCTCTAATGACACTACCCGGAGACGACCATCCTAGCCCTACGCACCGGGACACCCTTTTCCTTAAGCTATGCCAACTGTATTGATAAATACGGTTACATAACCCCTCTGTGTCTTCCAATATACAGTCTGACAAGGGATCTAGTAATACCCAGCATTGACGAGGGGACTAGTTCTAGCTCCCTCAGCTGGACGATTACTAAGACCTTAGAACCCAAGCAAGGCAGCAGACTAGAAGCAAAGACCCGAGACGTACACACAATACAGCAAACCAGCCATCAAAGTATCTACGTGACGAGTGAGAATAAACGCTCCACCAACGCGCTCTCTGTGAGTCACTTCCCACTCTGTCCTTCAGAATGCTCCTGTCCTCCCCTCACCACAGAGGTGTAGGAAAAAGGTTAAAATAATAGACAACCCCGAAGAGTTGTCTACAGCGGACCCTAGTCCGACCGGTGCGCCTTAAGCGATGGAAGGAGACCGAAGTCCCATCGTAGAAAGCCTAAGCTTCGCGTTGTAGCCGAAGCTAGTGGACGACGTCCAATCGATACTAGCCGAAGCGTTCCCGATACGGCTGAGCCGTTATAGTAACCTTTGGGAGGCTAATCCCGTCTTCCACCGAAGTGTCCGACGTATTGCGTTCAAGGGTGTGTTTACAGGATAGTCCACACGTGAACCAGCGCCCATGATGGTAAACCATCTTCCAACGAGCAAGCTCGAAGGGATGACCTCACAGCTGCTACTGACTGTGGGTCTCATATCTGGATTGCTCCTACATACTGGATCTCCGTCTATCTGAACGGTACTGCCAGGGCAGATCTGCTCCAACTTCATTTCTCCATATATACATATCTCCGCCGCGCGTCTCCGTGCCTGAGACCGCATATGAATCTAAAGATTAATTTCAGCTATCGCTCTGAATATAGCTTTACAGCCTTCATCAACGCTCGTCCAGTCCACTGCTGGACTATGAGCCTCCTCCCCTTGCAACCATATGTGTCGATATTACATCGCACAGTTGATTCGGTAATAAATCATACAAGATGATATTAGCCAGAGCAGTCCACGTCCAGTTTCTCGTTCTCAATTAATAAACTCGTTCCAGTATGCCTCTTCGCAGACTTATGCCATGAAGGAAGCCACTATGTCCTCCGCTACCTCCACTATCGGGGTTAATACTTGAAAGACTATCATCGACACTAATCAGTCTGAGGTCCACCGCGCATGGATGTGGACAAGTCCCCATCCGCGGCTATGTATTCAAGTCGCTGTATGCGTCTTCGGTCAATCAGCGGTTCAGAGCTAGACATACAGTGGTAGCGGCATTCATAGCAGCCCGATGGTTACTCCACATCTTCATAGGTTAGATACGGAAATCTCTCCACAGACTGGCGTCTTGAAGGTAGCCACTAAGATATTGTTAACTCCACTATCAGGGGTAAACTTAGTGTACTTATCACGCCTAGGATGCGACCCATATACCAGCGGTTCAGAGCTAGACATGCAGTGTCAACAATATCATAGCAGCGATAGTTATACCTCTTGTTCATGCGTCAGATAAGGGTCGTCTATTAGATGGTCAAATATTATTACATTATGTGATCAGTTTGATCCAGCGGCCGTGTCCGCTTTCATTAGGTCATCTAGGAGCGTCAACCCTATGATTCCCTTGATTTTCATTTTTGACCATCTCGGATGGGATATGTCATCCATAGAGGCATAATTAACCGTTCCCATATCAAACAGGCAGTACGCCAGTCTTCAGGGACCGAAATCCCATTGAAAGGCAGTGAGAGGCTGTGCAGCGCCTGCGACTTTAGGTTCGGCAATTATTTCACTTGGTTTTCCAAGTATAGACTTATACTAGTCTATTTTTGCACTTTGACAATAATGTCAATTTTCATGAACTTAGCGTTCCGCCAGCCATCTATTCCTAGACGGCCGACTGCCTCCCACCATGTATATTGGCGACACGCATCGACGGTACGCGCTAGGTCAACAAGACTTTTCCTAAACTTGTTCGATATTTCTGAAACTCACAATGCAAACGTATCTGTCTCTGCACCCCAAGTATGCATTTAGTTTTTTATTATCTCTTTTAGTTTCCGAGTTATTAATTTTAGAAATATCAAAAACGTCCAATACAAGAACGTATTAAAATTAAAAACATTTATTACAAGAACATATTAAAATTATAAAAATTCATTACAAGAACGTATTAAAAAAACAAAAATTCTCTTAATTCGTCTCAAATCTTTTATTATAACTTTCTCTATGTCATACAACAGACACACGTTGTTCTACATAGTTTTACTTTACATTAGGGTCGTGGAGTTACAATAATTTTATCGCCATCTTTTTTTATGTTTCTTGTTCAAATACCGAGATTTGCCCTTAAAAACAATATTTTTTGCAGATTTTGTGCTTTACGCCGTTTTATCCATTACTTTGTTGGTATCTTGCTAAAATAGATGTTCTAAGCCCCTGCATTTACTGGCAAATAAGTGAAAAAATGTCACATATAATGTGCATACGCAAAATCTAATGATATATGGATACTTATATAAATTTTGTTATAAAAATAATAAACACCCGAATTTTCACCCAGTGGGTGGGAATAAATGGGTGTTTATCGGGTAAAAACCCAGCGGTAGGTTTAAACCCGGTGGTTTGCCCATCTCTAATTCTGGGTTGTATTTTATGTTCCGCTGAGTATAATAATATAATTCCAAGAACGAAACGATTGTAAATTTTCATATCAGCGCCGTGTAATACCTACCGCTAAACAATGGTACACCTGCAGAATGTTTTGGCGTGGTTTATATGAGGATTTGTGAAGACCAAGCGAATGGAAGCGAACAAAAAGCTGTGAGTTTTTCACAATGCAATATTAGTGCTGTCGTTATTCTCGTATACTCGTACATATTTCTTCTGTTTGTTTTCTTGTTCTAATTTTACTATCATTTGTTAAATATTTACATGAAGTTCGACTAATTCTATCTCATTCTCTGGCCTAAGAAACAATCTTCTAGTCTACTAGCTTACCGCTGTACGCTTGTAGTGCCTAGTAGAAAAAGGTGGACCTTGGGGTTGCAGGTTGCAGGGAAAAAAGCTTTTACAACCTGTGTCATCGTGCTTCGCGCACGTTTGCTTAGTGTGAACGAACAGAAAATCTTTAGTTTCCCGTGGTAGGTATGTTTTGTCTGCCCGTATGTATTGCAATGTTTTTGGCTTTAGGTTTATCGATATTGCTTTTAGCGGTCGACATTATTTATGTTGTCACAAAAATGCAAGCTATATCTGTTGTTGGGATCTTGGAGCTTTATTTTCGCTCTGCCTCAGTATTTTCTTGTCACCTCTATATAGAAGGTTTGCGATTTGCGATACACGGCTTTGTTTATTTTATATTATGTGAAGTGATGAAAAATTTACTTCAAGTTTCTGTTGTTGGACAATCTTATATTTGAATATTTCACTTTTTTTAACCTTAATTCACATTTACTAAATATTATTATTTACATTACATGGCGCTATAACAAATTACCTTTTTTATTCCGAATACTTGACAGTTTCTTCCCGATGACGATTAATTCTCGACGCCATCATCAGAAGGTACCGTTTTAATTGCGGTTGGTGAGTGTAATTGACCATATCCACTGTCTGCCGGTGTGGACATGTCATCTCCCGGAAAGGTAGTGTCTTGGCGAGGCAGACGTGCTTTGAATGTAACTGCTGCTAATATAAGCCCTGGGTTGGGCGAGGAAGCAGCGAACTAAAATTCACGATTTAGGTAGCTACTTACGTATCACTTGTACTTTTATGTATTTTTATAAAGAATGTAAGATTTGAAGAAAGCCTGTCTTTTTTATTAAAAATATACTCAAGATGTTCTTGTCAATTCTCTTCTTACATCAGTTCTATAAAGATGCATCTAATGGGGAACAATGAGTTAAAAAAAAAACTAAATGACCCATTTGACCTTTGTGACGTCATCTTCTACACAAATCTAAGCTTTTACAAAAACCTTGTCCAAAGTAAGCTTCGTTTACGTTTGATATTAGAAAGAGTGTTTTTTCGTATTTTTGTCGTCAATCAAATCTACCAGTTGTCCGGTGTCGGTCATAAATGACGTCACACGGTCAAAAATATAAAACCATTTATATAAAAATGATAATGATCTAAAGGATAAAACAGTCAAATTAGTGTCTAAAATAGTGTAAATTATCATTTAAAAATATAAAAAAATACTGTTTTTTTTTATCATGCCCCATTCTTGCATTTCATTTGATCACAAATAATATTATATGTTTTCTATAAAAATCTGCCAAATAATCATCGTTTTGTAAAACCTGAGGTAAATTTCTACAATAATAGTAAAGTAACCTATGCTGTACCTACAGCGTTAGTAAGGTCATATAAAAACAATGCATGTTAGGCCCTTTAGACCTGTAAAACAGGTAGTAAAATCTTTGATGGTCGTCTCCAACCTCATCTTGATTGTTCAGGATTTATGAGCTGTTCCCTCTCTGTAGCGGTACCAACTTTCAATTTGAAGGTTATGGAGTGAGCTGGTGTACAATTTTTTTTAATGTTAAGGTTTTTGGTATTCAGCCGGTTTGTTCAGAGTTTTAAAATGTATGTGTATGAACCTATTATGGTTTTGTAGTGTAGTGTATGGATTCATGATTATTTTTTATTTTCTTTTCTGTTTTGTGTTGATTTGGTGATCTTTCAGCAAACCGCGGCTAGTGTTGATTAAGCTGATTTTAGTTATATTGGTATTTATTTCAAGTTAGCTATTTTATTTATTTAGTTAGTGTTATATTATATATGTATTAATTCGTAAGGTTATTATTTATATTGTATTTATTTTGTTGTGAATTAAGTATAGTATAATTTAAGTAAGTAGATTGTTGTAACATGTTATTGTGCACGTCTTATCTGCGTACCTTATATCTTGTCTCTTCCGTCAGGTCTGCTGGAAGATATTTCATTAGAAATAAGTAATACCTGTTGTGTAGTCTTCTTTAATGTATTGTTTTTGTAATTAAAATATTGGTTCTTCTTCTTCTTCTACGTCCTTGCGTTTTCCCGGCCTAGTGCTAGGGTCCGCTTTCCTACTTAATCTTCTCCACTTTGCCCGGTCTTCGGCATCCTTAAGTGTGAGATTGTTCTCTTCCATATCCGCTTTCACGACGTCCAGCCAGCGCTTTTTAGGCCTACCACGTGATCTAGGGCCCTGGACAGTGAGGTCGAGGCATCTTTTTCCTACATAGTCTGACGGTCTGCGGCTTATATGGCCATACCATCGGAGGCGACTTTCCTGAAGCTTATCCGCTACGTCCTACGTCACGGACTCCGAGACTGCCACGGATGTGTTCGTTACGAATTCGATCTAATCGCGTAACGCCACACATCCATCGCAACATCTTCATTTCCGTGACGTGTAGCTGCTGGACATGTCTTCCGAGGACAGGCCAGGTCTCGCTGCTCGACTGGTCGGATGATGCTCTTGTTCACAAGGCAAGGGGTCGCAGAGGACAAAGCAATAAATGGTTAAATAAGAAAAATATTAGAATGGAAAACAAAACCAACAAAACTAAACCTAGTTATTCACTTAAGAAAATCAGATTGCAAAACGTAACTCGACCAGTCTACAAATGTGAACAAGTCAAGATTACGATTGTGGTCACATTTGTTAAGGTTACTAGGCTGAGTCATTTTACTGCGTTTTCCCTTTGCGGTCTCCACCAACCAGCAAACAGGTTTTGAGATAACAAGCACCTGTTTAAAGCACCAAGCACCTCTCATTTTTATGCTCTCCATTCTCCAAGCTATAGTGTTGCTGATGGAGAGGTGAGTTACACGTTTGCATCTTCTGTAACAACGCCTGTTTTCGAAAATGTATCAGTTCAATGTTACTCAGCCTTTACATGTCCATTGGGGATATTATAAAGATTGCACCTGATAACCGAATTGGTAAGAAGATCTTTATTTTAAGTTTATGAAAACGAAAAAGTTCTTGTTTAAGTTTACGTAATTTTTTTGTAATTTTTCTTTTACGTGACTTTCGTTTTTTATTGTCTTAAACTTACAGCAGTTTCTGTTGACATAATTCCTTGTATTTTTATTTGCGCACAGTTTCAAGTAGTAAATCTAAGTTTTTAAAACATGCTGTGAATTTGTGGATGTGGTATGGCGGCTTAATAGGGAATTCCATTTTGCAATACAGCTTGTGTGATTTCATCATGGCTGCGTTCGTTGGTTTACCTTTGTTTGTTGGTACTTCTTCTTTGTGTAATATTCACATAATATTTGCATTACCCATTCACCTTTCTAATACATAGAAAAGTTTGTGGCATAATCCTGGTAAATACATTGCTTTAGCAGCTCAAAATGTTGATGTAAAATTTAGTGCACAAATTGCCTTATCAGTGGAAATGAAAATTGATACCTAATTTCCACAGAAGCGCTCCCATCTTTATTTATTACTTTTCAGTATGATATAAATCCGCTGCCCACTCAAGATAAAGAATATGAATCCTCGACTTTCTAGTGCAGCAGGGCAGATTTGCCACATCAGATAAAGTTGATTAATCGCTGTTACTAGAACAGGTCCGCACTTTCGTAGTTTCGCATTGACCATTCCTCTGTTGAGTTCGTCACTTCTCTTCTCTCCTTTCTTCTTTAATTTATTTTATTTAACTATAGCATTAATTACTGACTGGGACGCTTTTTAATTTGACTTCGTGCCGTTAGTAAACCGAAAAACAAGCTTTAAAGCTTAACGCCAATAAAGGTAATTAGAGCTTTTACAGGTCACGTAGAAAGTCTTGAGCGTTGACCTTGATTATGACAGTATCTGTCTCTCTCTCTTACTCAGCAAATGTGTGCGAACTTTTATTTTCGTTGCATGTTATGTTGCAAAAGCATTATTTACATTGTCGACTCCTACAAGGCTATAATTTTCTCTGGAACTACGCTTATCGTCGTAGATACACATGGCTTTCCAAGTCATTCCCATAGTTCATTAGTAATGGAAATTATTTCTAGCATTATTGTCTCATTGAAGCCCAGTATTCTCTGAAGTAGATTTTACAAATTGTTCTAGTCGCACGCATAACATGTCTCGATGATAGATACTAGCTGAGTTTTTTGTAGCGGTTCCATGAAAGGCGTTGAAAAATGTACGACTGACTATTAGTATTCCACGTGATGACACAGTTGGATTACAGGTTTGGTATTCTGCTGGTGAGCTACTACTGTTATAAGATTTTCAGTGGAATAACAATTCAACTCATAAAGATTACTGATTTAAAGCTTATTGCCATTTTCCCATGGAGTTAGAAGGCTTATTGAAGACAAGTTTTTATTGAAAGATTAACAAATTTTATTATTTCGGCCTCTGCCTGTGATGCGTGGAGTATTTCACTAAGAGTTTTACTAATTTCAGGCTGAGTAATGACCTCCGTCAAAAGCTTTTAACCTACGGATGCCTCGAATTATCTCTTCACACTTAAATGTCAGTGAAATTCGACCTTTGGTAGAGGCAGCTACTATCAGTAACGCCTTAGCATTACCAACGTGAGCTCCAGTACGGGCACGGACTTTCGCTGTCCGAACACTTTCCCCTTCTACAGATTGGCTGAAATGACTCATTGGTCAATATACAGTGTATTGTGATCTGCCTCATTTCCTTTTAGAAGGTCGGTGTAATTAGATTGCAGGTCAACAAATAATGGTCCCTGTCGGTGTTTGTAGAAAGCAGTCACTGATTATGTTGTTTGTTATAAACACCTATGATTACAACGCCATCCGCCATCAAACTTGTTTTTTTTTCAATAGCTATTATCTCCGCATTAAATTAAGATTGCATTGGTCAGATCTTTTTTTAAAAAAATTATGTTCCGGTTCTGCATTGCTTAACTTTTACTTAAATTTATGAGACATGACATGCATCTTGTATCAGTGTTGTCTTTTTGCAGCAATATCTTTCTCATCGCTGAGATTGAAAGCATCATAATTACTAGTATTATCATAATTAGAGTAATCTTCAACCTTTGTGAGTCAATTTTTGAAATTCGAATTCAGGTCATTTATTACTTTAGATGTGGTTAGTTAGTTACAGGTCGTTTGTAGGTACATAAGTTTCACACACTTAGTCGTAAGATCGACATGCAATATTAAAGGAATAAAAAGCTATTCTAATTATAAAAACACTACAATCATACTAAACACAATCATATTAAACAAAAATAAGTTCACAGTTAATTTAGTGGATGGATTTATTTATTAGACTTAGATAACTAAGTAGGTATACTAGAAAGCTTAATGTATCGCCACCGCTCAAGAGATTTATTGAAATGCCCGATGATCCTCTAAACTTCATAAATAATTCAATCCTAAGAGAAGTACCGCGCCCGCACCTCCAAAGGAACGTAATTGCGAAATTATTCTCCCATACATACTGTTGGCTGCATATGGGATGTTGGATGTACAATTTAGTACCATTAGTAACTGTAGTTGCGTTATTAGTGCTTCTAATTGAGTTTTCCAAGCATGAACTAAATATATTTATCCCTTTACCTCTCGACAGTTATAAGAATATACGTACAATAAAAAGTTACTCGGAAACTTTTAATGACCATGCATGTCGAAACAAACCACAGCTAAGAAATGAGTTCCCGACGGCGGCTGATCAAACAGTGACAGACACGACCTTTCGATTGATAAACTCAATTATTATTAAGAGGTGACTAAACACCGTTTGTGCCTACCGAACGGAAGCCGACCAATTCAATACATTAAGATTAGGCAGTGGGAGTTCAGTACAATCCGGGGACATTATGGCGGCTGTTTTCATCGTTTATGTTTGGAAATTGACCCCTAATTTGTGCTCTTGAGTCTTGCGAAATTACATGTATCGATGGATCATTCATTGACCTGTGTTGAAAGAAGGTTTGTCAATACTCCAAACAGATGGTTAAAATTAAATATAAATCAGTTAGTTTTTCTTTCGCAATGTTTTTAATGGTAACTCACATAGCAAAAGCACCTGGGTCTGTCGTATCTAATCCATTGTATCATTGTATCTAATCCTATATAAGAAGCTTAAGGAGCGTCCTTACGCAATAGAATAAGCTAATTAGATATTAATTTTATATTTATCTCGGGTTGGAAACATCGGTCTAGCAGCTTTAATATTCATGCATCTATCTTCCAAACTCCCATTAGTTAATGAAGAAACATAAGCATGATCACCTTTTCCTGCAAATCAAATTGATACTCCATCAATGTCAAAGGTGCGTTCAACATGTAGGTACTGTGACGTAGGTGACGGGCCAACGGGATCGTAAGGTTTCTCACTGGGCTCCGATGACTGATGCGACGTTTCCTGTCTCCATCCAGGACCAGTTTTAGTGATGCTCCAGACAAGAAATTTAAAATTCTTATAGTTCTTTTGATATCACTGGCTTTCTTCCCGACTTTCTTTAGTTGTTTTGTGACCACTTTATGAATAAGATCGATAATTTAATTGTAGATACAAAGGAATTAGAAACGATGACTAGTTCTGCACCTCCAACAGTCAGTATGCGTCGCGCGAAGATTACGGCCACATGAAAAGTTGCTTTTACAAAATATGCGTTGTTAAGAGGCTTATCTGGACAAAGCTTGAAATGGCAGCTTATAGATGTGTCCTCTATCACGGAAAGGTTTACTATTTATGCGGGTAGCAGTTGAAAGTGGAGAGAAAATCCAGTTTTCCGGAATCATTTATTAAACTAGTGTAGATTTTATCACTACTGTAGTCCCAAAAACGTCAAACCCTTTTCAAATAGAGAACAATTTCTGAAAGCGCGCGTTGATATTATCTTTTTCTGCCGTTTTAGAGTTGTATAGGACCTTTCTCTTAATTTTCCACTTAGTATTGTTATGCCTTTGGTTCTGCCCTTGTCTCTACTGTATTCGTATTTATGGTTGTAACGTTGTGACACTCATTTCATTCAAGTATGTTACATGTATTGACAGCTTCGTTCCGTTATTGACACTAACAATGTTACTTGTCGACGGTACCGATACCGTAGTTTGTTTTGAAACATTGTTATAAAAGAGAAAGTGGATTTTAAAAGCAGCAGTAATTAATTAATCCTTTGTTTTGGTTAGATTAGAAAGTAGACACAAAAGGCATTCAGATAGAATTGGTGACAGAATTAAATGTGTTATGTATGATTAGATGCCGTTCTTTAACTTTAATAATAATACCTAGACGAACAAAAGAATAACTAGTGAGTGCATATACTTCGAAAAACTATAAATGTATCATAAATAATAACATCTGGTCTTTATTAAAATCCAGAAACTTCCAGTATGTCCTAAATACGTAAGATTAGGTGTAGATCGTCGTCTCAGCAGAAAGATATATTATCCTGTCCACATAGATCTCAAGGATCTTTTTGTTGCAGTTTGCGTGACCAATTAGAACGTAAAAAGCAACTTAATAATTTAAATAGGTCAAGGACTGATTTACTTCCGGAACGAGTAGTTCCGATACTTGTTTCCCCCATTTATAAAATGACGTAATTCTCCCTTACAAAAAGGATCATGATGTCACTTTCTAACTCAGTGACTGTAGCTCCATTCCATTTCATTTTACTAAATGGCTTCTTAAGGGCATCACACACGGCAGCTATAATGTATATTATAGCACGAGGCAGCCAGCTCTCTCGTCGCCATTTACTTTCACGCAAAGCGGGGGTCAAACAAAATGGCGAATCAATCAGTGACCGGCCATTCTGCTTGATCCCCGCTTTGCACATAAAGTGAATGGTGATGAGAGCGCTTGCTGCCTCGTGGCGCTCGTGCTATATTATAGCTCCATCTGTGACGGGCTATATTTTCATAATAATTATGATGTATATCAACAGGTCTACTATTAGATTTCCACTATAATCTGTCTTGATCTGTCGGTCTCTAAAGACTTTCTGTAGAAGTAGAAGCTTCGCAGAGCCTACCTACCTACTTCTTCTTCTTCTTCTACCTTATGGACGATATGGAACTACCTATAGTGAGTGGGAGCACTACCGAGAAACATCAGACGGGGGGGGGAGAACTTCAGGAAGGGGAATCTTCAGGTTCCCTTCCCACGGAGCGGTACCCCCTTCTGTCTGGTGTGGATCGGCTAGGACGCTCTAACAAGCGCTTACCTGGAGTGGTGGGAAAGGAGACGTGTGGGGGCAGAACTCGCCCAGGGAGAGCGATGAAATTGGGGAGAAATGTCCGATGCACCGCGAGTCTGAAGGGCGAGCTGGGAATTAGGGGTGAAATAGTTCTCTGAACAGAGCAGATCACCCGTCTGCGCTCCATCGCAGGCGTCCCCCATTAGACATACATACATACATACCTATAATATATACTAAAAGGAGGATTGTTAACCGATATTAACTTTTTATGGGACATTTAATTAACTTGGTAGTCAAGTTTTTTGGAAATTCGTTAAACACTTCTTCCCGTGATGTTATTACTGCAAGCAAGTTGTAGGGTTATTTCTATACAATTCTTATGTTTATTCAGCTCAATTTCAATGCGGCCCACCTCAGTTGCTTCGGAATATTCAAATTAGATTCATGCTGTATAGTATAGATAGATAGATTTCATACGGTGGTGTTTGATTTTCCACGCTCCAACAATTGACCTAAATCGTGAACAATGGCTCATATCTGCCAATCTTCATAACAGAATTATGTATGTCCGTTTTGCGTGTCCATCCTACGCGTTGTGAGCATTAACTATATTAACTACCGTAGTATGATGTCATTTTCCGTAACACCACATGACATAGGTAAACAAAGACATTTTTTTTTTACATTTAATGAATTTCAATGTTACTGTCGTTTAGTTAAATTAAAATTCGTGAATCGGCAAATGATTATATTATAGTAAGATTTAGGGTTATTTCGATTAGGATATAAAACATCTAAATTTATTTTGTATCTCCTGGAGTGTCTCATTACCATAAACTAGATAGGGTTTTTTATAAAGGAATATATCGTGATTTTAGAATTCAAGACGCAGAAATCAATAAATAAATGAATTTATCACTGTTTGCGTTTAAAATTTGATTTCAAACGGAATACAAAACCCTCATTCATACATTGTTCAGAGGCCTTTTAAAATCTTTTACGCATTACCATTTATCGTGACTTATCCCAGGAACCAGACCTTCGTCACTTGTTGGTTCAAATTAAGAATAGACTCCCGCGAACAAAGTCTCGATTTCAGAAGCCGGAAATTCCTGTAATAGCTGGGTCCTTACTTTTCAAGGCTGACTTATTTAAAGGGCCTAAAAGGTCCTAAAAGTGAAGATTAGGGCGAAGTGTTGGTCGTTTCCAATTTTACGCCTGGCATCTAGTTAATTTGGACCCAAATGATACCCCATTAAATGGAATGTGTCTGTCACGAAGGCATTATGAAGACTGTCGAGGGTATGACGTCATCAAAACGAAGTCGTTTCAGTGTTGGAAGAAGAATGTACAAGAAAATAAATTGGCCTGTCAGTCAGACAAAGTTAAATATTAATGATATCGCAATGTATAATTGATAAAAGTTAATTATTTCATAGCTTTCCACTACATAGTAGAGTTTTAAATCCATTGGAAAGCTAGATAAGATCAAACACGTATCATGTAAGTTAAATATTTATCTTACCGTACGTACTTAAATAATTACCAAATAAATATTTTATTATAGATAACTCTACAAAAAGTATAAAATGTTTGATCATAGCTTGCAATTTTGCAAATGCGATGCTGATAACATCACGTTTCATGGAATTGACAAATCTCCAAAAATATCCGTATATGCTACATCTATTACCTACCGTTTTGTATTATATCTCGGCAAGTCAAAACATTAAACGCAACAAAAATGTTATCTTTATTCTTTATGTTGTCTTGACAAACCATCAAACCGTCTTCGTTTACATTATGCATTAGTATAACAGGTTGCTGTGGTCGTGTGTCTGTCCGCTGCTGGCTTGGCTTGGGTCGGGCGTGGGTAGACGGGTCTTAGACCAGGCCCGATTTAGCTGTTGCCTGTGACTCACTTGGGTACCTAGGTTTAACGATGTCTGATTAAGCTACGGGATTTAGCTAACCCGAGGATAACCTCAATTTCGCCCGCTATCGTAAAGCTCTTGTCCTTTCACTTAGGACAGATCGTGGGTAGATGATCTTATCCGATCACGCACATTTTGTGTCTCAAGTGTCCTAAAATTCAAGTTCTTCAAATTTAATCTTTGATCTTAGAAAGTAAATCCATGTTCAAAGATAAAAACTCTACCCTCACCAATGTTGTGTACACCAATATTCTGATAAAGAATGACTAGATTCTCTATCTTTGTGACTTTTTGCTTAGCTTTCTTATTTACGATAAATAAGTTATGGTCAGCTATTACTTTGGTTCCGATATTGAATTAAATAATCAGCGCAAATGATTCTAAGTGCGATTAATCAATAGGAGAACATAATCTGCACGTAGCAATCTCTTAGTAACCGGTCTTCATATTCTGCCACTAAGTTAAGATAAACAGACGTTTAATTTACATAAGTGTTTAAGTTGTTCGTTAACTTTGTTTTATCGGATTCTGCAATCGAGTGTTAAGTTACGTAGTAAATGCTTATCAATTAGTTAATTTGTGGTTAGTAATATGATATAATCTCAATCTGTTGTTTTTTATTTGTTTAGTGTATTATAATTTTTTTCGAATATAATCTAAATATGTGTTCTTGGGAAAAAATGCCTTTAACCAGTAGTGGCCGTCATTTGAGTCAGATGATGAAGGGTGGAGTTTAAAACTGATTTTTCTAACGAATACCTTCGATTGGGTCTGATTCTAATTTTAGCTTCGTGACACCTAGGTATTAAAGCTACAAAGTTATCTTTATCATAAAGACATACAGCTTCATCTAAAATACTGGTAAAACTAGTGAACTGTGTAAGTAACACAATAAATAACTTTATGGTTATCTTAACATTTACGATAAGCACCAATATCCAAAATTGATACTTTATACGTTCTATATAGGTAATATTATGTTTATTTGTTTCAGGTAAAGAAAATTACTCACTTCCAAGACATCTATACTTCCAAGACATCTAAATTGAGAAGGTCTCTTACGGCGTACTTCTTAGATCTTTTTATCTACAATAAATCATTGGTTTTATGGACAGGCAAGTATGATATGATATCTTCATCGCTTCGTTTGTGTACTTTTTTTGTGATGTAATTATCTTATTTCTAATGTTAGTATACTCATTAACTCTTTATATGTGCTAATGTCATCGCAGTGAAAGCTAACGAGAGTTCACTCGCTCGCTACGATCCACTTGGCCATTTGTTGATACTGTTAATAAAATATAGCCTTTTTAATTTGGAAAGTTCTTCTGTTTTAAAATCATATCGCAGCACTATATGCGCAAGCGCAGTTATGAGCAGTGTCGGACATGCGCCTGATCAGCGTGATGTGGGCGTTGGCGTCAGACCGGGAGAAATGCGAGAACCGGTTCCGGGTTGGACAGGACCGCATCCGCTCGCCTGCGACTTAGGGCATGGTTCAAGAAAGAGGATGATCCTGGGTAGTGTAGTCGATAATTAATAGAGCAACTACCCATAGTTGACCGATAACCGATAATTTAAAAAATATTTTTAGAAAAATCCAGGGGTCGGGGATGTTTCTGGAGAAAAAATAAATATGAAAAAATACACAGACTCGCGAGGTCTACAGCTCACCGAGCCACTAGTCCATTATAGTTGGCTAAACTAGCAGATCGTAAATCTAGCTATATAATCGCTCAAAAAAACAAACACAATAAGATGATTTTTTTATCTCCGAATATCCGAATATAATTATCACATTAGACCACTAAAGAATATAAAATAAATAACGAAAAGTAACAAAACGGATTTTCTCTATCACTAAGCGCAATAACAAATGCCTGCAGTTGGTAGGTAAAGTATACCCTTGGAACATAATATCGTGATAAGAAATCTTGAATAAGTAAAGAAAGCGGTAATTATGCAGTTATTTTACAGTTTGAAGTACTTATATTGTTCGTTTTTCTGCATTGAATTACTTAATCTTATAACTTTGGCCACTACTGGTTCACTCATCTCATCAGTCAAAGGGCACTTTTTGAGTTACCCGAACGTGCAGGCATGTATATAAAAAACTTGATTGAACGCGCAATGGATTACAAAGTATCAAGTTGGAAATCGACAATAATTCTTCTTTGAAGTTAACCGCCGCCCTTCCATACAGCGAACACGTAAATTGTAGTTTAATTGCTACTCCTATTGCCTTAAACTTTTTTTTTGAATTGGGCAAGTTGAATTACAAGACATTAAAAGTACGGTTCAGTGTTAACTTGGATTTATTATGTAGGATGTATTGAAAATTTTTTGGACTTATTATGTATGACTTCCATTAACCGGATTATTCTCTCGGATTAAAACTATTTTGACGATGCAACAAATGAATGAAGAAGATTAATATTTAAAAATTACTGACTACCTATACACCGTGAAATTTACATCGTTTTGTTCCCGCCGTGTAGTGATAGTACCCGTCAAACTGAACAACTTTTCACGAAAAAAAATTTCCTGCGACAAAAAAATTTTTGGTCTCTCCATACAAAGTGAGACTCCCGACCGACCCATTTTGTATGGAGAGACCAAAAATTTTTTGTCACAGGAATTTTATTTTCGTGAAAAGTTGTTCAGTTTGACGGGTACTATCACTACACGGCGGTAACAAAACGATATAAATTTCATGCTTATTATAATCACAGCTTAAAACAGCTGCTATAACTATTAACAGTGAAGTCTGACTCTCAGACAGAAAAGCGTGCGTAGTAAGAAACCCTAACATGCCATCTAAAAACCGCTCTCAAGGCCGGAATGACTTTTTGCCTCCAAAATGAAGAGAGAAAGAATGCGCCCCGGCTTAATCCTTTAAAAGGTAGCCCCTTTTAACCTGACTGCACGCACACTAGCGCCAGTTCAATAAAAAAATCATAAGTCCGAAAAAACTAAATATGTCAAAAATCTGGCGGAAAAAATAAGCATCGTTTTTAGCACTTTCGCTATATCTATAACTACAATTAACCATATATAGACTATGAAAATCGGTTCCAAAAATTCTACAAGAATTCCACCAGATTTCCGATATATTTTATTTCTCGGAGTTGTGATTTTATTGAAGTGGCGCTAGTGTGCAGTCACGTAGCCCCTGGAATCCAAACCAGTTTCAGGACAATACGTCTCGTTTTTTATATATAAAAAAAACAATGTCTGCAGGTAAATTGAATAACCGGCCTATTATTATATCGGATGCCGAGTTCAGGATGATGATTTTGTTTATCGGGGACATGATCGAGATTTAGCCTTTTATAATAAATTACAAGCTATTAAATATAATTAAAAAATAGACAAACATTTAATATAAAGAAACACATGTACGTAAGAAAAAAATCACGAGTAATCTCCTAACAGAGTAACCGACAAGAAAAAATCAATTTAACCAATCCAATGCCATTATTACATTACTGCCACTCGATACGAAAACAAGTAACGAATTCTATCCAATAACAAAGAACAGACGTCAATATATTCCCTTCCCGAGAGTGATATATGGTTGATATTAATATTGTGGTTTCGTTCGAAGTCAACAGCTCTGTTGTTACTGAATCCCAATATTTATGAGTTAGGTACTAAAAAATCGGTGTTGTGTGGGATGAAATTGTCAAAATTTGTAATTACGTATAAAATTTAGGTACAAAACGAGACCATTTTAAGATTCTTACCAACAAAAATTTTGTGACCGATTAACATTTCTGCTCATTCATGATATCGTTGTTAGTTTTTCTTCTCTCTTCCATTATCCATAATAGTAAAAATATCTAACCTTTCTTGGTACTTAAATAACAATATATTGTATAACAAAGTATAACATCAGATAACACAAACGGTGTTACAGTTTGACGGCGTCATTAGTAGCAATTTCTAGGCAAATTTATATTTTCTGTTAAATATTAATTCGAATATTGCAATCGCATCTTTCCCCAGCTAAGCAATGAATGTTGAAATTGAAATGAAATTTTCAGTCTAGCTTTTTCCTGAGAAGTCCCCGGATGCATTTTAATTCCCCTCGGAGACATCCTTCCATTCCGTGGAAGTCATTATTCCAGAACCAGCGAAGCAGACGTTTTATGCAACGTTTTGTTGCGCAATAAAAACACAATCTGGGGCAAACCGTAATATCTGCAATGGACGACTTTTAAAAACTTTAAAGCTTTGAGCTTTTCTTTGTATTGTTTTTTAATCATTATCTTGCGCTAAGTTGAATACAGTGTCCTTCTCTTGCATCTGTTTAAAATTTTCTGTAACAATTATCATAAACTTATTAGTTTTACTATACATACGCCTATTTTATAGCCCCAGGAAGTTGTAAAACAAACTAACAGACACATTACTGTTTTACGATGCTCGTATTACCTATCTTGTGCAGTTAATCCTGAATTGTTGTTCCGTGACAAATCGATAATTACACTAACCTCTAACTACGCCTAGGCGTAAGATGCAATTATCTCCATTTACATAAATGATGTTAATTAGTATGGAGGAGTATGTAATAAGATCTAACTATTATGTACAAGAAAGATGATACTTACACTACCTTCATCATAATTTACATAGAAACTTGAACCTAGGACTCTACTTATCAAGAGTCAATCTTTTGTGATGTTACCTAAATTAATTATGAAGTAATTTATTTTCGTCAAGTTTGAGGTATGATGTATTCTGAATAAATCAGGTCGTTTCACTTGTACACATTTCCCTATGGCCAAAATTACATTTTTGATGCAAAGTTGTACCTTGTACCCTGTTTTTAATAAGATTGTGCATCTTTGACTTGCAACTCAAACTTCGCCCTCTTGACACAGGACCCGGGAGAGTACAAGTCATGCTCAATTCAAAATTACTTTGCCTTCTGATTCCCGTCCTAGTTCACGGATAGCGGGAAACTTCGTCTCTTCTGTATAGAGTTTCATCGGGGTAATGTATTCACTGGAGACTGGAAGTTTACTTAGTGTTATAGTCGAAGTTGTGCCATATTTTTCTAAGGAGTCTTCTTTGCAAGTATCTGGCACCTCATCTTGTCTGATCCTATGGTTTTGTTTGTGTTTTCTAGGAATTATCGAATAATCTGGAGAAAAAACAAAATAAAGAAGGTTAATGTTAACTTAATTACTTACAAAATAAGAACACGCACAAACTTAAACTAAGCTTTTCCTCAAAAACTTTTGATACAATTTTAAATATTTACAAAGATAGTAAAAGAGTTCTAAGAACACTGATGGATTCTTTTCGAAGAATTTCCACGACCTTTTCACAAAAGACTTCTGTTTTACCGAAGTATTTATAATACATAATCGGAAGTAACTCGGATAAAAGTACATCATTGTTTAGTCATGCGGTGCTTTTGATGTCTGATTGCTTTATTTAAATAAGTTTTGAAAGAGTTGAACATTACAAAAAATCTCTTGAAAATTGATGTTTGTCAGATCGGGTCATACTGACCTTTGATGTGATGAGTGAGTGATGTTGGTTTAGGGAATAATGCCTCCGAAAGTGCCATTCGGCCAAAAACTGACCACCTCCGCCGAAAGGATGTAATAATAGTTGTACTTACTGTCTCGCATAACAATTTTAATGAAACGAATCAATGTCTCCCATACGTGGAATCAAAATCTTTAAATTATTGGATAAGTAACGAGAATCTGGCGAAACCTATAAAACCAAGATTCAGCCGAACACCACATACACAAAAAAAATACTTTCTCTGTACATCCCAACAATTAAAAATAATGGTCAACGTTAGTTGTATGGCCTCAAACATTGTAATACGAGTAGGTAGCTCCAGAAAGAGCCATTAGACGTTTGATTACTACATCTAACTGCAAACATACATCGCACGCAGGTGTTCACTCTGACTGACTTGTTTGCTATCGCTCACGTCCTTTCCTTAACGTGCAAATGCAAACAGAATCTATTTTCATATACTAAGTAAGGTCTAGCAATGGTAGTTTATTTATTGATAATGTCTTGTCATGCTTGTCTATTACCTACTTTGTATTGATATGCAATATACTTTGTTTTAGATTAACTGGTAGATTCTCCACTGTGTACAGTACAATACTATTAGGCCCGAATCTTAAATTCTTAGACCCAAATGTTACGCGGCCTAACCTTGTAGAAATACGCAGTTAACTAAAAAATTCATACCGCAGCAAATCAGTGAGTGAAATATCCGCAATGAGGGTACTGCAACAACCGCATTTCTTGGAATTATGCGGCTCGGTTTTAGGGGATTTTATAAATAACAGCGACTATTTGCCATCAGGTCTATATTACAAATTCTTACTTGTTGGTTCTGAGCCAAATTGGTAGTACGTCTGCCTACGAAGCTCAGGGTCGCGGGTTCGAATACCGCCCAGGGCAAACATTCGTGTGATGAGCACCAATCTTGCGTTGTGTCTGATTGTGAATGAATCTTTATCAGTTGTCAGATTTCCATAGTATAGGTGTGGTACAGACAGGCTTTGCTTAGTTTGGGATCAGATGGTCGTGTGTGAGATGTCCTCACATAATTGATTGCAACATATAACTTGAACGGTATATTTAACAGAATTGTTTCAAAAATAAGATACGTGTGTCCATCGATCATCTCTCGCGCACAATCTCCGATCATCCGTGAACTAATTGTTGTCTGTTGTTAATATCTTGTTGCTTGCTATTAATTCGCACGTTTCATACTTTTTTGCACTAATATTGTTCAACATCACAGCACTTTCTGTTTTCAATCTTGAAATAGGATTAATATTCTAGTCAGATGACGTGAAAGTAAAAGTTGGTAAACATTGCGTTTGTTGTTTTGTTTTCGATAAATGTTTGTACTACGTATTTTGTGAAGGTTAAATCGTAATTTTATGCGTATTTAATTTAAAAAAAAGCACTGAAAATTAAGATAGTTTCCTAAAGACAAATAAAAATATTATTTCAGAAAATAATAAACTAATATTAATATTATTATTGTTCTTTCTTCTTCATCGTTTTGTGTAGCTTGCATACAACCTACTCAAAACGGTACATACTTATAAATCTATTGTAAGTGTTCAAGCTTGAACATCGCGCTACGACGCGCGATCTACCTATGATGGTATTTATATCATGAAGATAGCAGCGGGATGCGAGCGAACTGCGAGCGGCTCATGCATGCATACTTCACTCACTCTGTCAATCTACACTTGCGCGGAGCGCACGTCCTTTGTTTTTATTTTAATAACAATTTAAATACTGGATCGTCTTATTTAATCTCCATGAGTAAGGTTGACAACCGATTTCACAAACCCTGTGTCAGTGTTGTAGAGAGTAAACGTTTAATGAAGCAAGTAGTCGTCAAACAGGCACAAAACATATTTGTTTTCGGACAATTAAGTAAGTCATTCAGTTTTCAATGTCCTAAGCAAACTGCCGAAAACCTCTCGAAAGAGATTTTTGTTTCCGTGTCCCCACCGGGATTCTAACACAGAATCTCCGTTTGTTCGCTCGGGCAAAAATGCTGCACCTTATTTATTACATTTTATAACCTCTAAAATTTTAATCTCCACCTAGGTATTCCCCATACCTCGCTAACGATGCCTCGTTATCTACGACAGTCACAATGAAATGATACAGTCAATAAACAACAACAGTGTCATTGCCAAGGCCGGCACAAGGCCACGATCACTTGTTGTCATCTCCGCTAACTATAAACACAGACTATAAACAATCGTCGCTTCTGTGATAATGATAAACAATTATGTGTCATGCACGCACATGCGCGTTGCATAAGTAGAGTAAACGAGAGAAAAGGTAGCTGTCTAAAATAAATACGCAAATATTACTATAAACACGCTTATACTTCAATGTTACACGCACGTTTAACGTATATTTATCTTTCAAGTTTTATAAAAAATCTCTATATATAATTTAAAGTCTGTGACAGGATTATGAACTACAAATTCAAACAAATTTATTTCACATTATGTTCTACAATCTTTCTGTGATGTCATACTTTTTTTTGCAAGTTCTTTTACACATTTTTTAGCATCCTTTGGAGAAGAACTAGCTTCACGAGCGTCGCTTTTTTTTATTACTTTCATGAATATCGATTTGTGTATCTGCTTCTAGAATACAAGCTTTTCCTGCATATCATATTTCACAGTCGCAGCGCCAAGGTTTGTTCTGTTTAACATCAATATATTCCATTCGCAATCGTAATGTTGTTGTTGGTCTGTTGTATAGGTTGACTGTAAGAGATCTCTTGTAGACATAAGCTCGCCTTTGTGTAGGCCTATGTAAATTTTAAATGTGCAATAAATAATGTTGGTTTGTTTCGCAACACGGTGACCGCTATATCCTGAAAGCTTTTAACTTGATAGGTTTTTGTGGCTTTCATGTAGATAGTAGAGCCCCCCGTATTTGTAGAATCATGGACCTCTGGGAACAAGCCAAATAATGAGCGTTGATGATAGCAAGACAACTTTCGCAACGAAACTAGAACGGATTTGATCTGTTTATTATTATATAAAAACGTGTCAAAACTATTATTTTGATATCAATAGGAATGTTTGAATTTTACCTGTTCTCGCCAACTGCGCTGCCTTAGTTGAAGTAAGTTAGTTTTAAGTGAAACTTTGTTAATGAATTAAAAAATAACGCCTGACTTAATATAAACCAACTTTGAGCGTTCCGTAATGGCGTCCACTTTATGAATTAACGGCTACGCTACCCTTCAGGAGCTATTTCCAACGGAGAGCGTTTGTAAACAATTTTAATAGTAATATGAGTTACTCCTTCATAACAGCGCGCCGTATGCCATGTGCTTGGGTTATAAAGGTTCTATTTTTGACAACCACTTGATTCATATTCAATGGGTAGTTGCCTCACAGAAGTTCGTTGAATTACTTTACATGCTTACTTGCTTTTATTTTATATAGTATAGTAAGGTATATTTTAGAACCATCTTAAAATGCCCCACGCGATAAGTTTCAAAAAAATATGACTTCTATCTCTCCTAGATCAAATACCTTAGATACTAGTGCAGCATTGCTGCTTGCATTATTTACAAACTCGATTATGTTCTATTTTCGGCTGGCTGGTTTTCGTTTCTTTTTGGTTCTTGTCATCTTTATTTAAATTTAAAATTTTGATTGTTGTCATTTCTTGTGTTGTTTTTTTTCTCAGTGTGTTTTGTACTCGTCATGTTTTGTAATTGAAAGCAGTGTTAACTAATTTGGTTTTGATATAACATCATGTTGTTGTACAGTATGATCTCTATACCTGCTTCAATTATTCCATAAGAGATACGAAGAAAAATAAATATGATCACTTGCTAACTTTGCTGTCATTCGTGATTAAATTAAAATTTTACTCTTGTTAAATACTACAACAACATTTTCATCAGTTTTATACAATATGCAATTTCAAAATTTACTTACCTGGTCTGGTGACCAGTCGAACAGTTGCTTAAAATTAACCTGTATAAATATTAACAAAATCAATGAGGTTTTGAGGAACATTTTCTTTAACTTATTATAAAATATAAGCATTCTAGATACGAATAGGTAATGTTCGTTGCTTCTTACATCCTGTGCACTTGGACAATGAACAGTATCATATTTCCTGGAAAATATTGCGTTGCAATACTTGACATCTTGCAAAATTAAAAAAATAAAATAATATCTAAATTTGATTTCAAGTAACAAATTAATTCTATTCAGATACAATGGTACTTTTTTATTTATACTCAGATTTATTAAAAGTTAGAACTTTAAAAATAATAAAGGCTCTTGGCAGCTAATTATGAATAAGAAGAATAAGAATAATCTTTATTTGCTTTAAACATGGTATAGGGGTGTTACATTGACAAGAAAGTTAGTGCAGACATGTTTAGCTAAAGTTTAGTAGCATGCAAATATCACACAGGTTATCTTTAAGTATTAATCAAGAAATTCCTTAACACTATAGTAGTTAGTTGTAATTATTTCTAAACTTTGATTAAACATTTTACTTAAAACTAATCACTTTCCCTAAACACATCACTTACTTGACATTCCGAGCACTTCTTCATATTCACTGCACTTATTCACTTCGACCGGATTGGATTGGTTGGTGATACAATTTTACGGATGACGAAATTTTACGAACGATGGACCTACGTGTGGCACTTCATTACGGGACCTACATTTTCTCCCAGCTGCATTCATCCACTTCCGACTCGAGCATCGCCCAGCGCCCTGCGACTCATCATCTATCATCCATCCGACACCATCGTCTCCCGGCCGCCTGCATTTCATATCCATATTCTCATCTCGACTCCAACGACCTCCCGGCGCCCTGCATACACTCCTATTCCTTTTGTCCATTTTCCATATTACACTTAGCTATCTTGCCTTTTTAACCCCCGACGCAAAAGAGGGGTGTTATAAGTTTAACGTGTCTGTGTATCTGTGTATCTGTGTATCTGTCTGTGGTATCGTAGCTCCTAAGCGGATGAACCGATTTTCGTTTAGTTTTTTTTGTAACATAGATAATTTTACCCCGAGTGTTCTTAGCCATGTTTCATGAAAATCTCTTCAGCCGTTTGAAGATCATCAGCTCTTTTCTAGTTGATGAGGGGATCTGACGAACTTCCTTATCTCCGATCGATTCGAAATTTGGTACCTTGTTACTTCAATCATATTGAAAGTATATGGTAAGGTAACCATGACCTGATCAGCCGTTTGAAGATCATCAGCTCTATAATAGTTGATGAGGGGATCTGACTTACTTCCATATGTCCTATCGATTCGAAATTTGGTACCGTATTCCTTCAATAATATTGAAAGTATATGGAAAGGTAACCATGACCTGATCAGCCGTTTGAAGATCATCAGCTCTTTAATAGTTGATGAGGGGATCTGACTACTTTCCATATGTCCTTTCGATTCAAAGTAAAAATACTCTCCAATTTTCTTTTAGATATAACTGTACTCATATATCATAATTTATTTGTTATAAAGTTTAAAAATTATGAAATAAAAATAAATTAAAAATTTAAAAACCCCCGAAGCAAAAAAGCAAAACATTAAAAAGTAAAAAATAATACCTATTGTTGAGCCATCAAATTCGATAAAGTAACACCTATATATTTCAATTTTATTAGATAAATTGATGGATGGCACGATTTGGTTTGCTCGTTGAAATGACGTTATAATGTCACGTCGGGGTACCGCTAAGTTAAAAAAAAAATATCGTATGAAAACAAGTTGGTCGGATATGCTAATAAATTAATAGATAGTCAATCAAATGAAGCGTCTGACTTAAGCGGTACCCCGACGCGACATTATAGCGTCATTTCAACGAGCAAACCAAATCGTGCCATCCATCAATTTCTCTAATAAAATTGAAATATATAGGTGTTACTTTATCGAATTTGATGGCTCAACAATAGGTATTATTTTTTACTTTTTAATGTTTTGCTTTTTTGCTTCGGGGGTTTTTAAATTTTTAATTTATTTTTTTCTTTAGCTCTTGTCACATTTTTATCTAATTCCATTTACCTATTTCAAAATTACTTTAGATCTCCTCCGGTTTTAATCAAAATTCGTTTATCACTCATCATCGCTTCAATCATCACATAATATTGCCGAATAACTGTAGTCCAATAGTTCACTTTTCTATATTTCACTCTATTAAAATTTTAAACAACATTGTGCACATCGCGCGACGCAAGGAACACCTCATACATACAACCCATATTAGGTTCCCACTACTCAGCACTGCCTGATAAGGCAGTACTGGCAGGGTCGCCATGCAATGTGGGCTGTAGAGGGTTCGTGAATGAAACGACTAGATCGACGTTCAGACGTATAATGCCCTCGAGTGCGGGCTGTAATGCCTTATATCTAACTTACAAACTAGCTTACGTAGGGAGAGTGTGTCACTACACTACAAGTTGTTGCAAGAAAAACTCTGTTATTTTCGGTTACGACGTGCTTATTGTTGCTGTGCAAACCTTTGTGAGCTTATTTTAATTCATCTCGCAATCATTTCAACAGTTGTCAAGGAGTGTTTCTTTTTTTGGTCCGGCTTCTAAACGTGGTCAATGCAGTCAAGTTAAGAGCCGCGGCGGCCGTAAGCCTTAGGAAAAAGGTGCCTCAGCAGTCACAGACGACAGCCTCCAAGGGCTAACCCTCACTTCGTGGACCACCACCGCCTCGCTGGGTGAAATCCAGCTTTGATGTAATTATAAATACCAGTTTTTATTGTTCTCCTCTCCGTTTGTTTTTATAATTGGCACCTAAACGTGCGTTCTAATTTTTCGCCTTATTTTCAAAATTCCAAAAAGGTCTTACCTTATACGTCACTGGCCCTATTTTCATTTCGATTTCTACTTTGGCTACTGAATTAATCTTGGGGAACTACGCGGACCACAACAGTCATCCACTAACACTCCCTCACTACACATCCGTCAGAACCCTTACTCCAATATTCTTGGTTACGAGTCAGTTCCCACAGGACCTGCATATTTTTATATCATTTAGAGAGATCCAGCATCTTTAGGTTTGCCCTACTATCTTTTGTTTGTTTTTTTTTTAAGTTTGCGTGTTTATTTTATAAATTTTTGACTCTGGAAATTGTCTATCTTTTTGAGGCCTCCAAATTCTACGTTTACCTGTGGTCAGTAATGTTTCTTTTTTTTATCTACTACACTAGCTACTCGTATAACCTGATACAGCCGGTATAGGTATACCGTCTTCAACGTATGCAGCCACTAATAAGAATTTGTTGCTACCCTGGGCAGCTATTATGCATGTTCTATGTTGAAAAATTAGATTTATAAGTACTTACTTCATATTATCTAGAGCTTTACTAATGCACCCCTTGCAATGACGTCACTCGTTGGCTACAGCGGCAATGCACCAAGTATAATGAAAGTTTCATATTGCGGTCGATGCGGCTCCCTTAAAATATTAATAGATTCAGTGGGAGTTGAGTGGAGTGACCTGCTACTATTAACAAGTTGAAGAATGCTGTAGTTCTAAACAGAGTTTTAGATTTTCATCGTAGTTTCGGATTCGAATCCCTAGAGTCGCGGTCTGAACGTCGACAGACACTACTGCGACAGACTGGGTCACTGGTAAAAAAAAACCCTTTGTGATCACCCAAGTTTGCTTAGGACATTGCAGACTGAACCACCATATTGCTTCGGAAGGCAATTTAATCCGTTGAGCAAGGTAATTTCTGTAATTAGTATTTGTGTGGTCGGTTGTCGACCTTACAACACACACGAAATCTTTCCCTGCACAAGTTTTTCTCAATAGGTATGTTATTTTTTTTCACCGTAAGAGTGTCAAATAAACGTGCATACGAAATTCGAAAACACATACCAATGGCGTAGTGGGGTTCGAACCTGCGTCTCCCTGACAAGTGGCAGCGGCTCTAGCCACTACCACTACACCACCGACGCGTGACGCTTTTCGACGACAGAATAATAAAACCTAACGTGATTATTTTCTTTGTTTGCAGGTACACAGCGTTTCTAATAGAACTGACTGTTGAAGCCAGACCCCACATTAGTATCGATTATCCAGCTCCAGCTGTAAACTCCACTCGATGCCGGTCATATGCTGGTACCTCCATATCGACCTGGAAAGCCTTTGTTCGATGCATGCTTCTTTATTTATTAAAGCAGTTAAGGTTTAGAACCACCGCCGGTGAACTTGGCGGTTTTGCTAGTTTATTAGGTAAAAAATACAGAAATGCCTCCCAAAAAGCGTGATAAAGACAATGAATCAAACAAGAATTCCAGAATTGATCACCTACAGGCCGACCATGAATTATTTCTTCAGGCATTTGAAAAGCCGACACAGATATAATATAGGTTCCTCCGGACGCGGAATATGTTATCGCCAATATTCCTTAACAGAACGCTGTCCTACAGGAGGATGTCTAGAAGCAATAAAAGCCGTATTGGCTTCAACGTAGACACTTTACTTGAAAAATTAACCCGAAAAAAAATAGCAGAACTTCAGCTCACTTTCCTGGGGTTCTACGATAAGTGTCTGGCGGACCCTAGTGAATACCAGGGGAAAGTTGAAACTCAACTGTTGAAAATCTGCCACAAGAAAAGAAAAGAAAGTTCATCAGTCATTGTAGAAGTGTCTGTGGGTAGCTGTCCAGTTCCTCTGAACTCGTCAACCTCAGAGCCCGCAGCCATGGCTTCAGCTGTGCGTATCCCTAGTGAAACATTCAGCCCTTCTCAAGGCCCCAACGTAAAGTCCTACATGTTAATGCTGAGAGTAACAGTAACACGGGCCGGCTGTGATGAACCAGTAACAAAACGTCTCAAAGCTTCGGCAGACTTAAACTCTAGCGAAAACAAATGGAGCAAGTTGTATGACAGTGAGCTTACAGTGTACGACAAATACAACCTCTGTCTGCTGACCAATGGCGAGTATGACCTCGTGCTGCATGACGTAACACCCGGCGGCAGAACACAAGGCTCTGATGGCTCAATGGGAAACTATTCCTAATGAAAATAACATTGAATCAGAAACAAACCCCTTCGACATATCCAAAGTTCTAAAACTCAAGCTGAGTTGGAGCCAGGAGTCGATGACCGGCCTCATCAACCGGCCCAAGCTCTACCAGCAGACCGACTCCAACGGCAACAAGAAAGAGCCTAAAGATAAACCCTCCCTACTGAAAAGCGGATTTAGTGATAGTAAAAATGGTGACAAATCCAAAGCAGACTCATCGACAAGCGAATCCAAACGCCTGCAGATAATCTACCAGTTCCTATACAACTCGCGGCAGCAGACGGAGGCGTTTGACAACCTGCACTGCCTTTGGTGCTCGCTCGACTGCGGCAATCTCTACTCGCTACTCAAACACCTCAAGCTTTGCCATTCGAGGTTCAATTTCACCTACTTCCCCATCGCGGGCGGCGGCACGCGCATCGTAGTATCAATCAACGAATTGGAGTTGTCCAGTGCCGCCGGACCGCGCGCCGGGCCCACGAGACGGACCTCATTGACACATAATATACTCGTATGGAGGCCGAGGATACGGCGCAGGCAACAGAAACACAGTCTGGAGGAATTCTTGGAGGTGGAGATTAGTGAGGTCGTTGAGGCGCAGAGTAATACGATTTACATGGAAAACGATAAAAATGAAAAGAAAAGGAAGTCGAAAAAACGATTAAAACAAAACAGTATAGATAAAAGGCTAAAGGCTAATGCAAGGAAGCGCAGGTTTTTAGACAAAATGACACCTGAACAAAAAGAGATGAAGAGACTGAAAGATAGGGAATATTACCAAAGAAAGAAAGCTGAAAATAAAGTTAAGACTATATGTGATATGACTGAAAGCGAACAGGAGAGACAGAGAGAGTCATGGAGAAAAAGTTCTCGAAAGCGTAACCTGAAAAAAAAATGATGATGTACCTCGGAGGTAAAGAATAGTAACTCCACTTTTTGTGGAATTCATGTCTTTATACTATAAAGCTTTAAATGATGAATATTTTGGAAGATAACCACTTGAGTACGATATTATATCCATAATACATTAGCGGTATAAGAACTCAACTGATCATAAGTTTGTATACCTAACACCAGAATTATGTATTAAACCCGTACATCTTACGAAACTAAATAAAATTCTTACTTTGGCATCGCTTTCCAGGTATGAAATTAAAAAAATATATCACAATGGCTTCTTAGACAAAACTACAATAAGACAGAGGATTTGATCTCCTTTCCTTCATACGAGGGCTGCTATTTATGTATCCGGAATAACAAAAAATAACAAACATCTATAGCCAAATATACTTTTATTGCTTTTCAAAATATTCCCCGTGATGATCGATGCATTTTTTCATACGTTGAAACCAGCTTTCGTAGCATTTTTTCCATTCTGTATCGGGTATCTCCAAAACGTACATTTTGAAAGCATCAACGGCTTCTTCCCGGGTCGAAAATCGGTGTCCACGTAATTTGTTCTCCACGCTTGGGAATAAATTCAAGTCGTTGGGTGCCAAGTCGGGACTGTACGGCGGATGACCCGTCAATTCGATCATTTGACTATTTAAATACTCCGTTGTTGCGGCCGAGGTGTGACAGCTGGCGTTATCGTGGTGAAGGATTATTCTTCGTTGTCGATTGTTCTTGCGTATTTCTCCAAAGACTTACTAAAAGTTTCCGCATACACTCACTTTTACACCATGATCACACACCTAACAATCCTACCAACACAATACACTCAACTCACTCACCTATTTTCATTACTCCACACGCACACACCCTTATACTATTTATTTATTTATTATTTAGTTCGAGGAGCAGCGTAAAGCTGACCTCGACGATAAGCGCGATGAGCTGAAGGCCCGTCCACCCGCCGCCATCGACTATAATTATGTAAGGGGCGTGCTCACGTGCCCTCACTGTGCACGGGAGTTTGCTGCGAAGATCGGCTACATAAGCCATCTTCGGGTGCACCAGCGCCCGACTGACTAGAAAGACTGACTGACTGACTAGAGAGTAGAAGTGGTCGCCATGGCCGAAATCGATTGAATTTTATTATATCTATAATACTTACTTAAGTATCCAATAACGACTGTCCTTTAGTCGCCAATTCCAGGATGGACGCACTGTCTCCAAAGACACAGGTTTTTACCTAATTTGGGAGTCGGGGATTTTATTTTATTTTGAGTTTCTCTGTATGTAAAATTAGACTAGTTTCTCGTTTGTAATTATGTTCCTTTTTTATGGCAAATAAACATTATTATTATTATATTACTATTGCTATTCGCGGACATAATGTTGATTACTGGAGTTTACTTTGAAAATGGTGCGTCGCCCCGCTTGGATATCGTCCTAACGTATATTATTAAGTAATACGTAAATAGTGATAAAAATAATCTTAGTTACTGTTTTATTTTCACGTCAGCTCGAAAAATGCAATAAACAAAGATGATAATCGGTGAATTTATTTGTGGTAATTTAGCATCTCTGACTAATTTCAAGTGAATTTGATATTTATTACTGAGAGATAAAGTTAGTTAGTTTAGTTTTAGTTTTTATTTTTCTATTCTATTCTAAAGAAAAACTGAAACAAATAGGTAGCTTTTAGATTTTACATACATATTATAGTCACGCTCATTTATATATCCCTTACGGGGTAGGTGGAGCTACTGCAATCTGAGTCGAGTTTTACTACTTGCCTGGGAAGAAAAGGCAGCTAGTGCATCGAGACCAGCATGGAATAAAAAATTTGCTTTGGCTCCACCGGTGGTGCCTGGCGGTGGATCCAAGGGGAATGATAGTAATTAAGGACTAATTCTTAATGGTTTCTGGTTGTTTGTAATGTGAATGTTATTTTATTTCTTCTTAAATATATTTCATAAAGGAACAAGATCATGGGTTTGATTCCTGGTTAATGATGGATTGTCGGCTGAATACGATGTACCTATGTACAAGCTACTGTACATGATTTTCAATCTATTACGCTGACTCGGGCGACCTAGTTTTGGTACGTCTGGCGAAATACGTCATTGAATAATTTAGTGTAATAAAGACGCTCCATAGTATCGGTCGAGTTTTCATTAGTGACATCTGACATCTAAATCCTGCATCCTACCGTTACTATCTGACATCTGACAATATCCTGTGTCGAGACCATACTGTCCGGCACATTTTGGTCCTTCGAGCAGACAACTGAGAATTGTTTTCCTTGTGTTTTACTTAGTGTTTTGGTAGTTCTCTTGCGATCGACACATCGGCTCAATTGGCCTCCCAGAAGCGGGTCTCACCGATTGAGTTGAGACGGGTGTTTAAATCGTTTTGAGACTACATCGCACTAAGGTTTACCAGCAGATTTTGCACATCAGTTCATTGACATTTCTAGTGATATTTGATATCCACACAGTGATAGTGACATTTAACAGTGACAGTGAAAGGAGGAGTTTCAGCTTCGCCTTACAACCAACTTCAATAGCGGCACCTTATAAGGTATTTTGTGTTTTCTATCATTTTGACATATCCCATTTAAAATGGAGGTTACGGCATTATACAAACGCCAAAAAGAAATTATTGCAGCTCTCCAAGCAGTGCATAGGAATTTTAATAAAGATTCTGCCAGTAGGAAGAACGAGGCTTATAAAGAGAGTTAATTCGATTGACAGCCTGTGGGCAGAATTTGACATGAACAATGATCAACTCATGCAACAGATTGACAAGAATAACGAATATGTTACCAAAAGTGTTTACTCGGATACTATGACCCTGTATGAGAGTATTCGCAAAATTTTGAAAAGCTACGTAATTATTACTTCTAACGAACCTGATGAAATAGAAGAGCTTAAAAACGAGCAGAAGACAAATTTCCGAGCACTACAAAGGCAACTGAACAATATCGAAACTGAAGTGATAATGGAAAAGTGGGAGCTAGAGGACGAGCTGAGGAGCCTGCAAATGCGGTGGAACAATATAGACACATTGCATTTAAAAATTGACAACCTCCTCGCAGGAGGGGATGAGGAGTATGAGAAAGAGTTTAAAAAACATGAGAGTGATTTCAGGTCAATGAAAAGAACCTTAAACCAGAAGATTTCGTCAACTGCTCACCAGTTCACATCCACCCCGAAAATGGAAGTTCCTACGTTTTACGGTGACTACATACAATGGCCAACATTCTTAGACCTGTACAAAAGTAGCATCCATGACAATCCCACTTTGACCAAAGCGCAGAAAATGCAACATTTAAAAGGGAAGTTGAAGGGTGAAGCTCTACGCCTAGTTCAACACCTCAACGTGACAGCTGACAATTATGAGACCGCATGGGATCTGCTTTACCATCGTTACAACAACGATCAAGTTTTATTCACGACGCAGGTTGAGATTCTCTTAAACCAACCTACGATCCAGAAACAAACTTCATCTGAGCTTAAAAGACTTCATGACACAACTATGGAGTGTATTCACGCTATCCATAATTTAGGTGTGGATACGACCTCATGGGACCCTCTCATCGTTCACCTTTTAGTCAAGAAGCTCGATCCCACCACGCGTAGCGATTACAAAGAGTCTCGAAAATCACCAAGAGATTTACCTAAACTTGACGAGCTCACTAATTTCCTCGAAGCAAAGTTCACTGCACTCGAGCCAATGTATAAGAAAGAGAGGGAAGATTCGTCATCGCAAAAGCAGTCGATTCTATACAGAAAGCCTATGTTTACAACTAACAACAGGCAATCATATTTCAAGCCTTCGATAAATACAATACATACTAACGTCCACTGTGTATTGTGCAATAACACCAATCACGCATTATATCAGTGTAGAAAATTCGAGGCGATGACACCCGACGCAAAATTAAAAACTATTTCAAAACATCGGCTATGCAAAAATTGTCTACATTTTCATGAGCGTAATATTTGTAAATCAAATAAGCGATGCAAAGTGTGTAACGGAGAACACAACACATTATTGCACGAAGCGGTTATTGACCTAGATCCAAACGCATCGACCTCGGCGCTGAAAACTCAAAATCAGCACAATGCTAATAATGTGACGAATGGCGATGATGAAATTTTATTGACAACTGTACTGATACGAGTTCGAGCTAGTGATAGCACCTATCTGACACTAAGAGCGCTTTTGGATCAGGGGTCACAAATTACCCTGATTACTGAAAACGCTGCGCAGCGCTTAGGGCTACCCCGAAAATTTTTCAATGCATCTGTCACGGGTGTAGGTCAATCAACGAAGACAAGCAATGGAAAAATCCAGCTTGACTGTAAGTCAATTCATGACGAATATGGGTTTGCCACAGAAGCTTTGGTTATGCCTAAGCTGCTAAACTATTTACCACATAACACTTTTGTAAAGAAAAGTTATCCACACATCCAGCACATTCAATTAGCTGATCCTGACTACAACATATCCAAACAAGTTGACATACTGCTTAATGCAAAGGTTTATTCTGACATTATCATGGGAGGATTAATCAAGGGATCAGAGAAGCAGCCTATCGCCCAACAAACAAAATTGGGAACGATCTTGTCGGGACAAGTGAAGACGTTTAATTGCAACGTTGTAATTAATAACATCGATGAGATATCAAATTACTGGGAGATAGAAGAAGTAGCATCAGACGCTACTACCATGACAGAATCAGAGCAATTTTGTGAAAATTTATACGCCACTACTACCCGACGCTTACCAAACGGAAAGTACGAGGTGCGTTTGCCTATGAAAGACAATTTTGAGAAACAACTAGGTCACTCAAAATCTCGTGCTATTGCTCAATTTAAACAAATTGAAAGCAAACTTAAGACAAATGACAAGCTTCGTGACAGCTACCAGCAGTTTATACACGAATACATCGATTTGGGTCACATGAAAGAGTGCACTACTAAAAAAGATCTTATGTGCTACTTACCACATCACGGTGTACACAGAGAAGAATCCACGACGACTAAACTACGCGTCGTCTTTAACGCTTCGTCCAAAACATCAACAGGAAGCAGCTTAAACGACTTAATGGAATGCGGTCCTAAGCTGCAGCAAGACATACAAGATCTTTTGTTGAGATGGAGGACATACCAATATGTGTACACTGCGGACTGTGAGAAGATGTACCGATGCATTTTATTACAAGAAGATCAGCAGCATCTTCAGAAAATCATCTGGCGTGATCATCCACATGATCTGCTCAAGGAGTACCAGCTTTGTACTGTAACATACGGTATGAAAGCCGCGCCGTTCCTAGCCATGCGCACTATGAAACAGTTAGCCATGGATGACGCGGAAAAATATCCTTTGGCGGCCAAAGTCCTTGAAAAGGACTTCTATGTTGATGATTTGTTGAGCGGTAGTAACACCTTAGAAAACGCACGAGAAGTGCAAAAACAATTAATCGATATGATGCGTGGCGCCGGAATAAACCTGCGAAAATGGTCGAGCAACACTACCGATCTATTAGCAGAATTGACACCAAAACAAATCAACCCGTCGATAATGGATTTCAAAACTGCAAACTCGACGAAGGCGCTCGGGTTACGTTGGAATCCACTCACTGACACATTTAAATTTCATAAGATTGATAACGATAAGAAGGCGAAAACTACTAAACGAGTCTTATTATCTGACATTTCGAAATTATTCGATCCGCTGGGATGGCTATCTCCTCTCACCATAAGGGCCAAACTACTGTTCCAAAAAGTGTGGCTTGTGTCCTTGGGCTGGGACGATGACATACCACAAGAAATCCAACAAGACTGGAATAAAATTCGGGAAGACTTACAAAACATAGATGTATTTGACATACCTCGGTGGATCGGAAACGTTCAAACAAAGCTCGAATTACACGGGTTCTGCGACGCGTCTGAGAGAGCTTACGCCTGTGTCGTATACCTAAAATCTAAAAATGACACTGGAGACACGACCGTAAGGATAATTGCGGCAAAAACTAAACTAGCACCACGTCAGAAAACTGTGACGTTGCCACGTTTGGAGTTATGTGGCGCTCTACTCTTGACAACACTAATGAGTAAAGTTAAGAAATCGTTCCCACGTGATGACATCCCAATATACGGCTGGACAGATTCGTTGGTGGTTTTGGGTTGGTTGCAAGGAAACCCATCCCGCTGGAAAACATTCGTGTCCAATCGTACAAAGGAGATACTTGACACCATGCCGGTAACGTGCTGGAGGCACGTCAGCTCTCAGGAAAACGCAGCTGATTGCGCAACCAGAGGCCTAACTACGTCACAGCTGAAGGAGCATGCGCTGTGGTGGGAAGGACCATCCTGGATTAAAAATGACATTCTGGAACGCACATTAAAAATTGACATACCTCAAATTGAGATGAAAAATGAGCCAAAAACATTCGCAACACAGTTATCATACCCAGTAATTGAAGAGCTAATAAATAAACATAGCTCTATCACATACATTACACGTGTGATAGGCTACATATCACGTTTCATAACAAATCTACGTCATCGAGTGACGAAACGAATGCAGCCGATGACGAGTCGAGAACATGACACCTTAGGCATCGTGCATAATGTACCATGCTATACAAACTACTTGACATCGAATGAAATTGAGCATGCTAATGGGTTCATGATAAAAGCTATCCAAGATCAAGAATTTCATTCTGACATAACCCAGATAAAGCAAAAGGGAACAGTGACATCAAAAAGTAACCTACTGAAGTTAAATCCATATTTGGATAAGAGTGGTGTCCTACGAGTAGGTGGACGACTGACGCACTCACACTTGACAGAAAATGCAAAACACCCCATGCTTATCCCAAGAGATTCAAAACTGACAGAACTTCTTATCAATCAAATACATTTACAATGTCTCCATGGTGGACCCAGCCTTACTACCGCGCTGCTACGACAAAAATACTGGGTACTAGGTGGCAACCGCACGGTTAAAAAATACCTAAGCAAATGCGTGAAATGCTTTCGCTTCCGCCACCATGACCACCATCAACTGATGTCAGACTTACCGGAGCCAAGAGTGACACCATCACGGCCCTTCACTCATACTGGCGTCGATTTCACGGGGCAAGTAGTTCTCAAAGCTAACAAAGGCCGAGGGATAAAGACTACTCGTGGCTACATTGCCGTCTTCGTGTGCTTTGCTACGAAAGCTATCCACCTAGAACTCGTCTCTGATCTGACAACACCTGCATTCCTTGCTGCATTTAAAAGGATGTGCGCAAGAAGAGGAACGCCCAAACACATGTACAGTGACAATGGCACAAATTTTGTGGGGGCGTCCCGAGTCTTAAAGAAAGAATACGAAGAGATGTTACAAACAATCAACGATGAACTTCTAGCTAACATATCTGACATGGGGGTGACTTGGCATTTTAACGCTCCCATCTGGCCGAGCGCTGGGGGATTATGGGAGGCTGCGGTAAAAAGTACTAAACATCATTTGAAACGCGTACTAGGAGAGCAGAGATTGACATTCGAGGAATTTACGACCTTGCTCTGTCAGATTGAAGCCTGTCTCAATTCAAGACCGCTTTACGCAATGACAGAAAATGCTGAGGACCAGTACTTGACACCAGGTCATTTCCTCATAGGTGGCCCACTGTTAGCACCCCCATTAACCGAGCTTGACACAAGATGCATAAAAACACGATGGCAGCTCACCGAGAAAATGCATCGTGATTTTTGGAAGAAGTGGTCAAATGACTACTTACACCACCTTCAAATGCGAAGCAAGTGGAACCATCCCAGAAAGAACCTGAAGAAAGACGACATCGTTCTTATCAAAGAAGAGAACATGCCGCCGGCCAAGTGGGCACTGGGAAGAGTTATAGAAGTACACCCTGGTAAAGACGGGCACGTGAGAGTCGTTACATTAAAAACAGAAGCTGGCATCATTAAACGCCCTATCATCAAATTGGCACCACTTCCGCTGTTCGAACCTGACAATCCAGAACCGTCCACTAAAAATGATGAGGTACCTGACACTGACAAAACAGCGGCCCGTAGACGGCTAAGACAGCGGCGCAAACCTAATATGGTTATGTCAATTTTGTTGCTCTTATTTACAGTTATAACACCCTGTATAAGAGGAATGGTGCACGTAAACACTCTGACAAGCAACAACACGCTGTACCTTGACAAAGTAGCTGATATACGAATCATCCAAGATGAATGGAAGATGGTTATATACTACAACATGACAACATATTGGCGAAGTATGACAGCAATCGAAAACTACGTTCAATTCATTGAAACCAGTTGCCATTCAGTTCCATGCCAGTCTATTATTACACAATACAATCACGAGCTTAATGAACTACGTCACTACAACGAACTATTATCTGGTCAGCAAACTACACAAAGACGCAAAAGAGGACTGATTAATGGAATAGGATATTTGGCAAATACTCTCTTTGGAGTACTTGATGACAACTTTGCTCAAAAATACGAACGTGACATAGATACGATCCAAAAACGGGAGAATCACCTATTCAGTCTTTTTAAAAACCAAACTTCCATACTAGAGGCAGAAAACAACATTCTAAAAAGAAATGAGTTTGTTATGAACAAGCAGTTCGGAATAATTGATAATAACCTAAGGCTCATGGCAAGTAACATCCAAAAGTTACAGACTGCAAATGAAAATGCTCAAAACGCATTCTACATCCTATCATCACTGATATCAGCAGATGCTATGATTTCTAACCTTCGACGAATCCAAGAAGCATTAGTCGACACGGTTACTGACATTTATCACGGGCGGTTAAACATCCATCTATTACCACCAGAACAAATACAACAACAACTGAACTTGATATCAGGTCACTTACAGGATGATTTGATTGTGCCCGCTGAGACAGTCCAAGAACTATACGGACTACTACACATTCGAGCGAAAGTAACAAAGAATTTTTTGATTATGGAAGTAAAGGTACCGCTATTAAACCGAGATTCCTTTGAACTAGATGAGGTCATTGACATTGCCCAGCGAAAAGGAAAGCAGATGATATATACGTCCACTGAAGCAAAATATCTTGCTATAAACGTAAAAAAGGATCTGGCTCTTCCTATGACAGATAATGACATTTATTCATGTATTCGACATACAAATAAAAAAATGCTCTGCCCGTTGAATCATCCTATATATAACTTACAAATCGACGAGTCTGTTTGTGACATGCGACTTTTGATAAGCAATGAAAACAAACCCTTTTGCCGGTCTACGCTCAAGAACTGTACCGACAGATGGATCAAGTTACACACTCGTGACGCATGGCTCTATTCATGTTGTGATGACTGCTCGCTACGAGTTGTATGCAAAAATGACATAACTACCAAGCATGTCCAAGGAAATGGTTTGTTGACCATAAATCCAGGTTGTACAGTAAAAGGCGAAGCTTTCATTATCCACGCTCAGCATGACTACACAAGTAAAATTTTCACGCAACAGGAAATTGCCACTGGGATTCCTGGCATCCCATCAATAAATAGCATGATCTCAAGCTCATTGCCAAAAAATATCGTTATTGAAGAGCATAATGATGAGTACCAGAACATCCAGCAGAAGATTGACATTCTAAAACATCAACACTTGGAACAACTGACACGAGGCGATTACACTCACTACAAAGTGATATACGTTATTCTAAGCTTAATAACAGTAGTGCTTCTGACACTTTTATGTTGTAACTTGAGAAAACGGTGGCATAAAAGAAACACGAAAAAGCAAAACTCAGAGCCATCTGCTATACAGGCAGATACCATGATCCTTAAAGAAATGAAGGTTGATTCGCAGCCATCCCCACCTGTTTTGCCGGCCCCAAGGATGATGCAAAGCACATTACAGAGCTCCATGACCAGTGTAGACATTGCTACCTCACCTATGCCACAGCGAAAAATAAGTTTTAATATTGACAACTAAACGTGTGCAATTTTTAAGTTATACTTTTTACTAGTTTTACTTATTTTTATTTGATATATTTAAGCATACTATTTTTAAGTTATGTATTATTTACTTTTTTGACTTGTTTTCTTTTTGACATATTTAAGATTTTTACATTATTATTATTTTTAAACATTGTTGATATTGACATTTTTAAGGCCTTGAGTTGTAATTTTTATAAGTAAAATCCTTGTGTTTGCATTACATTTCTTGCTTTGAGTTGGCAGTATGTACAAGCTACTGTACATGATTTTCAATCTATTACGCTGACTCGGGCGACCTAGTTTTGGTACGTCTGGCGAAATACGTCATTGAATAATTTAGTGTAATAAAGACGCTCCATAGTATCGGTCGAGTTTTCATTAGTGACATCTGACATCTAAATCCTGCATCCTACCGTTACTATCTGACATCTGACAATATCCTGTGTCGAGACCATACTGTCCGGCACAACCTATATAGCACAGCAAGTTAATGGTTGATAGATCAATCCAATCACTATTTTGTCTACGGAGACCTCTTAGAATCCCGAATTATATATTATGAACTTAAAAGCAAATCCCATTAAACAACTACTGTTTGGAACCAATCGAGGTTTTTATGATGGCAACCCTCATCGAAAAAGAGATAGTATTCAGAACGCGATTACGGGTGCTTGATGGATTTTAGCGCGTTTCGGAACGCAGTTATAACTGTGACTTGTCTTTGGCCTCGACGATCGGAAGAGGCTGAACATCTCGTCATAGTTTGTTCGATAAACTAAATCTATTAAATCCAGGCGGATCCTGGTTAAATTCACACTTTCTTTTTGCCGGGCTGATCCCGCGTTAAAATTAGTGATAAAGTGTCGGCTGTACCGAAAAAACATAAGCTTAAAACTCACCGCGTGTTGGGGGCAGCGGTGCCCACGGTCATCGGTTATTTGTGATCAAGTGTCATAAGTGAAGGAGACGGGAGCTGCATGAGCGCGGACAGGTTGAGGCTTCACCTCCTAGTGTTATACCATACCCACCCCATCCTCATTTCCCTTGTTCCTGAAGCACTGGCCGTCACCAGCTCGCTCATATCGGATCACAAGGTAAAGGAGTTTATTTATGATTATTAGTCGCCGCGTCACCGTGGACGTGTGCTATTTGGCCCGGCCGAATATTGCACAACTACCTACATGAAATTGAAACAGATAAAATATGTATGCAAAGTATTATGACACAGAAACCCAGTACTCCAATAGAATAACACTCCAACCTTCATAAGGCTCGGGTAGGTTAGGCACACCACCACATAACAAACTCTTGCAAACATTTATGGGACCTACTGCAATGATTTCCGCAAGTCACCGAATTCAAGCCCTAAAAACGGCCCTGATGCATCTCTAACCGGCCCCAGCACAGGCATCGAGAAACCTCCCCATCTACTCTGAACAAAACTCACCTCCTCGAAGACACTCCAGCCAAAAGGTACTTCACATAACACGGGACCTCACCGCTCCCTAGGAACCGCATTCACACAACAGATGCACAAGGCATACCTTCCTCAGCAGCACTGCAGACCTCCCACTACGGATATGAGAAGTCGATGATCCCTCAAAAATGCAGAAATGTCCACGAAATCACTGGTCCCCACGTTCACCAGTTCAACCTTAGCGGCCCATGAACAGACCAGGGAGCAGCCATAGCAAACTCCTGAAGACCCCACCCCACCTGGTCATGGAGCAAACCACACTCACTTCCACATACGTACGCCCTTTTAAAAAATATTTATTATTTACAAATCACAAATGCTGTCCCCAGGACAACAAGCCATCATCAAAAACGTATCCCAACACTTTTGATCGAGAGGGAAAAGGAAAATTTCCAGTACTCAACAGCCACTCCCCGGGACCGGAACAGCCAACTAAGAGCCGCTCAAAAACCGCAAGGGCCAAAACAGCAAACACGGATACCAGCAGTTCCACAGACCCCCCGCACTCCTCGAGAGATCACCAGCTTCCCCTGCCTACAGAAATATAATTGCCGCCGCCGCCGGTGAAACCTTCCGAGTCAACTTTCCGAGGTGGAGAGGTGAAAACGATATTCGCGTGCTGATGAAGAAAGGGAGAAAACAGGTTAACGCTTAAATGCACGACTTTTTATTTTTTAATAATACTTACTTGGTAATTGAGCTCTTATTGAGCTTGTTTTTGGTCCAAAAAAATGGGATAAGTAAAAAAAAGTTGTTTTTTCGGTAAAATTTAAAAAATACTATCAAATAATAAAAAAACAGACAGAATTACATCGTCTTTGCAATCGTATTCCTATTTTAAAACGTCCAGGTAATATTATAGTTCCGTATTTTTATTAATATTTAAGAGTTAATTACAAAGATGAAATGGCCTCCCGTCACTATAAGAAGCACTTGTACTAAATACTTACTTTTAGTCAAATCCAAGTATAATGTTGGGGTAGGACTGGTTGGTCCAAGGGGTAAGATAATCTTACAATACAATGCATACTACTACTACACCACCATCAACATAGGTATTTTAATCTTCTTTCGGTGCGTGATCTATTTCTCAGACTGATCTTTAACCCAACATGTTCCCAAACGCGTGTACTCTGTAAACCAACCAAAGCTTTTCTCACCCGCCCTTAGAGCGTGCATTTACGGAGGGAAATAGGAGGATCATTCAAGACTTTAAACAAGTAAAAAAATAATGCCATCAAATTAGTTAAGATACGACTTTATCTCTACATACAACACACGTGAAATTTAAATTTTAACGCGTGCGCGTGCGCCAGTTTAGTGGCTTAATTTGGAATTTCCGCCCTTTTGATTACAAGTTCAGCAGCGTTATCTGACAATGCCCTTGGTAGAGATAAACAAACGAGGGAGATGGTACCTTTCTATAGGTAGATCTGCGAATAGGTACGATAGGTAATAGCCACGATGACCGACAGCAAACGTAAAATACGATTTTCACAAATGATATTACGGCGATTGAGGGTAGGCTCGAGCCCCTCGGTGGGGACGTATATGAGCTGTTGATGATGGCGATTTTAATGTCTAGCTAGATTTTAAATTGTGTTAGTAGGCTGTGGACAGCTTTATTTTTGTTTTAAAATACCTCTAAATATGCGACGACTGTGAAGTTTCTTCGGTGAGCTCTTATCCACACATTTCGCCATTGTCTTAGGAAACTCACCCAAAATAAAGAAATTGACGAATCTAAAAATATCCAATGGGTCATTTTCTTTATCTTTTTTATTCATAAATGGCTCGGGAATCTTATCTCGGAAGCAAGTCTAATCACGCATTTGTTGCTAATGGAAGAAAGACTAGAACAATACTTCATTAGATTTGAATTGATTCAGATCGTTAACGAGCTTCTGAACGTGATTATTGTTAGGAATAAAGTCACTGTGAAAATATATAAGTCGGGGGTTGCGTGAGTATCGTATCACACTTCACACTAATATTATAAATATGGAAATATATTTGGATGTTTGCTCCGCCTTCACGCTTAAAGTACTCAACACTCAACGGACTTGGATGAAATTTGGAAAGGAGATTGTTTTTAACCTGAATTAACACATGGGATACTTTTTACGGGAAAAAGTCTTATTCCCACGGGAAAATCTTATACAACGCGAGCGTAGCCGCGGGCGTACAGCTGGTAAGATAATATCATTAAATAATAGTAAATTTTACTAGGTATCTGATAACTTACATGCTCATTGAGTTCTCAAATAGCCTTTCTAGTTTCTACACAAGCTTTTACTCGTGTAGAACACCTTCAAGTTGGAACACCAACACCATCACCATCTGAGCTGCATGAAAGGGTTGACACACCTTAAAAGTAGTTCTTTCAAATCGTATTGCTTATCTGTGTAGTAGTGTATTGAACGCCTGACGAAATAAATTTACATTAACGACCGGCGCGTTAACTATTCTTATACGTGCAGGCGTTTTGCTCTAGCGTAAACAGAATTAATATAGTATAGTGGCAACCGAGCTAGTAAAATACTTAGTTTCCTTCGTCATTTACAGTTTTTATACTATAAAAACTTCCATGCAGTAAGTAATGAAGGGATTTTTCGAATACTTAAAGAGAAATGCTTTGGATCGTAAGAAAGCGGCAATTAAAAATTCTTAGAAAAGCTTATAAAAGCCACGCGCAATGTAGGTAGGTATAGTTGGTACATAAAGGGTGGGTGTTAAAATGTATTGAAGTATGTTTGGAATTTGGTTTCTACTTATTACACGACGGATTTTGAGAAGAGATGTGAAAAACGACAAATGTACGGAAATTATTTTTATTATTTTGAAAATACATGAATCTGAAAGATTTTTTAAGGACGATAATATTCTTATATCACTTCATAATTGAAGGTCTCTCTAACGGTGTTAATTTTTCCTGACTGATTTCCCAACTTATTTGAACCTTTTCTTTTCCCTCTTGTCAAACGAGACCATTGAAATGGCATCTAAACCAATTCCAGCTGGGCAAATATTACACTTCAATCAGCAACTATTCTTTATTTCTGCTTCCTGTGACACCCAACACTTCGATAAGATGACCTAACTCCAAGTGCCTTACATTCTCGGCCTAGCAACTCTGTCACCGGAGCCTAGCAGGTGCCACTCGATACCCCGATACTCATGGGACGAAACGCAACACCGCTGCAACCAAGGCGAGCGAGTGAAACGGGCCGTGGCCTAGGTCGATCGTATCTAGGATAGAATCGATAAAGCCGATAGAGATCTTTTCGACAAATGGAACGGCGTGCATTGACGACAAAAAAGATTTGTGTCATTCGTGTAGGTTTTTTCTGACTTGTGACCAATCCGACTCATTCTGTTGTCATATTTTCAAGCCACCATATGTGTGCCAAATAGTCCCTGACTCTTCCTTAACTTTAATATACGTACATCATGGGTATATTAAAAAAAAACTATGATGAAACTAATTCCACTTTGCTTTCTGTATTTCGGCTTCTCCTTTCCAGATACGAGATGCTCGTAATCAGAAACCTATAAAATTGCTGAACCATCTTTCAGAGAATCACGAATAAATGTGTGAATGGATTGAGTAATCGTCGCGTCATCACCATTATCCAATTGTTGTTATTCCTTGAACTGCAGTTTGTTGTCACAGATTGGTCACTGAGTGGGTGGGCTCAGTTGAACCGCCACTGAGGGAGTTAAATTACCGTTGTGCTCCCAATGTTCCATTCAGGCAAAGGGGTTTGGGTTAATGGAAGGTCTTCGGTATAGAACCGTTACACATTTCTTGCAAGATGTCAACATATTTTTCTCGACTGCTCAAGTCCCTAGCCGAGTCTGTTTATTTATCCTCGAATAGGCGAAACCTTAAACCCTCGCATCAAAAGTAAATTAGAAAACGTCTAGAAGTCAATTTAAAATAAAAATATTGGTCATTGCAGGATTAGCAATACTTACTAAAAACCCATGCATTATAACATTTAATGCCATCAGAGGCTGACGTCTGTTACTAGCATGCACGAGTATGTATGCAAGTCATACCACAACATTGCCGCTCTCTCTCCACTGTATTGTTTACGTTACGAGTATTTTCAATCAGATGTAGTTGCCTTGACCTTGGTGGAAATGTCACACACAGACAAATCGGCTGGGGAGCATAATCTTGAACAAGTTGATTTTTTTACACAGAATCCAGAAATTTTGGACTGCTGAAGACGGAAAAATACCAGTCATCTAAAAAAATATAAATTTTAAAGATATCAAGTCTTCGTAACTACCAGAGTACGTGTGTTTAGATTTTCTGTCCCTATAACCATAACACCTTCAAAGATTATGTAAACATCTGAATGAACAGTCTCTAAAACCAAAGCCAAAGTGGATTACATCATATTAGCTGATAAACGTCCACTGCGGAAAGAGATCAGGGTCAAGCACTGTGCATCCAATCCTTTGGTTGGTAAAGAAAAATATTAGAATGAATAAGGCATGATGGTTTCGGGAGCAATGTGTCTTGTATGTAACACCCCACTGAGACAATCTCCGATTCGAGTGAAACGTGCCGTCCAATAGGAAACCACCACCGTAAAAAAAACTCGGCTATGACAAAGCGTTTCTGAAGTCAATCGCAGTGGAACCTCGAGCTAATTAATTTCTACGCCCTACGAATTTGAAGGGCCTTTGAAGTTAATTGTTTTTTCTAGTTGGCTACTGAATATAACGGCTACCATTGTTGATATTACATGGCATATTACTTAGACCACGGAAAACATAGACCGAAGTTTACAATCTTACTGAATGAATGAAGGGATTATTTTCGAATTCTATGTATGAAAAGTTTTTGATCCATCATCGATTTTACAATAACTAAATCATCCTTATCAAATAGCCTTTGTCTATGGTGCTTCCTTCATAGAGCAAATCTAAAATAATTGAAATGTTTTACAATTTATTACCACGTAATCGCAGAGACTGGCGAAGTTCGGTCCGCTGCGCAGGCGTCGCGTCGTCGTCGCTCGTCGTCGCTATGACTTCAGACAATATTAGTCCAACGGGATGTTGCAACGGGACTTGCAGCCTGGATTTCCGACTTCCACCGCTGTTAGCACTAGTTAGGTCTTGTGGCTAAATGCAGGTAACACTTAGCTAGTTCCTGTTTATGTGGGTTATATTTCTTGCTGAACAACAAAGTGATTAATAGCAGTGTGACTGTGAGTACATGGAAAAGAAGTCCTCAAACTTTGGTTGTGAAAGATTGTCGCATATCTATTTATTTTTAAGTCGACATAATTTTAGTAGGATTTAGGCATCGCCAGCGACATCACTTCGCCTGCCATAATCATCTCTCTCTATCTAGTTCTATCCTTTTCTAGTCTGAGAGATAATTCTGTTTCAATCAATAACAAATCTACGCTAATAATTGCCTGCCCCCGCTGCATTTAAATTTACAATCCAACAACATTAAACTTGTGCCTTATTTGAAATAATCACTTGTATAGCTTGTCGGTAAACCATGTGATTAGAAAAATAAACATAATTATTTAAAGAAGGATTGTGATGTGCATCGGCAAATACATACAATAATAATGGCCATGACAATATTTTACTCGCCCATCTGTACTAACATAGCTATTAAGAAAACTGTTACTAACATTTTTATGGACTCTGGTCTGATAATAAACTTATATTATTCTTATTATTTAATATTCTTTCCTGATGTCTAGTTTAGATGAACAGGAAAATCATAGATATACTCGTACACATAAATAATGATAAAATCTCTGTCTGATTGCAAAAACATTACTTGGGCCCGGTTTCCACCAAAGCGGAGAGGAGAGGAGATGTGTTTGAATAACCAATCAGATTTCGTTATTGAAGCTAAGCGGAGAGGAGATGTGGAAATAACGAAATCTGATTTGTTATTCAAACACATCTCCTCCCCTCTCCGCTTTGGTGGAAACCGGGCCTTTACGCAAATTTGATTTGACGATTTTGTCTAGTTTTATGATGAGTCAGAAAATGTTATGCTCCATGACAACTTAATAAAACACTCTGTGTTACCATTGGACTAACTTACCCGTAGAAAGTAAACTCCAAACCGGGTTGTTCTCACATTGCACTGCGTTAACTGTACAGTATAACGCCAGTAGATCTTCAGCTAGTGCACTCTTTGGGAAAACGTGCAGTAATTGGCAGCCGTGACGTATTGCTTATCTGAGCTATAAATAAGCTACTAGCTGTAAGGCACCTTGCACACTGGTAGACTGATATCACTGTCACTTCTGACGGTGTAACTCCAGTGGCAGTAAAGTTTTAGTCAACGATAGTCATCGCTTATGGGTTGCATGCTAAGTCAAACAACTTCACCTGGTGTCAGTGTGAGTCGCCATAGGCCTCTGCCATGACATGGCTCATGCTTTCCGAAGCACACAATAATTTAAGTTTCCAGACAATCAATAGTTTCAGTCTACAAAATTACCTCCAGGGGGCCGTTTCACGAAGCTACAAGTTACAAATTACGAGTACAATTCGATGTACATTGCGTAGACAATGAGATAAAACGATAAGGGCTTACAGTTTGGGCGAATTGGCTACGCAATGAATATCAAATTGTAACTTGTTACTTGTAAATTGTTGCTTCGTGAAACGGGGCCCTGCCCTATGCTCTGTAATTTTGATTGCCAGTGTCTCCACAGAGATTCGTGCTGTCATAATCTTGAGCAATTTCGTTGGCTGTTTTATGCTTTTTTTTTGTCTACGTTCTTTATACCTACTTTCATTCACAAATATTACTTTTAGTAATATACTTTTCCCTGGCCGGCAAAGATTCGCGTGCTTCTTCGCCAGTTCTTCATAATTTTGCAAACATGATTTACTAGTGCGCATACCTCTTAAATAACTATAAATAAACAGTGGGTAGAAGGCTAATCGAATCGAATCGGTAGTTGGACGCCATGCCATAAATATGCGAGAAATGAACATTTCAAATTGGATGGAAATTGGTTTAATCCAACAACCACTTCCCTCCCTTCCTCCCTCGAGCCCTTTCAAGAAGTGATGGAGTAAATATTCTTCTAAGAAGCCATAAATTGATTGCTGCTTTTAATAGCTTTTGACGCCGTACTCAGACTATCTTTTTTTTATAAAATAAAATTTTGAGTTCAATGATTTGTTGATCACTGTTTGTTACTGTGTCTTATTTCGATGGCATATTAACATTTTGTCACGTGGTGGGCGCAATTTGCATTGTCATCAGCAAGTTGTGTGCACATACACGTCTCCATTGAAGGGCTGGAGCCTACTCTAAATTAGGGCGACAGCCACCACACTGACCCAGTGCGTGTTTGTCGACTTAAATCTGCCTTACTTAAAACATCTCTAAAAGTGAACCATTTCTACCAAGTTACCTGTCACTTGCCTTACTTCCTCCGTCTCGAACTCTTACCCTCAGCAGCGCAGTGTTGCACGGTCCAGTGCGCACGCGCAGCCAGCAGGCACTCCGGCGCAGTGCCGCCATGGCGGTCTGGTGCGGCGCGCGCATTCTGCCCCTCGAGCGACGCGTCTACTCTCTCACGCTGGTGGTGGGTCTGCTGATCTTTTTTTAAAAAAAAGTGGTTCAAAAATGGAACGTGGATAAGTGAATTTGCAAATCGATAAAATTTTTGGTGGTGATTGCAGAATTACAGTGATGGTGCAGTCAAAGTGCAAATTGTTTAATTGGGGAAACGAGAATATTGTGCAGTTTCATTTCGTTGATATACCTATCACCGGTATCAGTTAAAGATATTTGCTTTCTGCGCAGGAGGTCCGAAGATCGACGCTCGACTGTTTTGGTTGTTGTTTGTACGGTTGTTTCCATGCCAACCCTTCACTGTACAGGGAAATAAAAATGATGAATCGTCTTCTTCTAAACTTGTAGGTTGTAAAGTCAACAACCGACCTCTCAAACCAAGTCTTTAAGTATTAGGAATATAAATTTTAAACCTCTTTCTATTAATAGAAATGATAATAAAAAAACAATCTAAATAAAATAATTCCATGTCCAGCTGATTCCGATCTCGGAACGTCGTCAGTTGCAACCACTGCGATGCGCTTGCGATGCGAGCGAACACATGCATGGGAACGACTTTTGTGAAACAATAGAGTAAAATGGCACAGTTTGTGAAAATTCTCGGTTCAAAGTTTCACTGATATGAAATATGAAGATATGAACAATTCATTGCGTTAATTTATCAAATGACATTATTTTAAAATTACGATGTTAAAAATTGTAAGCCCCATTTTATGTACCTATGTAAATGGTACCGATTCATACAGTCATGCATGCTCTAATCCTAATTTTAAAATCCATCTGTCCTTTTCGTTTTACATGACCATTGAAAGAGAGAAGATGAATTCAATTGAACGAATGATATTATTTTGAATGAAATGGGTCTACAAGGTCTAAATTCGATGTTTGATAGCTCTAATATTAGGATAGGCATCTCTTGTCCCTTTTTAATCTTTAAAAGGTGAAAAGGACGTATGTACTTAAATTAAGGATTAGAGCGCGACAGAGAAAACCATCAGTGAATTTTCTTAAAATATCACTTTGTTTTAATTAAAAAAATGCTAAGGCAATTTTCTGTTAAATTCTCACAAGTCCCCACAAGTCGGCCATTTTTAGCGCAACGATCGGAAACGGTCACGTCACGACTCGATATCGACGCTATAATCTCTCAGAAAGAAATTGTTAATCGATCTCAGTTCAGAAGCTGGCTCAAGATAGCAGTTCTCAGTTCGTTTAGACAGGCTGAATTGTAAAGCCTAGATCTAGGATCTTTTCAATAGATTTCTCAATTAGCCTTCTGCCTGCGTATTTTCCGATATTTTCTCGTAGTAAAAAGTAGCCGAAACGTTATCTGTTTGTCATGTCATCCTTCTGTATTTTAATCTATACATCGCATGTTTCAAAACATCCACATCTATAATCTACGAATAGCTTCCTTATTCGTAGTCTATAATAGAAGTAAGATATTACAATGTAAGAGCTTGAGCTTTTTGTGTAGACTTTGAAATCGAATACGATGTTTTGGTTTTAAATTTAGTCCGTCATGCAATTATAGAACATAAAAACTAATATTCAGTTATATCTTGAATAGCATTATGGTCAACCACAATTCGATTCACTTGGAAAACTAATTATCTATCATATTGTGATATTATAATAGGTTTAGTACATACTCTGATACAGGGATACAATGGGTACATATTATATTTTAACGAAAGAAGCCAATTAATAATCAGACCTTTACAAATTTTCAGTCCAAACACAGAGTTATTTTACTGTTTAGTTTATAGACAAAATGCTAGAATAATTTGTTCTTTTTTAACAGAAATACGCTCAGCATACTCGTGCTACGGCTGTTATTCCTGCTACGGCCTACGGCGCGGCGTAGCCATTGTGTGGATTAGTGTAGAGGGTACTAAAATTCTTAAAGCAACCAAAATAGAAACGCACAAATAGAAAAGTGGTCCAAACCTTCGATCAGACTAATAATAAAAGTGGAGTAAATAAAAATAATTTACGTTGCTACGTAACAAAGTAGATAATAGCATAGCAACCGAGGTGATTGTACTCACCGTGAAATTTTAGGGCACGTCGTCGTCGTCTGCGGCTCGTGGACTCCAAATCACGGCCCGTGGTCACGGACGCAACCTTCACCTTGCATGTAGACGTGGTCTCAGATTGGCTGTAACTACACTTCGATTACTCTGCGATTGGTTATCTGGGGTTATCTTGGATTTGTAGAGTTCATGGTGTGAGAGTAATTTCAGGGTAGGTTCACAGTTTCACCGCCTAATCGTATGATGATAGGTGGTTGTGGATGTAAGCATTCGCTGTTGTCGGGTTCAAACCTCAGGTTGATCACACGTAATTGGCTACTCGTATGTGACTCGAGATAAGAACATAATATGAGATTGAAGCGATTAATGTGATAAGCGTAAGATATTACTGATTTGACGATAGAGATTGCTACTACGTTGTTATTTTTTTCTTGCCATCATAAATAAGTGACTATATCAGAATAACAGCCGCATCTTCTAAATGCATCAGATTTTTAATTGAAATAATTTGCTAATTAGTATGTTTAGGAAAGATAGTCAATATGATATTTGCACTCTGGCAATTATATCCTGGTGAATAGAGCTATGAGATCGTCTTATAAATAAAAAGCAAAATAAAAAAAAATTATTTATATGTATTCGTAATTCTGAATGAACCTTTAAAGCTTGTGTTTTAAAGGATTAATTTAAAAACACGAGCAATTTCAATTATTTTTGTCCAAGCTTTCGTGTGACATTTACCAGCCGTATTTATTTATTGTTTTGAAAGGATATTAAAATAAACCCCCTCTCACTAATCTTCGTAATTTCTTACTAAAATGTAGGATTTAACTTCGTAAAATAACTCCGCAACGAACGGGCACTCACTCTGTTTCTGAACCATGACGTTCAATTTCGCTATCAAATTACTGTAATTAGAAACGCTACCAAAAATAACTCGCATGCCTTGTGATTTCCTCCGTAGGCGTCTAATCTTTTTCGTCAGATAAATTGTGTATATTTCCAGCCTTATTAAATAACTTTACTTTAGCTTTTTGTGGCTTATATATTATTATTATGGTGAGAAATGTAGGCTGTGTTTCAAGTCCGGCTTTATTCGTGCGATGTTTGTTCCCACTGTAAGGCCCGGCCTCCACCAAAGCTGAGCGGAGAGGAGATGTGTTTGAATAACCAATCAGATTTCGTTATTTCCACATCTCCTCTCCGCTTAGCTTCAGTGTAAATGGATCGAGCGGAGCGGAGAGGAGATGTCTAATTTTTCTATAGCAAGCGAGGCGCGGCTGTGCGAAGATGTGTGTAGCCGGGTGGCGAGCGGCGAGATGCGCGCGGCGAGCGGCGTGCGAGGCCTCGCGACGGCGGCGCCCGCGCTCCCACTCCCCGCCCCGCTGATGCCCGCGCTTCGCCGCTACGGACGCACAGCTCACATCTCCTCTCCGCTTTGGTGGAAGCCGGGCCTAATAATGATGTTGCATATTTTTGCATAACTCTGAAGCATGAATTTATTTAATTAAAATTAAGACAAAGGAAGCCTTATTTATTATTATTATTCAAAGAAATTCACGTTCGGTGATTGAATTTTGAACCTTGTGTTATTTCAGATAGAGCCGAACACAGCGTTCCTGCGGGCGGCGCGCGCCGGACAGCTCGACACGGTCGTCGAGTTGCTCGACTCCGGCGCAGTCAAAGACATCAACACTTGCAACTCGGTGAGTGAGACTAGAATGAACAAGTCTTTTTGGCAGTTGAGTGAAGTTGGAACGTTCTGAGAGTACCAGACGTGGCGGTCTGCGCCTCTACGAGCAAGATATGTTACTTCTAGCTGTGCCCCCCTCCAACAAGCTAAAATAATGTTATACCCAATAACAAAAATAAGTGCACTAATATATATGTATGATCCAGCAGCCAGTCAGCAGGTCAGGTTCTTTGAGTTTGACTAAACCGCACATCAGTACATTATTTTAAATGCGCCGCGGGTGCTACTTCTTTGTCAAGTTAGTTCGAGATATTAGCGATAATATTCTATGCTAGCGATAACAATAGCTGAGTATAAACTGAATACATAACATCCGACATAAGAACCAGTAGACGTAGTCTTGCATTCATCAGTACCCTAAATCCATGACATGATGATGTTGCACAAAGAATAATTTCACTCAGCAGTAAATCGATGTGGGATAATACAATTAGACACAAAGATAGAGCTGAAATCGCCCAGCCTCATTACATTATTGGAGGCGTTGGGCGACAGATTGTAATACACAAAACCGTTCCAAGCATAACCGTGCCTAGAAAACGGTTGGGTAAAAGTGGTGAATGTTCTGACAGATAATCTGAGAATGGGCGTGATAATTGTAATTTATTTACTCGAGATTGCTCTGCGTAGCATCAGTAGAGGGAAGTGTTCATAATAAGCGGCGCGCACACATCTTTAACATTGGTGCTGCATACCGCATACAGTCATCTAAAGATATAAACACTTTTAGGTTTTCCCGTTAAACATGACGTGTTTTATCTGAAAATATACTTATTAGTTTAAGATAAAGAATATAAAAATGCAAAAAAAATGTGCCTTCAGGTGTCTATAGTTATCAAATAACAAATTTCTCATTCTGACCACTTCTCTTGGTGACTTACTACTTCGCAACTAGTTTAAAACCAAGCGCATTCGCACTAAGATAAGGTTCTAGGTATGACGTCACGTTTTAAGGCATTAAAACATTAGAGAGAATGTCGTTACTCAATTACTAAAGCAGAAAGAGGACACACCACAAACTACATTAAAAAGAGCTATGACGTCAATAGCACACACGAGGTGATCTGAGTATAGATTATAGTAACTATATTTCTGTAGGCCATAAAACATAATACCATTTAAGAACAGCAGTTATGTTTACCGCCGATGCAGCGATGGTACACATCAATGCAATATAAAATTAACGCGCACTTCCATTCAATTTGAACGGTAATGGAGGATGTAGCCTCCCACGGGGGTCGCCACACATTGCAACTACCTACTACTATTGCATTAGGGACGCGTGCATGTTTGCGTATTTACCTACTGGAATAATTCAATTAAACCTTGATGCCAAATAAAGGTTTTGTTATTAAAAAAGCCTGTCGGTGTAACTGTCTATCTATGACATAGATTTCAGTGTGTCTTTTTGTTGTCAGATGGATTGCATCGTACTCTCTATATTCTTCTTCTAGTCATTGTAAACACAATTTTTATTTATTTTATTTTTATTTATTGTGCATCGCGACAACTGTGTAGTTTCTTCGGTGAGCTCTTCTCCACAGATCGTGTTAATGAAATCACACAAAAAAATGTATTGACGGATCTAAGTGGTGTAAAATCATCCTATAGAAAAATCAAATTTTTGCCTTTTTTGAGTGTAAAAAGGTTCGAGCCCCTCGGTGGGAACGTATATCAGCTGTTTATGATGATGATGAGTGTAAAAGGCATATTAACATCAATAACTTAAAGATGATCAAAATAACAATTTTCTTCGTCGTGTGGGTTGTAATGTAAGGTCAACAGAGGTTGTCCACGTGGACAATGTGACTGTGGTGCCCCGTCCCAAAACATGACGCACTTGCTCTCTTGCACACTGTGCCCCTCTGCTTGTACTATGAAGGACCTTAATAATGGCGTCGCAAAATGCCATAACCGTGGCAGAGTACTGGTCCGAAAAAATCTAGTCTGTTTGTTTCATTGAATCGAAGAAGAAGACCTCACTATGAACTACATTTTTACGCAAGCAAATAGAATCAATCTATTGTATAGAAACTAATATAGAATATATCGTAGTTTCACTTTAACATTAGAACAAAGCTACAGGACATCACTAGTAAGTACCTATCTAATACAACGCACTATCATTGGACACATCCTGACAGGCAGGTGTCGCCTCATTGTAGGTAGATATTATCTTCACGTCACATAATAATGAATGTTTCAGTCTATATAGTTTTCATGAAGGGTCTCACGGATTTCAGTATCGACCTCGATATCCTTCTCAGTTTTGGGTTCTGATACATGCCCACGCTTACTTGCTGACTTACGAAGGAGGTGGCCGCTCTTGTGCAAAATATTTCAGTTTGATCAAACAAACCCGCGAAGAAATTCAAGCAAAAGGTTTTGTGTAAAGTCGACCAACCCGCACTGGGCCCAGGCCCACCAATCGAGGGTAGGCTCGAATCCCTTTATGGGGACGTATATGAACTGATAACTGTGGACATCATCATAAGAAGAAACGAAGTCCCTGCAGTCTTTGGCAGGCACGTTGCCGTCGGCGCCTCTCGGACGATATCAACATATTTGAAGAATTTCCTTAGCAACTTATAGCATAAAAAGTTTATAATAACGTCTGAGTTTCAAAATGAAAGAACTCGGTATCGTCCTGACGCATGACGTGCGAGTCTTCATGGTTTTATTACTTCCATAAATAGAATATGAATAGTATGGTTTTCTAGGCTACTAGGTCATGTTCTTTTATATGGAAAGCCACGGTGGATGTGACGACAGCATTGATGGGAATGATTGTAAACTTAAACATAAAGTTTTCAATTTATTTATAAGGCAATTTGTGAGGTTTTAGAGATAGTGAGAAAAGAAGAGGGAAGATGACAGGACACTTGATAGGAGATGATAACTTTTCAAGAAATAAATCGCGTCTTATTAATATGTTAAATAGTTATTTTTCTTTATACACAGTGAAATTTAACTGGTTGTTTTTCGTTAAATGGAGTGTTCATTAAACTGAACAACTTTCCCCAAAGAACATGGTCTATAAAACGACAAAAAAAAAATGGCCCGTTCGTACCGACCCGCGCGGCCAGCTGATCGATTTACTATGGGGGAAGCAATATATTTTTCCAATTGCCAGCCCATGTTCCTTGGGGAAAGTTGTTCAGTTTAATGGACACTCCATTTAACGAAAAACAACCAGTTAAATTTCTATGTGTATAGGTAGTTACTCCATCGACCAGAGCAGAGTTGTTAAGTTGTTGCAGGATCTTCCGTAAAAACCAAGACTGCACAGCACTCCAACATTTATTTATTTATCACAAACAAATATTTTATACAATTTTACAGGAGAAAACCCAAAACAATTGCATAAAAAAGAGATCAAATTAATAAAATTAAATTAAAATATATATAACAAGACAAAACATCCTCAACAGCTAATAAAAGTGACGTAGTCTTGTTCCTATCACGTGATACAGCTTTCTTGTAAAGAAAATACCAGTTAGTATAAGCATAGGCGTAACATAAATTAATGTACTGCTTCTCTGTCATACATAATTTATGTCATCGTGCCGTCAACGAAGTAAATTAGATCAGTTCACACGCAACCATAACATAACTGTCAAACTAAAGTCCGCCACGTAGCAATTACGGCGTGGACTGTACAATATGCCAGTTGGAAATGGTCATTAGGACTGACTTTATGGGTTCAAGCTGTTTGTGTAACTGCCTTTATGTAGTTAACTGTTGGCGGATTTGACTGAGCGAACTGTATTCTTAGAAGATCTTATTCTTTAAATTGTGTAGAACTTAACGTTAGTTTGTAAATGAGGCTGGTAGTTCTCTCATAATCATATGATATTGTGCCTATTATTCAGAATTTATCGTAGTTTTACAAAAACACATAAGGCAAACAATTACCTTCCTAAAAAAATATACAATAGATAAGAAGTATTTAATATAATAATATAATTAGCACCAGGATATACACCGTGAAATTTACATCGTTTTGTTCCCGCCGTGTAGTGATAGTACCCGTCAAACTGAACAACTTTTCACGAAAAAAAAATTTCCTGCGACAAAAAAATTTTTGACCTCTCCATACAAAGTGAGACTCCCGACCGACCCATTTTGTATGGAGAGACCAAAAATTTTTTTGTCACAGGATTTTTTTTTTTCGTGAAAAGTTGTTCAGTTTGAAGGGTACTATCACTACACGGCGGGAACAAAACGATGTAAATTTCATACTATAGCCTTATTTCGCTTAAAAGCCCAACCTAAAACTTATCAGCTTGAATATTTTTAAAAATAACAGATTATTCAAAAATAATTCGTCTGTTACCTCATTTTAAAGCATCACATAATAATTACCTAATGGTTCCATTTATCTACCGATATGGTGACACTGAAAATCTATCTACTCGTATATTATATAAATAAAAATGAATGTTACTAACCGCAAAACTCGAGAACGGCTCGACTAATTCGGCAATTTTTTTTTTTCGTATGTCCCTTAAGGTACACGGAAAGTACTCATTATACTCAAAGATTTTATTGCTTTCCATAGGTTTTTACATGGGTGTTGTTATATCAAGCTGATGATTATTGTATCTCTATGGACCTTGTGAGGCACGCAATACAAGAGAGAGACGCTACTTTTTTATACTTAATTAATTTGTTCCTAGATACCTAACAAAATCTATAACAAATTTGTGGTATCGATGGTAAATAATCTATTGTATTAGGATTCAAAAAATTTTTGATTGTATTTTTATTATTTATTACTGAATGGATTGAAATTAATTTAAAAAAATGTTTTTGTTGTATTATTAATATTAGCTTCAGAAGTGAAGTTTTATTAAAAAAACAATTGTGATTTAACCTAAACTTTATTTAATCAAAAATTATAATTTCAAACAAAACAAGAAAACATGACAGCACTCAATTGCAATTTCAAAAATAATAATGAAACAAAGAAAAGAAAAAGAATGAAAATAACAGAAAAAGAATAGCTCACGTGACCTGACCCAATCCAACGCTGTACTGACGACCATCCGCTTCGAGCACCAACGATCAACTAGCGTCAGACCTTTTTTTTTTTTTTTTTTTTTTTGACGGACCTAATCACTATTTATACCAGAGTGGTAATATAGTGGGCGCGGACTTGCGGGGGAGCAGAAGGCTCGTACCCCTTAGGAATTTTATGACAACGTATCTGGGGGCGCCCTCAGACGGGCTCGGACCGCGGCCCAGAACGTTGCCAGGGCGAATGCTTCGGCAGTACATATACTAGCGTCAGACCACGCGTTGCACCGCTATTTATAGGGAACGTAGGGAGTACGCAAGATGGCGCGGGGTTGCCTGCTTATAATATTATAATATATATAAGTTGTAATAAAAAGAAAGGGTAGGTGTTGGGTAGGTGTAGACTGTAGAGTAGGTGTAGGTGTAAATGTAGGGTAGGTGTAGGGTAAATGTTGGGTAGGTGTAGAGTAGGGTAGAGGTAGGAAACATGGCAGGACAACGTCTGTCGGGTCAGCTAGTAAATAATAGAAATAAAACATTGTATGAACTTGTATGTAACCTTCGGACGCGCGTTCCGCCACAAAGTAGGTAAAGCGGCGGGGGCCCCAGTTCCGCTCCACTGAGCTACGATACTTTACTTATCTACCATTTGACAGAATATAATCTTTCATTGATTTTGACGATTCGGATCTTAATCTAGTGATCTTAGATATAAAATTTAAGATAGATGTAAACTACACTAGAATCGACAACCGACCTCGCAAACACCGGTGTCTGAGTTATAGAGCCGCCAAAGGCAAATGTGACATGGCTCGTGTAACGACTAGATAGTCGCCGGGACCAACGGCTTAACGTGCCTTCCGAAGCACGGAATCATCTTTCTTTTCAGACAATCAGGTGATTCAGCATGCAATCTCCTAACCAAACTGGGGAAAGTCTCACAAAAAGATTTCTGCTTGACAATGTCCCCACCGGGAATCGAACCCGGAATCTCCGTAATGGGCGTCGAAATCTCGACCACTCGGCCACGAAGGCTGTTTACACTAGAATAGTATCTCTATACGTGCAAAAAATTTGCATAGTCATGAACGGTGACGTGAATGAAATTGCATATTTCAATGGCGTTTTGATTGACTGGTTGTAAATATAATTACTACTTGCTTTAGCTCCAGAATTTCATCTTTATTGATGTATTTTTTGTGAATGTTCCAGAATGGTCTGAATGCACTGCATCTCGCCGCTAAAGACGGACACATCTCAGTCGTCGAGGAACTGCTCAAAAGAGGCGCCGTTGTCGACGCCGCTACCAAAAAAGGTAATTTTCCCATTTCAGCATTTTTAATTTCCACTAAAATAGCTGAATCAGGAATCCCAAACCCCAAAATCCGAAAACCCAAGCCAAACCACTTAACCGAAATCCATAAAAAAAGCCAACAAATCCAAACCCACAATTGAGTTACTTTTAATTTTAACTACTCGTAATTTTCAAATGGACGATTTATATAATATGTAGGAACGTATGAGAGCTTTTGTTATCAACCGCTTGTTTTTTGCTTTAGAAAATTAATGATTTCTTAGCTATTAATATTGTGATAAAAATCTGTGAAAGTTACTTCTTCGTACCATTACTTACCCTCTATGAAATCACAGTGTTACAGACGGTGAGTAATGTAATCCTCACTCGATCATTGTCCTTCTCACTTGCGACTTGTGATTTATGGATAGTTTCAGATTACATTGCTGGAGGATACCATCAATCACTAATATACTTAATTCATAGTATATAATTCATTATAGAGACAGCTCTGAGTTACAAATAGTTGAAAACCTTCATCTTGTTAGTTCATTTCCATCTGCGGCTTTGTTATCTTCGTGGTTTTTCACTAAATTATGTGTCGTATTATATGTTAAAGATACTAAAAGTAATTTTCTACAAAAATCTTAATTTCTAGGAGTTAAATAGATCTAGTTCTACAACTAACCTGTGCTACTCAGACCAATCAGTTACTGATAAAAGTAAAAGAAGAATATAGTAAATCAATAATTTAATCGATGAATTTTATGTATTGGGACCGCCATTGACTTCATATTTACCTACGACCTTAAAGAATAACTGTACGTAAACATTCCTTTGTTTCCTTTATTCCAGGAAACACAGCACTTCACATAGCATGCCTCGCAGGGCAAGAGTCGGTGGCGAAAGCGCTGCTCGCGGCGGGGGCGAAGGCCGACGCCCAGTCCGCGGCAGGCTTCACCCCTCTGTACATGGCGGCGCAGGAGAACCACGCCAGCTGCGTCAAGATGCTGCTGTCTGCTGGGGCTAGCCAGACACTGGCCACTGAGGTGATATTACTTTAGTCATTTATTTATTTAGTATATCCTAACAAAAAAGCACCTAGAACAGTAAAGAATAGTATTCCGTTTCATAGTGCAAATAATAATATAATCTACTTGACGGTGAAATCATTTGTATACTCAATAAAAAGAATAGGTCCGACTGCAGTCCCTTGTAGAACACCATCCTGGCCTATAATAGAAATTAAATTGAACTGTTCCAGGATGGCTTCACACCGCTAGCAGTCGCCATGCAGCAGGGCCACGACAGAGTAGTAGCAGAACTGCTGGAATCAGACACGAGAGGCAAAGTGCGGTTGCCGGCGCTACACATTGCTGCTAAGAAGAACGACGTCAAAGCTGCCACACTATTACTCGAAGTAAGTAACCTGTTAAGAAACCTAGTCAGGTTTTTGTTCGGTCTTGTTTGGAACTCCTTTTTAGAAACAAAATCCAGAGATTTACACTTTACCGATTCTTTGACAGACAGTTATGTTGGATTTATAAGATCTTTCTATTTGTTAAGCGTATTTTTTGTGTGTGTCATCTGCCTGACACACACATACACACATCACATCCTGTAAAAAATACATGATAACTATTATGAATCTTCATAGTAATCATCAATCCATGTCAGTCCACTACTGGACATAATCCTCCACTGTTGTACACCACTGAGCACAATGCGGAAGGCCCACCTCAACCAGTCGCTGTCAGCTGTCTTATATGTCGTCATTCCATTTAGTTCTCGGCTGCCCATCTAATATTTAACTTTGTAATTTTATTAGAACGAACACAATCCGGATGCGTGCTCTAAATCCGGCTTCACGCCCCTCCACATAGCCGCTCACTACGGCAACGTGGGGGTCGCCAAGGCATTACTGAACGCAGGGGCGGACTCGGGGCGCGCCGCCAAACATAACATCACGCCCCTACACGTGGCCAGCAAGTGGGGGCAACTCGCCATGGTCGATCTACTTGTGGAGAATGGTGAGATATGTCTATTAACCAAAGAAATTGGAAAAGTGGAATACGCGCCGTAGACGAAATCGGTCAGGACCTCATCAACATGCTTTACAGTACAGGTTGGCGCCGATTATAGACGGTAGTATCGATTAATTTGATCTATTGATGGTATCGCGGATGGTGTCGATAGTATCGATTGTTTTGGCATCTCATATTCTATGGTATCAGTTTGTGGAGACATATCACTGAAATCATGTAAATAGGGGGTCGGGCTGTTCCTAATTTTACCATATTTTATGAATTATTTTTAAAATATAGATTAGTAGCAGACGATTCGTGAAGAAAAAAACTAAATCAGTTGAAAAACGAATTTACAGTGATCTTTTAAGTTTCAATAAAAAGTCAAGAAGTTTCAATATGTCTGTCTCTTTCAAAAACGATTTTTTGTATGGAGATTATATGGCGTTACTAACAAATGACGTCACAAGTGGGTATGTGTCTCTCTATCTAATCTTGAATTTCAAACCTTTTCGGTCAATTTTAAATATAGAGCAAAAATTATTTTAGTGTCCGATAGCAGAAACTAAGAAGTTTGGATTTATAAAATAAAAAAAAGTAGTCTGATCCCTTAATCTAAACGAGATTCTGTTACGCTCTAGGTGCGAACATTGCTGCGGTGACGCGCGATGGGTTGACCCCGCTGCACTGCGCGGCGCGCTCCGGACACAGCAACGTCGTGTCCAGATTATTACAACATGGCGCGCCCATCACTAGCAAAACTAAGGTAAGCTTATTATTATATTAATCAATGGCAATGCAATTTTTTTAATAAATACATTCATTCTTTCGCTAGTAAACAAAAAAAAAAATAAAGTAAAAGAGAATTGTTATTTTTAAAAATTAACAATAACGGAGAGTTAATGCACACATTTTTTTTTTCGAATTCATATGTACGTTTATTCGACGCTCTTACGGTGAAGGGAAACATCGTGATGAAACCTGCACACTCCTGCATATAGAAATTCAAAGGTTGTGTGTGAAGTCGACCAACCCGCACTGGGCCAGCGTGGTCGACTAAGGCCTAATCGCCCTGATTCAGGGTAGGCTCGAGTCCCTCGGTGGTGACGTATATGAGCTGTTGATTATAATACACATATTTCTGAAGCACGTCGCCACAAAAACGAGCCTTTCAAACTTCTTAAAGTTAATGCTTTTGTCTTAAATTCGACCGTCCAAATGGCAATTCGGTTAAGGCCGGGTTATTGCAAAAATTAGCAACTCAACGCGGTTTCGTTGAAAGTTCAACCGACGCATTACTGAAATAACGTTCATATTAGCGTGCAATGCTTCACGGTGGTTACGTCCGACACTGCGCAGGAATCGTGCGAAAAACTCGTTTTTCTTGAACTCTTTTGCTTATAAAATGGCAGAGTTTATGAAAAATGTGATCGATTTAAAATCTAAGTCAGTAATTGGCAAGTTATATTAACGAAAAAAAACTATGGTTATCGCTTTAAGTTACGAGATCTAGGACGTCAAAAAATTTTTTTGCTGCTTTTTTTTTTTAAACTTGTGCTTTTTATTTCTAAATAATAATAATGTATTTAAAAATTCTACTCGATTTAAAATTTAATTAAGGATATATTCTGTTAGCATATATTTTTTTACATTCATATAACCAATAGAAGTGCTGGTATTTGATCGTCAAAGTAGCGACTATGGGCGCTATTTCCACATAACCCCGCCTTAAGCTGCAGGTTACTAAAGCCGCAGGCCCCAAAGTGGACTTAGCTTCCGAGTGAATAAGGCCTGGTTTCCACCAAAGCGGAGAGGAGAGGAGATGTGTTTGAATAACGAATCAGATTTCGTTATTGAAGCTAAGCGGAGAGGAGATGTGGAAATAACGAAATCTGATTGGTTATTCAAACACATCTCCTCTCATCTCCGCTTTGGTGGAAACCGGGCCTAAGACCTTTATTATTACCATACCTTCCGGCTACCCCATAGCTTCTACTAGCCCAATTAACAAAATATATTGGAGGAATTCTTGCGTCTTCACAGCAGAACTCTATTGTGAACACTGAATGAACTGCGTGAGAGTGCTTATTTAAAACCTTGTTATTCCAGAACGGTCTGACGCCTCTCCACATGTCCGTGCAAGGCGAACACGTGGAGACGGCTAAGGTCCTGCTCTCAGAGGGCGCGCCCATCGATGACGTCACCGTGGACTACCTCACCGCGCTGCATGTCGCCGCGCACTGTGGACACGTTAAAGTAAGTATACTATGAAGTCTAAATCTTGCGAAAGAATAGGGAATATGTATAAAAATATTAGTTTTTTCCTAATTCATCTGAAAATAGAATACTTTCAGTCAAAACAGAATCGAAATTGATCAAAAAACAAACTAGATACAACATTATTAAACAAATATATCTGTCCCGCTTACGAAAACCCAATTTTCCCCGCGTGACATATGACGTCACATGTCACGTTGGACCTCTGTCTAACCATCAATTTTTAAGCCTTTTAACTTTGTTTCTGAGCAAGATATTTGAAAAAATATTTTTTATGTGTTTGTCTGGAACTTGAAATATTTGAATTAATGAATAAAGCAAATCTCTTCGCAAATCACATGAGACGATAATATGCTATCCTATAAAAATCCATGAACTGATGTCTTAAAAATGTTACCCTATGTGAGCTGTTGATTTTGATGTGATTGATTAATCATTACAATGGAATGTATCTCAACAATCTGTTAAGATTTATTTTTATAAATTAATGGACATAGCTCTCATAAATGTTCCTCGACGCTAGCGCTTTTTAATTGATTGAAATAGATACACGAATGCTTTTTTCTAACTAACTACCTAATGTTATGTTGTTAAACATCCAGGTGGCGAAACTCCTCCTCGACAGGAATGCAGACGCGAACGCCCGAGCATTGAACGGGTTCACTCCGCTTCACATCGCCTGCAAGAAGAACAGGCTCAAGGTCGTCGAGCTGCTGCTCAAATATGGCGCTAGTAAGTACAACTTCTCTATTACGGAGGCAATAAACTGTGTAAATGCGTTTTACCGCACTTGGGTCGTCTATGCATATCATCAAGATTCATTTGTGCGAAGCAAATATCGTAACAAAATAACAATAGGTAGTGACACCGAAGAATCTCAAAATGGTTGAGGTTCTGAGCTAAGTTGTTTAATCAACTTTTGTTTACATTTGGGTCCTCTACAAACCTAACCTAGTTCCGTTTGTGGTTGGCAAAATTTATTTATTTTATAATGACCCCACCTGCCCTCACGAAACGTGCATTTTCTATTGGTTACGCTTTTAAGTACATGTTTATGTGGCGCCATTTAGGTCCAGTTTTACTATACATTGCAAATTCTCTAGATTTTAAATGAAAATCGCCAATCAACTTTACAATATACGTATTTATTTGTTCCTCAGGCAAATCGGCGACAACCGAATCCGGTCTGACCCCACTCCACGTGGCGTCTTTCATGGGCTGCATGAACATCGCCTTGGTGCTAGTGGGCGCGGGGGCGGAGGCCGACGCGGGGACGGCGCGGGGGGAGACGCCCCTGCACCTCGCCGCGCGCGCGCACCAGACCGACCTGGTGCGCGTGCTGCTGAGGAACGGGGCTAAGGTCGGTCGAGGTCATTGGACGGCTTAAGGTCAAGGTCATTGAACGAGCCACGGTCAAGGTCCCTGAACGCGTCAAAAATTGAATAAACAAAGCCACAATCGGTCAATGATCGAGCCAAGGTCAAAGTTACGCTACAGAAGTGTAATGAACGGAGTCGAGGTCGGTCAACGAACGAGCGAGGTCAAGGTCACTAGTAGTGTATCATTGCCGATGCGGACATAGTGCGGGTAGACTGATAGAGACGCCTTTACACCTCCTAGATACGAGGAGGGGTTGTATTTTGTGTGTGGTTATATTTTGCTATTCTCATTAATTTTTTATTATTATTTTCTACGTATTAAATGAGCGATAATCCCAATTCTTAGTATGGATTCAATTTTTTTATGAAAAAACGCAGCTGAAGCCTTAAATAACGTTCACTTCACTTCTAGCAGCAACGGAAATACTAACGAGTTGTTATTTGCAGGTGGAAGCCCGAGCGCGCGAAGAACAAACCCCACTCCACGTGGCAGCACGGCTCGGACACGCGGATATAGCAGCACTGCTGCTGCAGCACGGAGCGGACGTCGCCGCGGCCACGAAGGACCACTACACTCCGCTCCACATCGCCGCTAAAGAAGGTAACACATACATTTGGTAGTCACAAAATTTCACGAGAATCGGTTAAGAAATGCAACTTGTAGAGGAGACCAGCTGGGCAGACATAAGAAAACATTTGCCGGATTCTATTCCATCGCTTAAAAAAAATTGAACATCTACACACGGCCATCTGACCGCAGTAATCGCATCGTAAGAATGCCGTCCTGACAACAGGCAGGAAATATGAAAACTAAATGGATGCAAAAAAGACAGAAGAAAAATTGTACGTGTATGACAGCTGTCAGGACGCCATTCTTACGGTGCGATAGGTATAAGCAAAGTTTGTAAAAGAAAGAAAGAAAATAATCGAAATCGGAAAAGAATCGGATCGGATTTCGGAAAAGTTCCAGAACAAAAGTTGTTCAGTTTCATAGGCTGTGTTTCCGCCCGTGGTGGATTTGCGTTTTTTCACTAACGCGTTGATATTGTTTACAATACATTTACAGTGCTGATTTTATTTTAAATTCGAAAATAAATCGCTACATTCTCCATTCCCAGCTCCGTAGCCCAGGTGGTAGTGTATCTGCCTCCGACGCACAGGGTCGCGGGTTCGAATCCCGCCCTGGGCAAACATTCGTGTGATGATCAGTTGTGTTTGCCTTGTGTCTGGTTGTTGTTTATCTATATAAGTATGTATTTATCTATTTATGTAATGTATATCAGCTGTCTGGTACCCATAGTACAAGCTCTGCTTAGTTTGGCATGAGATGGCCGTGTGTACCACAGTACACTCCGAAACCAAATACACTCCTTACGAGTTAGTGTTTGGGAAACTCTGTAATTTGCCTAGTAATTTAACAAGTACAGTTGATCCGTTGTATAACCCATATGACTATCCTCTGCAGATGAAATATAAAATACAAGTATCGCAACAAGATGCTAAGAAAAATTTGGTGTTAAGAAAATATTTAAGGAAAGAATATTACGATGGTTATGTAAACCCAGTATGTTATAAACCAGGAAATTATGTACTAGTAAGAAATGAAGGCAGTAACAATAAGATGGACCCCATATATTTAGGTCCTTTTTAGGTAATAAAAGATATTGGCACAAATGTTGTTATTATGAATAAAAACAATAAAGAAAATATTGTGCATAAAAATAGAACGAAATTGTATTTTGGATAGTAGTATTAAAAAGAACCTTTTAATTAAGATTTTTATTTTGTTTTCTTTTGGTGGGTCATGTAGTGTAGTAGACGTAAGTAAGCATATAATAGTCATGTAATCCTATTTTGGAGCACTAATATATCGACCAGCAAGGAAACAGTCGTTTCATTTGATCATCTCCAACAACCGTCCCTACAATATCCCCACCCACATATTTATTATTTATTTATTATTCCCAGGCAAAGAAGAGGTCGCAGCGATCCTCCTAGACCACAGCGCGCCGGTCGAGGCCGAGACCCGCAAGGGCTTCAGCCCGCTGCACCTGGCGGCCAAGTACGGCGCCGCGGGCGTGGCGCGCCTGCTGCTGGCCCGCGGCGCCGCGCCCGGCGCGCCCGGCCGCAGCCACATCACGCCGCTGCACATGGCCACTTACTACGGACACCCAGATATCGCTCTGCTGCTGCTCGATAAAGGTACGAGCGCGATCTCCATGCACTCGTGGTCGCAGAAATAATAATATCATTAATGGGGGATTTTCCGACAGCCAATTAAAAAAAAAATTGTTCATAAATCTTCGATAGATGGCGTTGACGGTTCGTGGATCCGAAGAAATCCGGCGAGCCACCCAGGGCCATAAAATTATAAAAAAAAAAAGAATCCACGAAGTACACCTAGCGCCATTTATCGTCTTAATTAGAACTATTATTTTTATTTTTTAAAATGCTGTCAGAAAATCCCCCATTAGAGATGCATTAAGATCGCGCGCGAACTATACTTTCTCGTGTTATTTGCACATTGCATGGGAGTATTTTTTCCCAGCGAGTCTTCTAATTGGTTTATTGTATTTAAGTGGTTTTAAATCATATGGGGATTGAAGCTTATGTATGGAGCTTTAATGATTCTGTCTTGAAAAATATTTATTTTGCACATTTTCAAGTATTTTTGTATGTCATTTAAGTAGCGTTTAAAATTGTTGCAGCTAATTTCAAGCACTGATAATAATCTAATTTGTACCTAGCTAAAAATAGTAATTGCCGACAACTGTGAAATGTCTTTTATCATTCGCTATAATCTTAAAGGCTAAAATAATTGAATTACCGTAATTTTTGTTAAGTCTGTGAACATAACTGTGATAAACAGAATACCCAACGTAAATAAGGTAACTAAAGCGGGGCTAAAAAATTGGGCTTGCTGAGGACTCGCTTGCTAAATGCAACGCAGCGCTGCTAACTGGCCTCCTTTTAACGTGTCGCTTCTTTCGTATAATCAAGGTTTTGTCAATGTAATCAAATGTGTCCCCTAAATTCTTGCGGGTTCTTTCACAGTTACGTTGCCTGACTTGTAATATCTTCCTATCTTATCTTATTTAGCCTAGACTGTCCCACTGCTGGGCAAAGGCCTCCCTCTTCTTCTTTCGTCCTTCCCTATCCTGGGCTTCCTCATCCGAACTCCTTGAAAAAGAGTTAAGCTCATCCCGCCATCTCCTACTTGTAACATATCAAAGCTACTCGTAAAATAGATGAGTATTGAAGCTAGGCATTGTTTGTGGTAGGTGCTTCCCCGCACTCGCTGGCCAAGAACGGCCACTCGGCCCTCCACATCGCGTGCCGACACAACCACCCAGACATCGCCTTTGCACTGCTCGAACATGGTAAGAGGAAACACTCATGAACACACACACGAAACCATAATAGCCATAATAGAGCGAAGAGGAAAGTTCCTAACGAAGACGTTGTCTATCTCGCTTTCACGTATAGGACTTTTATGTCTCTATTCTTGTTTGGCATATTTATTAACTGTCTCAGATCTGAATACATTTTTCCTTACATATTCATTACCCAAGTACACATAGCAATCTTGCGTCAATAAGAAACCACTACTACCCTTTTAATAGCATGTACATTTTATTGTGTTCTTTATTATTATTATTATAACAAAACATAAATATCATTATAAAACTTAAAACGCCGAATAATTACCGGTCATCATCATCATCATCATCATACTCAGCCCACATCAACCCACTGCTGGGTATAGGCCTCTTCTCTATAGCGCCAATTCTCACGGTCCTGTGCCAGCCTCATCCAGTGAGATCCCGTCATCTTGACGATATCGTCTGACCATCGGGCTGGTGGTCTGCCCACTAACCTTGTCGCCCCTCTAGGCCACCATAGAAGATACCATAGAAATTACCGGTAGAAGTGTATAATTTGGTTTATGTTTTTCGAATACAAAAACACACATTAACATTACAAAACTATTTCAGTTGACAAAATAAATAGGTAGCATATTTCTCCTGGTAACCAACTGGTAAAAACCTGATGACCACAACACTATTTCGTTTGAACTTGTGAAATATCAAAATTTTTTACTTTGTCAAGTCCATCATCATCGTCGTCGTGTGGGTTGTAAGGTCGATAACCGACTACACAAACCGACCGACTGGTGTCAGTGATATAGAGCCGCTAAAGGCTACTGACTTGGCTCGTGTAACGACTAGATAGTAGCCGGGACCAACGGCTTAACGTGCCTTCCGAACACACGGAATCATCTTTCTTTTCGGACAATCAGGTGATTCAGCATGCAATGTCCTAACCAAACTGAGGAAAGTCTCACAAAGAGATGTCTGCTTGACAGAGTCCCCACCGGGAATCGAACGCGGAACCTCCGTAATGGGCGTTGAAATCTCGACCACTCGGCCACGGAGGCTGTTAAAATGTTAAGCCGATAAGATGGCCTTAGTTATTTTAACTCATATTGTTCGCCTGCCCAGATGCTGACCCTGGAGTGAAGTCGAAGGCAGGCTTCACCCCGCTACACATGGCTGCCCAGGAGGGGCACGAGGACTGCGTGGAGATGCTCATCGAACGAGGCGCCGACGTCAACGTGCCGGCCAACAATGGTGAGGGTTCCTATCATCATCATCATCTCAGCCGGAAGACGAACATAGGCCTCCCCTATAGGTTTCCAACGTGAACTATACTGCGCTATTTGCAACTACCGGCGCCCTTCAACTTTCACCAAGTCATCTGTCCACTTTGTGGGAGGCATCATTTTTAACTATAATATTTTGGTTGATGGCATTTCTTTTGTGTGATGAAAATACACTCAAACTAAACCCTGCTGTTTCCATTAGGTCTGACCCCAGTCCACCTGGCAGCATCGGAAGGCCGCACAACTGTCCTCAAGGCTCTGTTGGCCGCCGGTGGACAGTGCAACGCTCGAACCCGGGACGGCTACACGCCACTGCACGCCGCAGCCCACCACGGCCACCACGCAGCTGCGCGCGCGCTCATAGAGAGCAATGCTGACGTCACCACGAGGGCTGCTCATGGGTAATAATAATCTGTTGCAGTACTCGCCCGCTATATTACCACTGTCCACTTTGATATACTTAAAGAATATGTCCAGTAAGGGAATAATAATAATCTCTGCTGATGCGAAACGCGATCATTGTGGCGTTTCTCCTATAAAAAAAATATCCACTATGCTAGTGAACTTGTCAACCGTAGATAACTTTCGTACCTTGTCATGACGTCGAAAATGGTTTTGTAAAATGAATCGTAATATAAATTGAATTGTTACAATAACAACAATCAATACAATATACACTAAATCAACAAAATTAAATAAATAAATAAATCACAAGGCTTAACTAAGCGTCCAAATCGTAATATAAATATATAGTTTCTAAACTTCAAATTAAAGGCTCTTTAATGGGTAAAGATCGATAACTGCCGTTACAAATCATGTTGTCAGAGGTATTGAGCCGCCAAAAAGGGTCCCATCCCATGTACAAATTGACTACTTTACTTACTAGCACGCCCACGCCGGATGACCGCGTTCAATGGACCGTACCCACGACGTCGGCACCCTGTTCGTCGTCCAACAAAGACTCTTCCGCTCAGACTGTTATATTTAGTGACGAAATAGGAAAAGGAATAGGCTACTTGCTTAGTAATAATGTTAAGCAAAAAGTATTAAATATTTGTATGCCGGGCGCCTCCTTCAAAGAAATAACTGATAAAATGTTAGGAATGAGCTATACAAAAAATACAACAGTTATTTTATTACTAAGTAATAGTAGCGGTTTGGATAAACAGGGTTTAAATAATTTTATTCAATCCTGCTCGACCCTTCAGGTCCAAAAATGTATAATAGGCACATTACCATATATAAAGTCGCAGGAAAAGTCGTATAACAATAGTTTATTTAATTTTAACAAATATTTATACAATTTGACTTGTCATAGTGACAAACTTTTTATTTTTGACATTAATATATTTAATTCTTTTTATTTGACAAAAGGTACATTGTATCTAACTCATTTTTATAGAAAACAATTAGCTAATTTGTTAGCTAAAAATATTTTTGACCCTGTTATACAATGTATAACAAATGATTATAGTCACCGCGGTATTCATGTATCTAGGAACAGTAAATCTCAAAATTTAAACTAGTTTCACGGACAAAGGGAAAGCAATTTGAGATTATTCATCAGAATATTCAAAGCTTTTCATGCAAGGAACTTGAGATTGAGTTGTTCCTGGAAACTAGGAAAACTGACGTTTTATGTTTAACAGAGCACTGGCTGAAAGACTATCAAATGATTATTAACTATGATAATTATTATATTGCCAGTACCTTCAATCGAAAGTCCGACGGTGGAGGCTCATTTATATTATTACGGAAAAACATAAAATCTAAAGAGCGCAAAGATATTGTTGGACTTTCGAAGGCAGGTTGTATTGAACTGTCCTCTGTTGAGTTGGAAAAACATATTATAGTTTGCGTTTACAGACCCCCTTATGACCAGAACTTTCAAAATTTTGAGTTAACTATGGAAGATGTATTAAAATTAATAGTAAAGTCTAATAATAAATCTCACATAGTCTGCGGAGATTTTAATGTAGATTTGTTAGTAAATTCAACCTATAAAAGCAGGCTACTTGGTTTATTTAAATCATTTAATTTGGTTAACATTTTCCTAGAGCCAACAAGAATCACAGCGACTTCGGCTACTTGTCTCGATAATTTTTACTGTGATTGTAATTATTCCAGCAAACAAATAATAAACTCTCTTCAATCAGATCACAATGGACAAGCAGTGACTTTTCCTATTAGTCCAAAAAAAGAGAGTATTTCAATAAAGAAAAGATCTGTAACCGCGAGTAAAATTGAAAAATACAATAAAGCATTATGCGATAAACTGCCTGTTCCAAATTATGATTTGAATGATCCAAATTGCTTTTATAAAGAGTTCTTTTCTTTATTACATTGTGAGTTTGAGGATATATTTAAAGTTAAGACAATTAACATTAAGCCTAGATTCAGATTTAGTGACTGGGCTACTAGGGGCATTCGCATTAGTAGAGATAGGTTATTCGAATTATATGCTGAAAAGGCGTATAACCATAGTGAAATCTTCATTGAATATGTTAGAACTTTTTCAAAAACTTTTAAAAAGGTTTGTGCATTAGCAAAGGCCAACTATATTAAAAACAAAATAGTTTCGGCTGATAATGTTGTAAAGACGATTTGGAAGGTGATAAACTGCGAAACGGGAAAAGCTAAACTATACGACAACAGACATTCATTAAATACTGTTAGTGGTATCATTACTGCAGATGAAGATATTGCTCAAGAATTTGAAACATTTTTCACAAACATTCCATTAAAAACTACAGAGCCGCTTAATTCCTCACCTTCTTCTGCTCGCGATCTGCTGAATGCTAATGTTCAAAGGTGCCCAACTGTGTTTGAGTTTAGGCATATAAACCCGCAGGTAGTGATTAAAACTTTTAAGGAATTAAAGCTAAAAGATACTGAAGACTTATTTGGTATGTCGGTTAAGTTGTGTAGTTCTATAATCGAAACTCTGGCACCTTACCTAGCATTTTTATTCAATTCTTGTGTTGATCAGGGTGTATTTCCAGATTTAATGAAACATAGTAAAATAATACCTTTATTTAAGTCAGGAGATAAAAAGGATCCCGGTAACTTTAGGCCAGTGTCTATACTTCCGGTACTCAGTAAAATTTTTGAAAGGATAATACTTAATCAAATGCTGTCTCATTTTAATCTGAACCATCTACTCCATAATCAACAGTTCGGATTTACTAAGGGGCGTTCGACCACCGACGCTGCAGTTGCTCTCCTACATCACGTGTACGGGGCTTGGGAGGAGTCGCAGGATGCTATTGGGGTGTTCTGTGACCTATCTAAAGCTTTCGACTGCGTCGATCACGAGACGCTGCTAATAAAGCTGGAACATTATGGAGTTAGAGACGGAGCCCTAAATTTGATCAGTTCCTATCTAGAAAATAGAATTCAAAGAGTTCAAATAAACAGCACGAAGTCACTGGGATCTAAAGTCAAAATCGGCGTGCCACAGGGCTCAATTCTTGGACCGTTCCTATTCTTAGTATATATAAATGACCTGCCTTTTATGGTACAAAACCGATCTAGGATAGTGTTATTTGCTGATGATACTTCTCTAATTTTCAAAGCTAGCAGACATAATCAAGATATTGACGAAGTAAATGACGCTCTTTCCCAGATCCATGATTGGTTTACGACAAATAATTTAATGTTGAATCCCAAGAAAACAAAATGTATAAAATTTTCATTGCCTAATGTAAGGAACAACAACTTAGCTATTGTCTTGAATAACGAAAATTTGCAATATGTAAATGAAACAGTTTTCTTGGGGATCACTATCGACGCAAGGTTACAATGGGACCCTCATTTAAATGCGTTATCCGCAAGGCTCAGCTCGGCGGCATACGCAGTCAGAAAGATTCGTCAACTGACTGACGTTGCTACTGCCAGACTTGTATATTTCAGCTATTTTCACAGCATTATGTCCTACGGAATTTTATTGTGGGGTCAAGCTGCTAACATAAATAATATCTTTGTGTTACAGAAGAGGGCGATACGTTCCATATATGAATTGCGTGGTCGTGATTCCCTAAGGGAATTGTTTAAAGAAATTGATATCCTCACAGTATCCTCACAGTACATATTTGAAAACATCTTGTATGTCCGGAAGAACACAATGCTATTTCCTAAGAATTCTGATATACATAATATAAATACTAGAAATAAAAATAAAATAGCGCACCCAAAGTTTAGACTGTGCACAGTTAATAATTCATTCATGGGGAACTGTATTCGCTTCTATAATAAAATACCAGATGATATTGTAAATCTGTCCGATAGCCAATTTAAAGCTAAAATTAAAACTATTTTATGTTCTAAGGCCTATTATACGATAAATGATTACTTAGATGATAAAAACGTCTGGTCAACTGTTGTTCCAAATCAACGGAGTAGATTGTAATTATGACTCATGTATGATTCTTTATATATTTAAAAGAAAAGTACAAAAGATACAATTCCTGTGGAGTTTCTTCTGGCCGTTCTTCTCCACAGAGGGCGTACACTGGTAGTGAACGTGCCATCCATGATAGCTTTGACGTCGAAAAATGATTTGTAAAAATCTTAATTCGAATAAAAAAAAATTTGACTTTGACTTTGACTTTGACTATTTTCTTAGATAATAGCCGAGGCCAACGGCTTAACGTATGTACCTTTCCTTCGAAGCGGAAAGGCAGATAACTAGTGCATTTATTTTTTCTTTGCTAGACATTCTGTGTTAACTTGTAACGATCGTAATTTTCACTAGCTTTCACAGATAATAAATTCATACCGTATTAGAATGAGGTAGCTACATTAATTTTGTTTGGAGTGATAGCTAAGCACGCTGTAACGTGCCAAGTGTTTGCCTATTATGGTGACGTCATAATTTCATAGAAAACAAGCAAGAACGAATTTCGGCGCTGCCACTATGCCCTTGCCCTTGGTTTAGTTGGTTGCGTATAGGCCGAAGGTCGTGAGTAAATATTTAATATCTACTTACATTGATGTAACTTTCAGCTTCACTCCCCTGCACCAAGCGGCGCAGCAAGGTCACACGCTGATCATCCAGCTGCTTCTGAAGAACAACTCCGACCCTAATGCTCTGTCTGCTGTGAGTAACTAGCATTATCTTAGGGTAAAAATACTATCCCCTCAGTCGATTTAATTTTATTCATAACAATCAATTAAAAAAATGATTTCCTAACACCTTTTTCTATAGTCAGACACTTTTATTATGCTGTTATCATTATAGTGGTTTCTTTATAACATAATAAATTCATGAACGAATGAAATAAAATCATGAGTTTTCAAAAATATGAGGAAATTTTATGCTTCTAGAACCGGTTGTACTTTGTCGTATATGATTTGTAAATCCTAGTATGTTGCAAGTCGGCTTAACTCTTATCAAGTTGTGACAATTTTTGACCTCCGACCCGCGGATGTAGTCATCAGTACTGATGATATCATCTTTGTAATAAATTGTAGGTACACGTGATTTCCCGCTTCGCTCATTTCATTTCTGTATATTATTACTCTTATAATCTTTCGGGTATGTATTTATATTTTTTTAACTTGGTTTGATACCAGTATAAGGAGGTCGCGTTTTCTTCGTAGGGAGGTCACAAAGTCGCGACTAATTGAGTTTGAGATAAGGCACATAATATTTATTTTGATTTTTATTATTAACTTTTAACTTATTTTTGTTCCTTCCCCAAGGAATCCTAGGAACATAGGTTTTAAGTCAGATACAAAACAAATTGCACCTCCCATCTCCATAGATGTTTTCATCAACTTGTCTGGCTGGATTTGTATATAATTTCTGCTAGAAAACCAGCTTGTAATAAACCAACGTTTTATTCAACCAATATGCCCGGAGTGCCAGAGTGCCGGAACAGAGCCAAGGACAAACTTCTTTTGTCCTTGGTATTATTAGCTATCTCTGACTTCAAAAAATGATTCCGAAAATCTTACTTTGAATAAAGAATCTTTATCTTTATCAGACCGGGCAAACGGCGTGTGCGATCGCGGACCGTTTGGGCTACATCAGCGCCGTGGAAGCTCTGCGGCCAGTTACTGAGAACACGTTGAGCCAAGCCGTGGGCGACAGCGGTGAGTGACATCCCTAACTTGAGTTAAGAGACTAATGCAATCACAGCACCATTCGGTGACTAGCCTAGCCATTAGGGGACTAATCCAGGCACAAGTGGACCGTTTAGTTAGACTAAAGCACTGTGGAGGTCAGGTTAGGGGCGACACCAGTGAATGACCGTCACTAAATATAGTTACGAGACCATTCCTACCATTATTATTATAGGTTCGCATTGTTATAGTTGTTAAAAAAAAGTCTAGGGGGGACATGATTTTTCCTAGTTTAGGCGCCAGATCTCCCACAACATAAAGTCATGTAACTTTGCTTCCTAACATTATTTGTTATGTGCGTAATTAAGACTTTTGTGGGAAGATGAATAAATAATAATAATTATTATTATTATTCCAGTCACAGGTCCAGTTTAAAGTAGTTCAAATTTAAACGTCCGACAAAAACACGGTGGTTTGACATGTCTGTCTATAGAAAACGGCCGTCTCGTGCGGAGGGGTGCTCTCTTAGTAAAACCTAAAAGTTCAAATTGAATATTTTGGAGCATCGCTGGAATTTGCGACAAAGCTCTTTAAAAAATAACGTATCGTGGACTGAAAGCACTATAATCCTCCACTATCATCCATCAAACAAATCTTATATACCGCGTTCTAAATACGTGCAGCGCCATCTGTTGTGAGCGACCGTTAATGTTTCCAATGCACTATACAGGTAACCGAATTCGCTATTGGATAATAGGTAAAAAAAAAACAAATGAATTGGCAAATTCAAAAGGTGCAATAGGTGGGTACAATTACAACTACAATACAATACAAAAAAGAAGATAAATTAGCGTCGTTGGTTTTTCGGGGCGAAGATTGTGTGCAAAACGTGCTGTGTTGGATAGAACTGATAGAGATGAGTTCTACTACACCTATAATGGTTAAGTATTAAATTTATGCTAGTTGTTTTTTTATGTATCGTTCTAAAATATTTGGACCAATCAAGCGATTACTTTGACTGCATAAGGAAAGGCTCATATAAATGGTCCGTAAATGTCTTCTGTAAATCAAAATAATGCTAACCGGTGATCCGGAATATGAGGAATATCAAATAATAAATTTTGTTTTTACCGAAGCAAACTTGAACATTCCATCTTCATTACCCCTTAGGCGTAAATTCAAGTCCTAAAGTCACTTGGAGTTTGGATTTAATGATATCCGTGGAAGCGTGCACAAATAACTGTATCTGGAAATTCGCCAACTTTGGGCATGGATGATGAACGTCTTGGGTCTGTGCGACTTCCGCTTGCAGATTGAGGGGACGAAATGGAATTCATGTGAAGATATTTATTTGCAAAGCAAATACTGGCCGATTTTTTTGCTGTGTGCAGTGACAAGTAAATTATCACTGATGTAGAATTTAAAACTGTCGTAATATGGGAGACCAAATATTGATTAAAAATTCGATACTAGAACAAAAAAGTTTCAGAGAATACTCTCTAAGTTTTTCTCTTCTGATTAAAATCTTGGTAATGTAATGGTAAAAGCGGGTCATTATCCGCAACTCGCCGACTGATGTGCCTATTTTGCGTAAGGGTGGGATGATAAAATCTTACACACAGCTGAGCAAAGTCCTGCCCTGTGTTGATCTATTCCGTTTGCGTAGAGTCCCGGATCCCGATGATGCCGCGCCCTCTAGTCCCCTTGCATCAAATTTGGTTCCCGTTACACTAGTCGTATCGTCCTATAAAGATAGGAGCAGTGACTAGGAAAGGTCTACTGCATCCTGGCTTAGATATATAGTAGAGCTTGTCTAGTTTGAAATGACGCGCCCCACCACTTATTTAGTTGTTTTAGATGACGAGTGCAATATTAACAACGACACTTTCATATGTGTGGGAGGGTCGACTGTTACGTGAACAACGATCTGTACGCCTACATCACGGTCAAATAGAAAAACTAAAACCTAAAACAAAACAAAAATGTGTGTTTAAATGCGGTAGTGGGGCGCGTCATTTTAGCCTAGACAAGCTCTAGTAGTAGGTAAGTACTTTTCTTAGGCTATGAGAGAAAATCTCACCTGTTTTTCCACCGCCCTCCAAAATAAAACTGCGCCGAATATAACATACAGGAAAAACATTGATATATAGTACATACAGGAACAGCTGATAAAATCCTTTCATGAGAATATGAAAGGCAGTGTGGTTTTTAAAGGTCAGACGTCTGAAGCATTTGAGATGCGAAGAGGAGTACGCCAGGGTTGCGTATTAGCACCCACTTTGTTCGGCATATTTTTCTCCTTGCTGCTTAAAGTTGCCTTTGGTGACACGCAGCAAGGCGTTCATTTACACACAAGAGCAAACGGCAATCTTTTTAATATTGCTTCTTTAAAGTCCCGTCGTAGCCGCGAGGACTTGCTTGTTGACACCTTGCTCTTTGCCGACGACGCAGCCTTTGTAGCAAAAACTCCTCAGGAGCTCCAAAATCTGCTGGACAAGTTCAGTGACGCCTGTTCCTTGTTCTCCATGTCCATCAATGCAAAGAAGACCGTAATTCTAGCGCAGGGTTACACCTGTCAGCCAACCATCTTGCTGAACGGTGCTCCTTTAGAGGTAGTTGACAAGTTCTGTTACTTGGGGTCGACCGTGTCGAGCAATCTCTCCCTTGATGGTGAGATCGATATCCGCATCGGCAGGGCGGCCACAACGTTCGGCAGGCTGCGTACGAGAGTATGGAATAACAAACACCTTACAGTAAGGACCATGATGATAGTTTATCAAACTTGCGTCCTGAGTATACTCTTGTACGGAGCTGAAACCTGGACGTCGTATGCCAAGCAGGAACGTCGACTGAATGCCTTTCACATGCGCTGTCTTCGGAGCATTCTCAACATAACTTGGAAGGATAGGGTAACAAATGAGAGAGTGCTGGAAATCGCACAGCTTCCCAGTATCACCGCTCTTCTCAAACAGAGACGGCTACGGTGGCTGGGGCATGTGCACCGTATGAACAGTAACAGTACTCGCTTGCCCAGGCAGGTATTGATGGGCCAAGTAGCTTTCGCAAAGCGCAGAGGACGTCCCATGCTTCGATTTAAAGATTGCGCCAAACGTGATATGATCGCATTTAACATCGATCATCTTCTGTGGGAAGATCTCGCATCCAACCGCGATGAGTGGAGGAAAACAATCACCGAGGGTTGCAAAACCCATGATGATGCCTGGTTTGAAGATCTAGCCCAAAAACGTGCGAAAAGGCACACTCGCGGAGAGGTTCCCCCGGACTCGCAGTTTACATGCCGCAAGTGCGCACGAACGTGCCGCTCAAGGATCGGATTATTCAGCCACGAGCGACGTTGCCTCCAAAACTGACGCTGCTTAAATCATCTGATAAGATGTATGAGGCCTTATGATGATGACAGGAACCTAGAAACAGGAGATTGAATCTATCGTCAATGTTTGTTATAATATAAACAGCAAATTGGTGGATGATACAGCGTGCGGGCTAATTGTACCGGAGATAATAATAACATTCACTGATGTTATCGTTGCAGCTCAATCTGTCCATACGTTTATTGAAATTATAATTTGTGTTTTGTGTTCATACGTGTAAGTTCATCAATTATCGTAGATAATAAAATAAACTTCCTTCATCCATGAGTATCATGATGTAATTCCTATAAAAAAACGTGTAGTGTTTTCAATTAGAGGAACGCGTCGGATTTATGTACAAAATGAGCTAAGACCTCATCAATAATGCTCCTTACATTGGAGCGCTTGTAAAAAAGGATTCCCTCACAACGAGCGGCAAAGAAAGATTCATCTTCTATAGCGTTTCAAAAATCAGATAAGTGTACGTACACGCGTTATTACTTTCATATAGGTACACACGCACACGCATGCGATGTGCAGCAGCCTTCATTTAAACAAAAGCAAAACGATTTCCCCGTTTCCTTGACCAGGCGACCTTGTCACATTTCTAGATGGAAAGGTTAATATCGTGAATAATGAAATTATTCCTTCGCGTTCTTTATCGGTACCGAAACTTTTGATTGCGTGTCGCTCTTATACTAAAACTATTGTGTTTTTATCAGATTCCAAAGAATACGGATGGATTAAACTTGTGAATTAAACGCACAAACCTGGCGATTTTAGGCTATTAATCATTGGAACCCCATTTTATGGCGACGAATAAAAGAAAAAAGTCGGCGTCTTTTTACCATCCTTTTTTTTACAATAGGTCTTTACTATGAATCACTAGTAAATAAAGTAATAAAAATAAGCTTGTATTCATGTATGAATCTCCGAGAGATATTGAGGACAAGCGTAATCCCTTTTTATGATAAAAAAAAACAATAAAATTAAAAATTGAATGACTTTTTTTTATGAAATGACTAGTTCTGACGTAAGGTAATTATTTCAATGATTCATCTAATCACAACACAGCACGAGGCACAACCTTCTGATGACCACCGCGTGTCATTCACCCAAAAAAACAACTTATTGTCTCCAATATTAGTCGCAGATTAGTTGAGCGTTGTATTCCACTACGCCTTTATTTCGATTTTAAAACGAATATTTTTGAAGCAACTAAGCAATGGACTATGAATAAGAAAGCAGGAATCGCCAAACGCAAGTGTAATAGTTGTAGAGAATGCTGTAAAATATCGGGGTTTTGTATTAGTGAGAGTAATTTTACTGTGAAATGACTTCATTTAGTTGCGAGTACTTCAATTCAATGACGCTGATTTACGATTTAAATGCGCAATGACGCATCGGGAATGACTTTGAATGCCAGCTATTCATAACGTTATGAAGGTCTACTGGGTGATGTGATGATATAAATGAATATACTTATTGCTCTCTTGGTTCTTAAATTATTTTTAAAACATCCAGCATTCCAAAAAAAAAAACTTGTTGAATTTTGAGTCGAGATTGAACTGCATCATCGTCGTCTGCTCTGTACCTATATTATGCAGTTAATATTTCATTAACAGGGAACGGGCAGCAGCGCTCTCTGATACAGTAACCTTTTAATCTGCGATCTCCAACACGCCTGCCAAGCGTGGAGATTATGGCAAAACCCTCCACTTAAGTGGAGGAGGCTCATAGTCCAGCAGTGGACTGTAACGGGCCGATGATGTTTTTTTTTTTATGATTTCATTTCTCTTTCCTTCACTTACATTATAATCAGCATATTGATCGTTTTCTTAACCTAACTACAGTACAATGTTTCAGCCAAAACCTCTTGAGTGGTGTGGCTCATAAACCTAAACAGATTTTGTTCTACAATAATTCACATTTTATCCGCTAATCGATTATTCAAACATGTCAATAAACAACATAGGCGGAGTCGGGTATACCAACTAGTATCGTGATGCATTCATAACTTGTCCTGTCCACATTTGGTTGCTATTGTAAGCAAATGTGTTTGAAAGGCGTGCATTGGTCCATGTGATGACTGATACACTGACTTGACAGCAATGGAAGACTACGCTTTGGTATTGGCTGTAGTAGTTGTACACTTTGCTCATGCCGGTTTTCATGTGATAAAATAATCGGCACTGAGATGGCGCCTTTTTGGCAATAATACGGAATTTAGGGGTACCCAGTACGAGTTATTATATTAGAAATAATTGTTAACAGATTTTATTTTTCTGAATACAGAAAAAGATAATTCAAATTAAGACCGTTTATATGTAAAAAAGGCGGCGGAAAGGCGCTATTGTTTCTAGGGAGTCTTTGTTATTATTAATCTGTGGTCGAACAATACCTTATTTTATTACAGACGACGTGATTTTATGCGTTACATAAATATTTGATAGATGCAATGTTTGATTATGTATCATTTTGTTACTTGTTTCGGGTAGGGTGACAATTTTGTAAAATGTTTTATAAAAAAAATTGCATCTTATTGATAATAAAGTAAAAGTAAAAGTTCAGATAGGAAAAGACATTATAACGAAAAGTTTATCCATGCAATTAATAATAATTAAATTAATCTCAATTTGTATAATTTACAAATGCAACACAATGGGGCGTCTTCTAAATCTTTTGATGCGCGTTCGGATCTTGTATGTAGAGTTGTGACGTCTCTACAATTTTAAATTACGAACGTGTAGACAAACGATGCACCGATACTATACTCATTACAGTGCACAAACATATGTCAATCTTTATCTAGTTCGTGTGCGCACATTGGATGTCACGAGTCACTATGTCAAAGATAGTATTCATGTTTACATGCTATGATATTTCTCTTGATGAATGAAATTATGTAGGTACGATACTTATTCTCATAAATTAATTGACCATTGATATATTTTTTAGTAATTAATTTTAAAAAATATAGGGTAGAAACTAGTTTCAGTTTAGCCGTTATTTTCCAAAAAAATAAACATTTTTATAGAACGAACCATGGACAAATTGTCGTCCTTGATACTATAATACTTTATTAGACCTCGGAGTTAAGTGATCTCGATGGAAAAAAAATATTCTGTTACATCTTAAAAGTAACGATATTGGCTTCGATTCGGGATGTCACGCTCTAATCCTTAATTTAAGTTAGTTTTATAGATTGAAAAGGGACAAGGAGATCTTCTTCTTCTTCCTAGCGTTTGTCCCGTCCTGCGACGGGGTCCGCTTTCCTGCTCTTTCTTCTCCACTTCGCCCTATCCAGGACATCTTGCTCAATGAGGTCGCAACTCTGCATGTCGTTCTTAACAACACTCAACCAACGCAGCTTCGGTCTTCCTCTTCGCCGCTGACCAGGGGTGTTGAGGTTGAGTGTTACATTGCCGATGTACTCAGGTGGTCTCCTTTTGACATGTCCATACTGTTAACCGAACTTTATTGATATTGCTACATCACTAGTGGTTGTGTCCATAGAGCGCATGCGCACAACACTAGTGGGAGGACTTTGACAGATAGACAGTGTGCTCTCGCGCCAATTTGGTAGCTCTTGTGAAAATATAATAATTACGTGTGTAAGATGGTTTTCTACTTATAATCTACTTATTAATACCATCTCAATCGGTTTTCCTGGAGCTTGTCGGCGATGTCACGAACGCCGAGGCTGCCTCGCACGTACTCGTTGCGGATCCTATCGAGCCTCGTCACTCCACACATCCACCTCAGCATCTTCATTTCCGCAACATGGACTGTATTGACATGCCTTTTTGTCACGGCCCACGTCTCACTTCCATAGGTCAGGACTGGTCTTATAACTGACTTATAGATTAAACCCTTCAATTTGATAGGCATCCGGCTGTCGCTAGTGACTCGTGAAAAGGGACAGGAGATGGCCATCCTAATATTAGAGCTGTCAAACATCGAATTTGAACCTTATGGCCGTGTCGATTGCACAATTTTAGAGAGCACTTAAGACATGTGACTTAAAAATCTCTTAAACTGACAGCTACGCCCTTATTTTAAGTTATCATTCGTTCAAATTAATGTCATTCGTTCGTCACCTCTCTTTCATTGGTCACAAAACGAAAGTGATAGCTTGATTTTAAAATTAGAATTAGAGCATGACATCCCGAATCGAGGCCATTTTACGCCATTGGCTTATATCAAAGTTTTTGAATTAGTAATCATATGATTCATAAACCAATATCTCAGCCTTAATGGTTTTATTGTAGTGTGAAACTGAGTTGATAATGCTAGTGCGAGTCAAGGTGCACGAGTGCGAGTTTGCTAATCGACTAGCCACTCGCCCAAGATGGTTCTCCAGTTTTGCGAAGTTAACTTAATCGGTACAACAAGTACCTCTACATTTAGTCGGAACAGTAGTGTTGGTTGGCCACTTGTAGCCATCTTTGATACTTTTCATAAAATTAAAACAAATGAAAAAAAACCTGCTGAATTTTATCATTAAAAAGCTTCTGCTTCATATTTTCAAAAGTAGGGTTACCTATCTTATATCCGAAATTTTTAAAACCGAATATTATTTTACCGAAAACGATATGCATTTTTTCACCTTTCCTATTAATTTTTTACCGAAATTATTTTACCCATATTATTATTTCCCAGATTTTTCATTTTTTATTTAATTGACCTTTGTTTTGATTAACCAATATTGATTGATTAACAAATAATATTTCTTTACATAATGCAAGTGTTTTTATTTTAAATTTTCAATCTGAAATGATGAAACGTTGAATCTGGAAAATATAATTTAGGACATGTAAACTTATGGAAATAGTAACTTCGGTTATTTAAACTTATGGAAAATGAAAATATATGGAATGATACAGCTAGCAAACAAAAAAATGTTGTTTTAAGAATATGGTTATAGTTATTCTGGGAAATGATACTTCTGGTTAATGTATTTATAGGATTATGATGTTCTGGAAAATAATACAAATGGGAGCTAAAAGTTCTGTGAAACGTTTTCGACCTATTAAAATTCGGGTAAAAACTATTCGGAAGTATGAACTGTTACCACATAGAACTATTAGAATTTTTCTCTCTATTCTATTCTTCAGTACTTTGTGTACCAAAAATTATATTTGATATCTTACTTAGTCCTTTTTTTTGTCATTCATAATTCCACGTTTTAAATTTGGCGCATTCTGCGTGTATGAATTGAAACCCGAAGCGGTTCGGGGGATGACATCAACCTGTTGATTCTGGACCGGTGCCATTGTTTCTGATCTGACTTTGAGCCCATGGAATCGTTCGTGAATACTGCTTTGATCACTTTCACGTCCATTTCTATATTATCCCCTCCTGTTTTTGTATCCTCTCCTGTATTTAATTATTTAGGACTTATCCGCCGTACGCCCGTGTGTTTTAATTCATTCAAAAGTACCCCGATTAAGTGCATGGCACAAAGAAAATAATATGTTCTGGATTTGTTTTCATCCATGCCATGTACTTAATCGCCCAAAAATACAAATTCATCATATTTATAGTTACAGAAGCATCAGTGTTTTATTTGTTGAATATTTGTTTTTATGTAGATTATTATGTGTTTTGTGTTATGTGTTTATTTTTCAACTACCTAGCTAGAATCACCTCTTTCTCTCTCTCTCTCTTTCTATGACCTCTTTACGATTTCTCAAATAAGTATAGCAACAAAGTGCTTTCTGAAGTCTGTAAATTTCGGCCCGTCCACTCACACTTATTAATAGAGCATCCATAAACTACACGTGTTTGAACAATACTTCAACATTGTAGGAGTAAAGTGTGACGTCATCCCGCTAAATTAGCCAAGAGATAGAAACAGGTAATTCTTCTCCATGTTTATGTTTTTCTTCACAGACTTGTGAAGGTTTAGAAGTGACACCGAAGTTAGCCTTTCTCTAATGAATTTAAAATAACGAGCGTAGACGTTTACGACTGGCCAGTAAAATCTGCCAACGTTGTTTGTATAAGCTTAAGGTATAAATAAGTACCTTATACAATTTTCCTTTGATGTCGTCTTGTCTTAGAAAAACAATGAAAATTTGAGTTCATATCGTCACCAGCTTATTCGTGTTAAATACTTTAAAATAATTTTATTACTGCGCTATTCTATTTAAACCGAAATTGTTTTCAACAACAATATAACGGCGAATTCACTTGTTTACCGTTTGGCATTGTATTATGACAGATAATGCTAAATACAACTGCTGACATAAGCCTAAATCGTGACGAATTCTGAGATTCTCGACCTATGAGTAATTGTTCAATATTCTATGAGAGTCAGAACTCTGCATAAAGTTTTTTGCATGCGAACACACGTGAGCTCGTCGGCGTCAATGATACAGCGGAGCGGGCAGTCGCCTCGCAACCTCTACGCGCTTATCACGACGCGACACAATTCAATTAACCAATCACATAATCCCATTCGAAAATAGAACGCCGCAGACGCGACCTTGAGAAAAAAGAAAATAAAAAAGTTAATTTCCCGCGCGTTTCTAAGTGCGTTCAAAATACGGATTCCTACTTGGAAAGTGCCAATTTTTGTATGTGTTTGTTAATTAGTTCAAAGTGTACGTATCGGAAACTGAATATTTCCGCGAATGTTTGGTGATGTAACTGTGAACTGTTGAATGGTGGCTTTGTTCGAGTTCCAGTGCAAACAGTGTGTTCTCAGAAGAAACTGAAAGTGTTTTACTGGCACGCTAAATAAGGGAAACTGCTGTGATTCTTGGTATGTAAAGCTTTTATTCAATAGAAATGTCATATGTATAGGTATTAGTCTTTTAATGTGTTATTTAAATACCCATAAAGTTGACATGCTAGACCATACCCAGATTTACAAATATGAAGAAGCAGAGTTAAATGTTAGTTGTCTTAAATCTGGAAGTTTTGTTGTAGTACTGGCGGAAAATATGACAAAAAAAAGAAAAACAAAACGCGTTCTAAAACCCTAAAAGTCGAATCAAAAAAATGTTTTCTTTTATTTTTTATGAAAGGGTGCACGCACATGCTTTCTCATCGCGGCGGGCGATATGCCAGTTTTATTATTAACCTGCTAACAGGAATTTTATTTTACGCTGTTTGCACGTACCCATACTCGCGCTATTTCTGCGCACGATTCTCTACATTTGTTCAATGAAGCTGTGTATTTATAAAATACGGTCCTTGGTTGTTATTATTTAAATTTCTAAGCTGAAGTCGTGAGAACGACCGAGCTGTGTACTATGTATCAAAAATTATGAGACTACGTTTACGAGTTGGTACAATAAAATAATGTTACTGTTAGATCGGCCACATCCTTTCTGAAGTTAGAACGATCAGCATATTGTGTGCAGCATATTATAATTTAGTGTTTGTTTTTGTTTTAATTGTCTTTAATGATCTTAGACCTTTAAAATTTTTAATGCGCCGTTTTTACTAATTCTGACTAGAGTCGACAGTCAAACCAAAGATTTAAAAAACACAATTACAGAAAACTGACAGTTATTTTGTCATGAAATCATAATGTATTCGTTTTACAATAGTATCCTTTCAGAATATTATAGTTATCCTGCAAGTTGGTTCTATTTCCTTGACGATTGTGAACCCAATGACTTATTTAAGGAAAATCATAGTAAACATTGCATACAAGTAGTTGACCGTACAATATTCAATAGTACGCATCTATCGTCATTATTGATGCTTACATTATACAAGCATCGAGACAATTTAGTTTAAAAAACCGTTAAGAGCCATATCTGACGCCTTTGGCGACTCCACAACTGTGACACTAGGACTTGTGAGGTCGGTCGTTGACCTTACAACCCACACGATAAGAAATAAAAGTTGAAAAAGCTAGCTTGTATTTGAAGTACCTTATACTGAGTGCATTATAATGTTAAGATTGTATAAGTACGTATATATAATATACTTAATGGTATTATGGTTACGTTCACTTAACGTTCCTAGGTCAAATGCACAATGATTGGAAAACACTATTACGATAATAAACATACTACTTACAGGCAGTTCAGAACGGCATCTTTTTCTTTTTTGAATTCTTTTTAATTTCAAAGTCTTCTGTGCTTGTAAAAATAGAAAAAGCTGTCCGAGGAAAAGTGAAGTTTTATTACTAACACATAATATAATACGAGTATCATCAACATCAACGGCCCGTTTATGAGCCTCCTCCACTTAAGTGGAGGGTTTTGCCATAATCTCCACGCTTGGCAGGTGGGTTGGAGATCGCAGATTAAAAGGTTACTGTATCAGAGAGCGCTGCTGCCCGTTCCCTGTTCAATGTGTAGTCCCTAAGTCGCCTCTTACGACACCCACGGGAAGAGTAGGGGTTGGTTCCTTATAAAATTAAAGTTCTGACATAAAAATAAAAATGAAGCTGATTTCAATAGCTGTCAACTACCGTATTCGTCAGTTGAACGTAGTTTCTGCATCACCCTGTGCGCCCGCGTCGCTTTTTCAATCCAACAACATTGACATTCAGCCAAAATTGCATCTCGTTTAAAATAATCTGAGGTCAGGCTTAATAACGGTTATTGCCGATGAAGGATAAAGTGTTTTTGATCTTGGTAAAAGGTAAAAAACATGTGCAATTCAAAATAACAGTATTATCCTAATAACTAGCATATTTAAATTACGTGTATGGTCATAAAATAGAAACATTAATACAGTATAATTATATATTTTACTTAGATCGTTTTTATAGATATTGGAGCTAAATCTCGATATCACGCTCTAATTCTTTTAAAATCCAGCTATCCTTTTCGTTTTTATGACTAACAAAAGAGAGGAGATGAATTCAGACGAACGAATGATGATATTATTTTGAACGAATGATAACCTAAAATAAGGGCGTAATTGACAAATTAAAATTCTTTTTAAGTCGGATATCTTTACGTTTGCTCTAAAACTGGGCAATGGATTAATTTAAATCCTTAGAATTGAATATACTTACTTACTTTAAAAGGCGAAAAAGACGGTCGAACTTTAATTAAGGGTTAGAACGTCACATCGAGAATTAGTCCTGAGCTACGATTAGGATATAAATAGTCGATGTATTTTTAGCCTGTGGGAAAGTCAGTGTCGCAGACCGCTCGCATATCGATTGCTTACATATAGACTGCAGTAGATATTTACTGGATTACAAAGCCCTTCATTAAAAATATTCGTTTGTTTTGTATGGAAGAAAATAACTTCTCTATCAAATGAAGAATATTCGATTATTTTTCTTAAACTTAAAAACTAAGTTCGTCCTGTCGTTTTCGCCCGCTAGATTTAAGCTATTCTATCATTCATTCAAAACATCATTCGACCATGTCTTTAATAAAAAGAAAAAGCAAAAAATGTTTGTGTCGATAGAAAAAGGTAGGTCAGATGACAAAGCGCTTATTTTGATAGAGCGTTTGGTATTTAATTTAAAATTTATGTCGATTTCAAATCCTATAACTTCATAAAAATCGAAGTCTCACGATTATTGTAATACGTGAGCTTAGAAGGAAGTTCACCTTAAGGGCTTCACACACGGCAGCTATAACGTAAAGATGTAATTGTACATTATAGCACGATACATCTCATTAAATCTTTCCATAGAAATCGTCAGGAGACCACACACGACAGCTATAATGTATATTTTTACAGACATACTATTACGACAGCTGTAATGTACATTAATATACATTATAGCTGCCGTGTGTGAAGCCCTTTAGTTAGCTCGTAGACGCTATCAAGGCTGTCTATTGAGCCTGGCTGGATGGGAGCCATATCCTTTACCTAATTCAGAAAATTATTAGTTCTTATTGTTCTTTTCTGGGTGAAGGCTGTCAGGAAGTACTAGTTTTATAGGTTCCGCATAACAAAATTAAATGATAGATAATAATAATAATAATATAAATTTATTTCTCCCAAAGCTTAAAATAATTAACATAGCATTGTAGATATGTAGCCTTAATTATCAATAATTAAGTCACTAAGCCGCTAACTTCAAAGTTAGCTTAAGTAGGAGACTGGAGTCCAAGTTAGGTTAAAAAAACCTGTGTTAAGGCCACCCTCCTTATTACAAGAATAAAAGCAAAAAAAAACCATTTACTTAAATATTTAGCTGTAACTACGTTGATGATTCTGTAATTTATGACCGAAAATAATTTACCGACCGAACGTTTGACCGATTACTTTGAACAAAATTGAACACATAGTTTTATTTTTTAGTACATAGGTAATAAAAGAAAACGACAGTATTTGCTGACATAAAGAGTCGGCAATCGCATGATCCAAACGATGCAAATTAATATTTTTGCAAGAGTGCACTACTTTTAATTAATATTTTGAACAAGTTCAGATGCCTTTTTTAGCAATACAAAACACATGTATTCTACTAACGTACGTTTTCTTGTCAAAACTCCAAATATTAACGATTCATCGTAAACAGTTTTATTTTATTTGTCGAATCGTTATTATAAAACTTATATTCTACAACCGGCTCCACAAAATAAACGTCTAAATATTTAAAAAATAATACTTTTGGTCGTCGTATTACGAGCGATGATGTAACGTCTGACCTCCGTATATTAAAACGTGCGTGTCTGTCTGTGTGAGTTATCGGAACCTGTTTGCTGCGCGTAGGCCGGTTGATACCATCGCCCGTGGTCATGTTCGGTGTTATGCTGGCTACAGACATTTAAAACAAAAGAAAATCAAAATCGACGATGCTATGTCAAAAGAGAAAAATGAAGATACAATTCGGTTTACGCTGGGTTTAAACTAATAATTTGGCTATCAATTATGATCACGACGAGCCCCACAAGTTGAAGAAGAAGGAGAAGAAGTAGTCTAACTGGTGGATATCGTCTTTGTCTATTGACTCTAATTAGCTCAATAACCAGTCAAGTTATGATCGTTAGACATCGCACACATACTATAAAATATATTCAATAAAGACCAATAAAACAATACATACAGTACTACCATCATCACCGCTATCACAAATTGATGCCTTATGGACACAGGTGTTACTCGTGAACAGAAAAATAATGAAAGACACTTCTATAATTATTTAAGTTGAAAACCCAACTTCATGAGATAAACTTTTCCATAATAACTAAAAAATAAATCAAAGCTACAGGGACTACGCATTGAACAGGGAACAGACAGCAGCGCTCTCTGATACAGTAACCTTTATTAATCTGCGATCTCCAACCCGCCTGCCAAGCGTGGAGATGAAGTGGAGGAGGCTCATAGTCCAGCAGTGGACTGTAACGGGCCGTTGATGTTTTTTTTAATGTATTTTTTTTTTAAATGTGTTTTTTGTGTAATTTAGGTTGAACCGACCCATTCATTTTATCTCGTCTCTACGATAGTAAAATCGATACAATGTTGTTTTTTTGTGTACGCACGTCTTGTTTTATCGTGGCATTGATTTCGATGTTATTTATGAAGTATCCGACGATAACACGCTCGTTTACCCTCGCTACCAGGCTACTGCAGCGCTATCAAACATTCCATAACATCTTTGTTATCGAATAGTAAATACAAATAAGTATATAGAAATATAGAGTAGGTAACACTATTGAAGGACAAAAGCACTAGTACTCGTTTTACATACACCATAATTAATGTCGTTGGGGAATAGGTTGTTGTTGTGTTTGATTTATTTATTATTTATTGTATACAATCAGTTGGTTAGGAAACAAACACATAAAAAAATGACACAACAGGCACTGCTTACAAAGATGTTTAAGACACAATAACGTATAAGATTATACATTTTGTTTTATTTGATGAACGACAACAACTCGGCTAAACGATGAATTTTAAATTTTATATTTCTTTTGTTTATCTATTGTACGTAAATATCTAAATTTGTGTTCTACCTATTGTGATGAAAGACAGTGGAAAATCCATATAAAACGTATTTACCAATACATTTTATTGAGTTAAATGAAAATAAGCAATCATAGGGAAACCGGTGGTTTCTCCTTGTGAAATCATCAAGTTCAAATCTCAAGTTGTGATCATTGCGCATTGAGTCACATTGATTGGGTTCATTGATCGAAGTCATTAGTCTAACATTATAGAGAAAGTATGCGGTTCTGTCAATTACTGTACGACTTAAGAAGGTACCTACACAAGATTGCAATATTTAAATCAATCATGTCATTAATTAGTATAAGCTGTTCGTCTTTGGTGGTATAAACGCGATTGACACGCAGAGAAGAGAAATAATATTAAATTGACATTGTCATTCTGTATTCCTCGCAACAGTTTATGAGTGCTAGACGAAAGTGCTGGGAGATATTCTCCTCGTTACAAAGAAAAAGATAATTCAAGATCGGTTGACCCTGTAAGATGATTAACTTATCCATTAGACAAATACTTTGGGTAGAAATAAACGAAAACAAGGACAACCTTAGTCCGTTACTTTTCTAATTTGTCATCATTTGGGTATTATTCGAAGATGGAAGCCAAAACAATCGAACAGAATGATGTTGCCTCTGAAACTCCGCAACTCAGTCGCTGGCTGCTGGCCAACTGCGCCCAACCGGCCACTCTTATTCGTGACTCCAAAATAATTCCCTACATCACTGTTTTGTTTACAGTTTTTTTTTTTTATTTGAACTGAATTTTTCATTTTGGGTGTTACAAAACATGAAATACTAGCGGTCTGCCTGCGGCTACGCTTGCGTTGTGAAAGATTTTCCCGTAAAAAGTATCCTATTGTTAATTTAGTTTACAAACTAGCTCTATTCCTAAATTCATTCAAATCCGCGTGAAGGCGGAACAAACATCTAAACATCCAAATATATTTTCACATTTATATATTATAAACACTTTTAGGTTTTATAACCCGGTAGATATGTGTGTTATTTATAATATTAGTGTAATGTGTGATAGGTTGTGTGATTTAGGGAGACTCATGTTCTGTATTCTTAAAAAGTATACGTCAGAAAACGACACCAATATTGGACAACCTATCTGAGTTGGTTGGTTGGTTGGCGTCGAAAGCGATGCGATCTATGTTTGTGGAGCTTGTGGAGGAGTGGAATATCGTCTAGAGTCTAGACTCATTGTTACTCTAGTTGCTAACTCGATTACAATAGCATGACGACGTTATAGTAATTACTAGATTTTTCTTGTGCTTTTTTGTAGCTTTTACGATGAGTATAAAGACTTTCGTTTATCAGTACAGACAGCAAAGAAGAGCTGTGTAAGACGCTCGATACCGATGATGTTCTCCCAGGTAATAATTTAGTATGCTTTGTCATAAAATTTGATATGGAGACTAATAATTAACTTTTGACTTTAATTTGGAGACTAGTAAACTGCACGCACAATGAGCATATAAAATCTAATGTTAAAAATGATATTTCATTTGTGAAAACATTATCGGCTTAAAGCGGCCTGTATGACTATATGTTTAGCTGTTTCCTTTACTGACGTACCGTGACGGCTCTTAAAGATCCTAACTAGAATTAAAATTGTAAGTTTTAACACCTCTGCTGTTCTTCCTCCCATTGAACTTCCAAATGAGTTAGTTAAATCTTGCAAAAACATTTTTCTAGACACAAGAGCAATTAAAAATCGCTTCAAGACTAAATATAGTTTTACTGCCATACAGTTGGAAATTGCCAACAAACGGACGTACAGCGTTATTATAGGAGGTTATTAATATCGCTACCAGTCCTGAACCATTAATCCGGTCGACTGCACCGTACTGCACCACTCAATATCGCAAATACGATGCACCGGACTATGTATGAACTCAGTCTATTAAAATAAAAGACGACATGATTGCAGTTTTCCATTAACACACTTTCAAATTTCTTAAAGTGTTTTACTTTGTTTGGTTGCCTTTAGGATGAAGCCGTTGCAGTTTTGATCAGTTGTTTCGGAATGACAAACTGCATTTTAACTGAATGGACTTCGACTTTTTAGTCATTATTTAGCGCAAAGAGAAAGGGTTGCTTCGCTCAAGGCGACGATGCGCTTCCGAAATCTTTGATTTCTCGTCGCAAAAATATATTTTAAGTTTAACTACAGCAGTCCAAATGTGATTAGACCGACTGTTTTTGAAGTGCAGTTACTATGAAAAATGAAACTACTAAATAAATAAATATGTGGACATTCAAGTATTTATTTCTTATTGAATTGAATTTACTTATAAATATGAGAATATGTAAAGATTTTATATAACAATGGACAAAACATTCATTCCAGTCCGTGCATAATACCAATGTGTAGCCGAAACAAATGAATTTGGTCTCGAATATTTTGTACTATTGTTTATAATATCCGTTTTCTCGTATTGTACTCGTATTTGTGTCGATAAAATGCCTTTTGCATTCTGTCTGTCTGTTTGTTACGTTTTTACGGCTAATTTACTGAACCAATTTGGATGATTTTTTAACAGATAGTTTGAATGTTCCAAGGACGAAAATTGTACCGCGGTAAATGTTTTATTCCCAAGAGAAAATCTGCATAAGATAGATAGATAAAAACGTTTATTCAATGATACAGTACAAGAACAACAAATACAAAACAGAGTATACACTAAGAAGAAACAATAAAATATATGTTATCGCTGATGTACTGCACCCTTGAATGGGCCCTAACTCAGCATAATGTTGCGACGACACGAGGCACGTCACAACGCTGTTCTTCCGTTAAAATAAAACGCGATCGCGCCGGTTGCTGATAAGATCATAAATAGTCAATGTCAATCTTGAAGTATTTCCACTTACGCACGAAGTATGGCATCGCGAAGCCGGTCAATGCATATCGCCGAGGTTAATCGACCGTGGCTAATACGGCTTTACGAGAGAACTACGTGATTTCCACTTGGAATTCAATTATTGTATCAACCTTTGTTAGTATTAGCCAATGAATTATCTATAGTCAAGAAACGTAACTACGCTTCAAACTTGATCCCACCAAATGAATACCAAAGAAGCCGGGAAAAAAAACTATAGCATACCACATTCGAATACGCAGATGTTTTATATGACTCGGTTTGCAGCGACATTATTTGCCTGTCTGACGTCGTCGTAGTCTGTGAAAATAAATTGTGCGAGTTTGGTGCTATGTTCTAGCGGGCTAGGTAGGCGGTTACTCTTCTTGACTATTGTAGTTCGTCGGTATTAGCATATTGAGTACGACACTGATTGGAAATTAGCAGTAGATTACGTATCTGTAAGAAAGGACTTTGTTCTGTAGAAAGAAGCTGGTTAATTCATCGCAGAAATAAATCGATCGAAGCTTTAAGGTCTATCCACACAGCTCAGTGCCGTGTCAGGGACGGGGCCGGAACCTGGCAAATGTCATAGAAAATCGTCATCGTCACGAGTCTAAAAAAATATCGGTACATACATTTTCTGTTTTTTTAGACTCGTGACGATGACGATTTTATATGACATTTGCCACGTTGCGTTCCGGCCCCGTCCCTGTCACGGCACTGAGCTCACTGTGGATAGACCTTGTCTTTACAATTTTATATCAGTGAAAAACTCAAGCCTTCAAGATTTCTTTTATTTATTTATTTATTAGGTGAACTAATATGTAATAATAAGTTAAAAGTTTAAATGGTTTTCTTTCTTTTTTGTATCCAGGCTTTTCTTTTACATAATTTGTCTTATTTATTTTATTATTATACGATACGCCCCTATCGTAAATGAATGAATGACACTATAATGAAGTGGTTAATAATTATCATTACTGTTATTGATGAATACAAGTGTAAATAAAATAGATGCTTAGTGAACGTAGATCTACCGGGAAAGTTGTTTAGACTATTAGTTCCTGAACGAAATTGATAGATGTACTGTGATTTGCGAGCGTCGGTGGTCTAGTGGCTAGGGCCGCTGCCTCCCGTCCGGGAGACGCGGGTTCGATCCCCACCACGGACCAATGTGTTTTCAAATTTCGAATTCATATGTACGTTTATTCGACGCTCTTACGGTGAAGGAAAACATCGTGATGAAACCTCGACCAACCCGCACTGGACCCGCACCAGCGTGGCCGACTATGGCCTAATCGCCCTAATTCAGGGTAGGCTTAAGCCCCTCGGTGGGGACGTATATGAGCTGTTGATGTACTGTGATTTGTGTGGGGACATTTCGTAGCTTAGCTAGCAGGCAACCAATCGATGCATTGCAGAAATAAATCGAGCGTAACTAATACTATCCACGATCAGAGTGATTTGTATTGAACATGAAACATGATTCTGTTATCGGTTTATGATATGCGGTTATTGGGATATTTATGTGCTTTTGTGCATTTATATATTTGTAAATATATACCTTAATACGTACTTAGCTTATTGTTACATGTGGATTTATATTTATTGCTTACAATAACTATAAAAAAGACAATGTGTTGTGCCGTGTATCTCTACGAAATCGTTTCACTTTCGAGTAAAATAAGAATTTCTGTAAGTTTTTACTCATTTTAATTCTTGCTTTAAAGAGTACTTGAAATTAACCTGCGTAATATTGTCCAGAGTTGAGTAAAATATGTTACAAAAAATACCAAAAAAAAGAATATTTATATCAAAGGCATTTAATTAAAATTTTCCCAACTATAGTGATCAGCTGTGTAATTTTAGCTGTATGTAATTTTAGGTCAATGTGCCCATTTTTACCGCTATTGTTAAAAATGTTTACATACTACTTGTACCATAACATTCGCATTAGAACAATTAATTTCAAAATGAAAAAGAAATACAAATAAATTAAAAAAGCTTTGTTAAATAATTGTTATGAAATAATAAATTAATGAACTAAATATTTCAAAATAATATTTATGTTTTTAAATACGTAAACAAGATAATCAAGGCAAAAAAGAAAATGTTTTCTAACATAAATTGATTTAAGAACATCACATTTAAAAATGTAGGCACAAATGGTGTACAAATACTTTTCCATTCTGAGAATCGATAGTCTATATTTTAGGTGTCAATTGACACTAGAGATGGGAAAATTTTAATTAAATGCCTGTGATGAAGAATATTCTTTTTTTTGGTATTTTTTGTAACACGTATACAATACGTACGTAACGAAGCGCCTTACAAAAAAGGTCTTCAAACGTAAATGAAGTGCAGGGCGTGACGTGGCTATGCTACAAACAACAGGCGCTTGGCCCTCTTGTGCATCATTACCCAACTCACTCGTATTATCTCATCGCTACTAATACGCACTTGACCAACATACAAGTGAAAAATTGCCTTATTTTTTTACCAAACGTCCAACGCGGAAACATACAAAAACATGCCATACACTTTGTAGGATTCTCTTAGCACGAGTGGTTTATTTACAATGCAAACAAAGTAAACGGCCTTATATCAATCTGAACTCAAACGCAGCTAGACTGGCTCAAGGACGGTCGTATTTTGTATACTTTGAAGACGTATGACGGCAAGACTAATGACGTGTGCTGCTACACGGATTAGTAGCTACGTTAATCTATATTTCGCTTTTAAAATCAACAACTACTGTATGGAGCTTGATGTGATGGGGTTAGATACGGGCTGGTTGTCTTCCTCGGACAGTGAAAAGTCAAGTTACTTGATCGGCACAGTTTATATTTTGCTCACAACACACAGTACAGATTTGTATTTATATCACTTACAATAGGCACTAGGAAACTGTCTATTTGCTATATTTTATATAATTTATTACCATTAAGTACGAACGCGCACACCGAGGAAACGGAAAGACGAATCGACAATGTTGCCAAAACTAAATATTAATATTATTTTTGTTGGTGTTGCCAACAACTACGAAAGGGCAATGAGAATCCAGAGCTTTTTAATTGTAACCATTTATTTTTTCTAATATTTTTTTTTATTTAATACCTCTTCCTGAAGCACGTGGGCTACTGTAAAAAATATAAACTATGCCTCTAATCTATTACGGATTTTTGCGGCAGCGGGGCAACCGTAGCAGACAGAGGTCAACAACTAAAACAGATGGCATTAGATAGATTCCTTTTTCAAACTCGAAATTTTCATAAAGTCGACCAGTGCATAGCCGAACTAACCCATAAAATGCTGTAAATATCGTGCAAAAGGTCAGAGATTAATTGGATTGGAAATATAGACTTCTGCTACGGCGTAGCAAGCGTAGCATTTACCTACGAGCTACGCTCTACGATTTCTCAGCTTTGAACTTTGAAGCCGTGAAGTGAAAACCATTACATATGGAATGTTCTGCGAAGTATTTTAAATTACTTGAGTCTCATTCAATCATCTTTATACGTATATGTAACTAGTAAAAGTAGTAGAGTTTAGTCTCTGTTTACATTTTGCTATGTTTTCTATTAATGACGATCACATTCCTAATTATAAGGTTCTTTGCAATTTTAAGCCTATCGCTAGGTACTGGCATGATGTACCTGTACTGGCTTGTCATGCGTAGACTAATAGTGCCAAGTCACGCGTGTCCACGAAGTTTTTCTTTCGCTGTTTCTGACACATCACGTTTATTTCGACCCTGGAAGTTGACGAACTACTTTATTTGTTTTTCTTACTTATATCACCACGTTTCTGTAAAGTTGAAGGATTTCTTCTAAGACATTGTCGGGCAGTACACCTGCCTTTTGAGCAAATGTCCCGGATTCGATTTCTTTCGTTGCAATAAACTTTCGAAATTCGTTGCAATTAATTTCGGCGAACTGCGGTGAGATTAATGGTTTGTCGAAATTATGGTACGTTGATCTAATGGAATTTCGTCCGCGGTAGTGACGAGATGTCTTTGTGGGACGTCTCCACTGAGGGGATGGAGCCTACCCATAGAAAACTCGATATTTTAATTGATGAAGTTAAGTTTCTGTCTCATTTTAGGGTGTTATATGAGCTTGTCAGTGTTTTTCATGATGGCATATTTGAGTGTGACTCGTGTTTTTTTTACGTAAACCTTATAATACAAAACCTAATAAACCTCCTGCAAATTCTTGTATATACTATATTTGTGACGGTCAAGAGCAGATTGCATCTCTAGAATTTCTTATAACCTTTATGACGCTATCGGTGCGTCACTAAAGGCCATCCTACTCAATTCTTAACTTCGTCTCCAAAGGTTAAGTTATATCATCAGTCTAAGAATAAGAATTAACTGCTTTTATTGATCTGCCCTATCAGATTGATTACGTGTTTATCGAGTTAAGTGTTCAGGCATTTGTATCACCCGCTAGTCGTTTGACGAAAGTTTTCAAGTATATGGCTAATAGGGAATAGAATTGGAACTAAATGGCGCGACATAAGCATGTAAAGTCGACCAATAAATTGGTTTACCACCCTAAGGTTGAATGTCAGTTGCAAATTATAGAACAACAAAGATTATTTTCGTTTGCAGAACGATCTGTCAGATACCGAGTATAAACCTTATTGAAATTTTCGATAACTAGGAAATTGAATGAAAAATGATAAACCACTTTCTTGGTCGACCTTACTTAAAAAGCAAAAACAAATGTTAAACAAATGTCAGATGGATTCTTCGACATTTTGTCATCCAATAGCGCTCATTATTACACGACTGGCCAAAAAAGGAGTGTAGTGTGTTCGTGAGTTTCTTTATTCCACTACGAGTATAACTTCAAATTACCTGAACAGATTTAGATGTATGGGGTATTGTTAGAATCCTTACCGTTATTGTTTTTGACTCGACGGCGGCACTCGTGTTTTAAATTTTTAGATGATTATTTATTTTGGTTCATACTCTTATGGCACCATTCTAGTTTAATAATTATAAGAACAATAATAATAACTTAAACTTAAAGTAATCGCTAGCTAAGTAAATTATGTTCTCTAAACACACTTGAGAGCGTAGTAGTGAAGGGTCTGTTGAACTTTACGGCTAAGTGGTTCAATCCGCAATGCTGTATTCGAAGGGTAAGATGGATAAAGGGCAAACGTGTTTCTTTACCACTGGCGTAAATAATCCGTATTTTACGGATCATTTGTATCAAAAAGTGTAGGAACAATATCGTTGTCTGAACAACTTTTGCCCTATAGTTTTTACAAATCCCTAAATAATTTTTCTTTTTTTTAGCCTATACTCCCCCTGATAAGCAACTGCCTCTCCTTGCTGTTTCCACCGTTCTTAATCTCATGAATAAAACAAAAATTTAATCGACCAGGCTAGTTAAAAAGATGAGACGCGCTTGGAAACTCGTATGTCCAATTACTTTTTTTTTATTTTTCGTTTAAAAACATTTCCTTTGTACTTGCTTAGCTTAGATAGGCCCCTTAGGATAATCCCCCACTGCGTCTAGCAGTACCAAACATTTAAATGCTATGATCGTTACTAGTATAGTAATATCTAGTTCGTAAGTCACCCTTGTGTAAAACATCCTTCAGTGAAATCACTAGTCTGTTAATCGACATCTAGATACTCATCGACAGATAGGAAGCTTTATGATATATGCCATCAATATCAAGCTATTCATAGCTCTTCACGCGTGAGGGTATAACTCGTACTTCGGCACGTGTCCTTTGAGTTAAAGGTCATGAGCAGGAAATATGCTGTAAAAAAATATAACGAATTAAAAAAAGGAAAATGTAGGTTTCATCCCATTTTAGATTTTTAATTTTCAAAATGTTCCCACCTTGTAGCTCGGGTTTTCAGATCATTAATCAACCATGTGGGCCTTGTGTGCACTGGTTAGTCTTACAGGAAAACTTGACAACTCTTTCTGTAAGTACATATATACGAGACTTTTATCGAACCTGGAATTTTCCGTTTTAAAACCCGCGCCCGTATCCCGCCACCACCGCACCCCTTACAGAGGTCAAGGTTCAAGGGCCGGAAATTGGGTCGAAACTTTTACGAGCTAAAATAAGAAAATGTGATTTCAGAAGTCGCTTCTCTGTCTAAAAATTTTGTTTTCTCTTTTCAATCAATCTTAAAATAAACTTAACTACACATTTAGTTAGTTTCCTCCATCGTGGCATATAAACTGTCGTCACGTAATGTGTACCGAACTCGAGACCTTTCGTTTTAAAGCCCACACCCCTAACCACGCTACCGACGCACCCTTTGCAAAGGTGAAAGGTCAAAGCTCGAGAAATGTGCTGTAAAATTGCGATAACAGTTTGTAAATACTTTGTTATTTGTAATTTCAGGATATGCGTAGGTTTTAAAGGTAAAAGTAAATGTTGCTCTTTCTATTAATAACGTAGGTATACATATATTACTTTAGATTTTGAACGATAAAGGTGAAAAAAAGAAGTTGTGGGGTACATTGACCCTTGAAATTCTGTTTTGTTTAACATTATTCCTTTAGTGGACGTCTTTCGGCTGAGATGATGATGATGATGATTCCTGGATTATGTACACGGGTACAACGTCCATGTAACGACAATGAATTAAATGTCTTATTATTTTTATTCTTGCTAACATTAGTATAATCTGGTACGTAATTTATTTGTTTGATCCTGTAATTTTATTTCCCTTGTAGTAGCGGACTTGTATTTGTGTACGTAAATACAACAAATACAGTTCATCTATACCATCTATCTATCTATACCATAGGTAGCGAACATAAGGCCGCCCTTGGACTAATGGTCGATTCTATAAATATAGCAATGTTGATGGCGTAAGTCGAAAAGTATCGATTACTGTACACAATGATGTTTCCGGACTGTACCACTTGAACACTCGAAATAGATCTTGATTATGACTAAGTTTCAGAACGTAGATACATAAGTTTTTTAAACGTATCCTAAAAAAGATGTTCATACGAATGGTTATTCTTTTTTTTGGCATAATATGTCATCTATGTTTAGTATCTTAATTTGTAATGGAATTAAAACATTTTATGTGTTAATAAGAAAATAATTTTCACCAACCAGAAAATTCGTAAAAGAAACCCCGAGCTTCACAACGGGCACGTACGATAACCATTCGAAAATATTAATTAAGTGAAAATTATAATTCGATTTAGGAAGTGACCACACCATGAATTCTAATCCTCTGTTTGGCCTTGATTCCCAATCGGGATGGCGATTTGGCGGCAATAGCGGTGAGCTCACGCGCCGCGCCTAGCCGCGGAAGCCGCGCGGCATGGCGGCGGGCGTGCGGCGTAGACTGCGGGCTGTCGACTGTCGGGCTCCGGACGACTCCAGTCATTACCACAAGGCTTCAGCGGCCGCTCTGTCTCGCGCGAATACAGTAGGTAGCGTTGCTAGTCCCGCGCTAGTTTACGAACGCACACCTGCACAGGCCACGCGCACCCGCCAAAACTAAAAAAATAAAAATAAAACGCGCGCGCTGTTATAATAATAAACAAAAATGGGTGTCGTGAAAAAAAGTAAAACGAAACAAAATAAAGACGATGTGAAAAATGAGTTGAAAAAAAATAAAGTGGTCAATGAAAAGAAAAGCGAGGGGAAAGATGGAAAAGTGAAAAAGAAGAGAACTGTGTCGTGCTTACAGTGCATCAAGTCACAAGATGATGGTAAACAAAATATCTAATTAAACCCTTTATGTTAATCTTAAAATATCACCTTATCAGCAATTTGTTCTCACAAGTGTATCTGAAATAATTTGATAAAATACAACACTGCAGACTAAATAAAGTAATATTATTTGGCAAAGGATCAACACTGTACAGCCTTATCCTTGACATTTTTATCCTGTCTCTGGCTGGAAATCGCAGAAAAGTAATAAAAAGCGCGGGAAAAGAAAATTCGAGAAATAAACCAACAGAGAAGCGGAAATTGTCATGCCAACGTTTAATTCATTCGTATTGTGTATGATTATTTCCCTTTCCTGTTTTATTTTATGAACGTCAACTAACTACTTCAGTAACGTTTTAGGATATAAGACATTTGTCTGGCGTTAACACCATTTCCGTGCGTTGTTTTAAACAATTTTGATATTTTGTGAAATGAAGAGTCTTTGTTATGATGGGTAATGATTATATACTTTACTGAAAATCTTGTTTTTCATGTGACTGAAGTAAAACTTCGAAGTCTCGATTCATATTGGGAAAAGTTTGAAAACTATCGTCCTTTCTTTCAAACTAATAAGAAAGTTATCGAGTGAGAACGGAATAACAATAAATTCGGCAAATAAGCCAGTTCATCTATATAGTAGTATTGTTGGTTTGTTATTAAGTTAGATTTGAAGACTGAAGTATACCTACAAAAATAATAATAAAAATGGATGTATGTCTACATTTACATTACAAAAGTTCTTCACAGGTTATACTTTATTGAGTATACTTTATTAAGTCATGGCGTAGGACTATAAAGTTAGGCAGATAGACAGGTACTAAAGATGTTTTGTGACTTGTAATTGCTCTGTTTACCCCGTTAATCGTACTATGTACTAATGTGCTCCAGTTTCCACCCTCAAACAGTAAGGTAGGTAGCACTGCCAGTGGGCGCGTCTTATCAATTTAAAGGTCACAATCGTAGCCACCTACGCATGCAAACGCTAAATTCGACGCTATCGTACCTAACTCACGGTGTGTATTCGTGAAAATTTTAAATTCATCTGAATCAGTAATAAGATTATTTTCTAATCCTATTAATTAGTGAACTGGTAGCTTTGAGTCGTAAGGTGATTTTGTATAATTTGGGACTAGGATAATAAAATAAGAATAGTAAGGCAACTCAATAACGCAAAACCTCTTGAGTCCAATAAACTGAACAACTGTTTCACATGTTATCGGAATTCTCAAAAAACTTGCAATCAAGTAAAAATTGACATAAATTGATAAGGTATTTTTTTGAGATTCTGAAAATGATCTAGAACATAAGTTTTTGCACAGACTGAACAACCACCACGGAAGGTATTATTTAATATTAAGATAGATAGAAGAAACATAAAAGTGATACTGCAAGAATTGGGTGCTATTTATGAGCTATGTGCTTACTATTATATTTTTATAGTCTCCTAGCAACACCAGTGTATTCAAGTGATCTAGAAGATCCGTCTTAATGTCAGGCAGTCAGACGAAGGACGATCTCACTATGTTCCCGGATTTACTACTTTTACGACATTATTATGCCACTGCCATCGGCCGCCATCTCTAAATAAGATCCTACTTGAATCTGTATCGGTATATTTTATTTTATACCCTCTTATCGCACTGGCGGAAGACTTTTCAGTCTGGCTTTTAGTGGAATGATAAAACTTTATTGCTAGTTAAATTAGTCTGAAAGTCTGACAAGGACTTGTGTTATACAGCATAATAGGAGTTTAACTTCGCGTTTGCAAACGTCAAGGTGTTTTTTCCTCATATACTAGCCATAGCTTATTATTACTATATTTTTAAAAATAAAATTATAATCTAAAATATTATTTTATCATTCTTTTTATTTTTTAACATAAATCTATTATTACTACATCATTGTATTCACTTTTTAGTACTACATCGTTGATATATCGTCTACAAGTCGTAATAAAACATTCAGATTAATTATTAGTCTGTAAGTAAATCAATAGTAACTAGATGCATCGACGCTTACTATACTTCATTTCAAATCACAATGGAAAAAAGACAATAAATATGTATGGCATAAAAAAGGTTATTCGTGATTCACACTTGTCAGGGTATAGTATTGATAATAGATGACTATGATGAACGAAAATACGGTGATGCAGCTACAGAACATTCTTTGAATTTTATTTAATATTAAGCAATGCTTTAGAATTAGATGATAATTTCATAAAAAAATAATTCTCCCTGTCCAGGCGAGTAGAAAATCGTCCATGCCTACATAGCTACGTCTCGCTACACGCAACTTTCACCCCGTGACATCGATTTAATTAAATTTCGATCACTATTATTAAAGTCGATAGAGACAGAGCGACGCATACTAATTTGAGTTTTGCATATTTCTTTCACAAATATTTGCACGAATAATATGTAGGCATCCAATTTACTTTTAAGTTGGTCTATTCTCGGCCTTTCGTGTACTTAAATTAGATTTTCTTATTAAATTATGTTTTTATGCTCTAAATAATATCACAGGAAACCATCAAATCGACCGAGTTTGTTTTGCCAACTCCGAAGGTCTGCCTCCCCCACAGCCTTCAGTAAACAACATCTCTTCAGCCCGTGTAGGTACCATGTAACCATCTGGCCGTTACATCTGATATTTGGACGGACTGATGATCCGCGAAGCAGGCGGGATTAGCGTCATAACTAGGGTTACCAGATAACAGGAATTTTCCGGAAGAAAACTACCGGTATTGGGTTATAGAAAAAGATTAGAATATAAAAATTCAGTCAATCACTTTAAATTAAACATGATTAGTATGGATCCCGATGGACGCAATTTATTATGTGTGCTATTCAATATTAGTTATCGGCAGATACTCGTAAAGCACACGCGATGAGTTTTTTGAAGTTTTCGCTGCCTCCAACAAGTCCGCGTATAATTCATACATGATTTATCACAGAACGGGATCCCGTCCGGAAATCGCATTTGTCTTCTGGTAGCCCTAGTCATAACCTACTTTCCGCGGTTGCTGTTTACGTCCCGAATAGAACTGTAGGTGTCGTAATGGCTGACTGTGGGGTTTTCGAACGCCCTGTGACGGCTTCAAGGCTGGTACATACCTTACTATGGCTTTTTTAAATCGAAGTGGAAACCAAAAGTTAGTACAGAAGATTTTCTTTGTAAGTTTTATATTATTTATAGTATTAATTCGGTTCTTAATAAAATTCTTTGAATAAAACATAATTTTTAGAAATCAGAAATATTTATTTGTCTTTTACATTACAACACAGAACACATACAAAAAAACAGTTCATAACAATAATAGTAGTATTTCAGGAGGAACCGTAGTCCACCTCGTTGTACCTCAAATATATTTGTTTTTTTTTTACCCACGACGACGACGGACGGAACGATTCGGAGGCGCCAAGGGTATATACACCGTGAAATTTACATCGTTTTGTTCCCGCCGTGTAGTGATAGTACCCGTCAAACTGAACAACTTTTAGCGAAAAAAATAATTCCTGTGACAAAAAAATTTTTGGTCTCTCCATACAAAGTGAGGCTCCCGACCGACCCATTTTGTATGGAGAGACCGAAAATTTTTTTGTCGCAGGAAATTTTCTTTTCGTGAAAAGTTGTTCAGTTTGACGGGTACTATCACTACACGGCGGGAACAAAACGATGTAAATTTCATGTTGTATATGCGTTTGGGGTTAGAGGTTGTTTGTTTTGTATGTATGTCTGTCACCATTTTTCTCGTTAATAGTGTGAGTAATGGTCTTAAGGGGCTACCCTATGTGAACACTAGCACCACATTGACAACAATCATAACTTCCCCATGTAAGTTGTTTCCGTACGTGCGTTGTACGAGAAAGGTTTAGATAAAAATACAACACATCTATTTTAAAACTGAAAATGAAAAATGCCCTTTTTAGCGCCCTTGTCAGCCATGTTAATGTTGACAATTTACAACGGCCATATTCCACGGTTAAATCAACCATGATTAAGTATGATTACGTTTGGGCCACATCCAAATCCTAAAATAGGCAAGTTCATAGTGTGTAGGATGTTTTTTGTTGTTTTCTCTTAGTGTGTCAATAGGGTATTTGACTATATTTTGTTAACCTTGCTATCAAACAGTAAGTTTTCCGAAAACGAATCTGTTTTTGTTTTCGCGAATCGTCCTCTACTTTATATTTTTATATACACCGTGAAATTTACATCGTTTTGTTCCCGCCGTGTAGTGATAGTACCCGTCAAACTGAACAACTTTTCATGAAAAAAAAAAATTCCTACGACAAAAAAATTTTTGGTCTCTCCATACAAAGTAAGACTCCCGACCGACCCATTTTGTATGGAGAGCACAAAAAATTTTTTGTCACAGGAATTTTTTTTTCGTGAAAAGTTGTTCAGTTTGACGGGTACTATCACTACACGGCGGGAACAAAACGATGTAAATTTCATGCTGTATTAATTCATAAAATATGGTAAATTCAGGAACATTCAAATACTCTATTCCGTATGTACCAATAGATAAATAGGTAACCATTTCCAGACTCTGCGGTTAGTTTTTTATCTGTGGTTTTCCTGGTGCAAAAATACCTACCCAATTACACTTGAATACTTGTACCTACTATTTGTATAGTATAGTGCTTAGATTTACCATCAACGACAAAAAGCAATCAAGAACCCTTCAATTATTTTCCAATTACCCGCCAGCACCAGGCCGGCTCACGGTCACGTGACCATTGTTTACTTTGTGCCAGTAAGGACTTCATAGTATTGTGCCACTGTAGGTATAACTACAAAACTAATGACATTGGTATAAGTAGGTTAGAATTGATAACAAGGAGCTAATCTACTCTACTACACTAAACAGAGAGGTAGGTAGAGAGAGAGGCTAGTGGTCTCCCAATCCCAAGCATTTGTCTGCGTAGGGCTGGCCTCCCTCTCTTCCATCCCCACCTTCATTACATAATTCACACACGCACACACACACACACACACACACACACATTTACACACACACACACACACACACACATATCATATATTTATTTCAACCTAATTACTTAGCCCTGTGTTTTCCATTTGTAACTTATAATCGATTTGCTGTTGTCACTCGGAGGAACGTTGGCTCCCATAATACAGATTATTCTAGCTTGGGAGCTCTTCGTTACACTTATATGCGACCATTAGCCTTATTGTACTTTTCTCTTTAGACATGGATAAAATATGTAATTAGGCTTAATCAATAAAGATTTTTATTATTATTATTATTATTCTTTTTTCTTAAATTGTAAGACTCTCCGTAGAGGTAATATCGGCACGGGCCGGAGCCAAGTGCTAGCGTAGATCTAATGTCAAAAATTTCCTCACGATCCTGCAAGTATTTAAAATAACTGCCTTTTGTAATAGGACGAGAGTAGATGTTTGCATTTTCAGAGTATTTAGGCTGCGGTGGAGTGTTCTTGGGATTACACCTGTCGTAGATAAAATTATGGGTACTGTTTTGGTACTGTTGACTCCCCATTGTTTTTGTATTTCAATAGACAGATCTGTGTATTTTGCTATTTTTTCGTTGTGTGTAGTGACTAGGTTATGGGTGTTGCAGATGGCGATGTCTATGAGGAGAACGGATTTGTAACTTTTATCTAAAACTGTAATATCTGGTCTATTAAAATGTATTGTCTTGTCTGTGATAATGGTTCGATCCCAATATATCTTGTGGCTGTCGTTCTCGAGGACTGCAGCAGGTTTATATTTGTAGTAAGGAACTTTTTTAGACACAAAATTATATTGGTAAGCTAAGTTTTGATGTATTATTGCGGCGGCTTGATCATGGCGGTGTTTATAATCAGTCTGGGCTATGGATTTGCATGCACCGGTAATGTGCTGAACAGTTTCAGAGTTACTATGGCAGTGGCGGCAAGTATCTGTGGCGAGGTTTGGTATTCGTGTGATGTATCTTTGGTAATTACGGGTGTCGATGATTTGATCTTGGATTGCCAGCATGAAAGCTTCAGTCTCTGGGAAGAGCTCACCTCTTTGTAACCATAAGTTCGACGCAGCTTTGTCGACGTGGGGTTGCTGGAGGTCTTGGCGATGTCTTCCATGTAGAGACTTCTGTTCCCATGTGGCAATTTTATTTTTACTATCTATTATTTTTTCATTGCGCTGTATGCTATGATCATGAAGATTAAGGGGTGTTAGGCGTTTATCAGTTCGGGATATTGAAGCGTGTATGTCAGATTCTTGTGATCTTTGATGGAAGTAGTATCTCAGAGACTTGATTTGTTTATTGTGTAGATTTACGATGTCTATGATTCCTCTTCCTCCTTCCTTTCTGGTTAGTGTTAGCCGTTGTATACAGGATCTTGTGTGGTGCTTTCGATTGGCTGTCATTGTTGTGTTAATAAGACGTTGCAGGTTAAGAAGATCGGTTTGTGACCAGGTGATAATTCCAAATGAGTATGTAAGTATTGGGATGGCATAGGTATTGATAGCTTTTATAAGATTTCGTGAATTTAAATGGGATTTAAGAAGTATATTAAGCCTATGTTTAAACTTTTTTTTTAGTTCAGTCTTTGTAAGTTTTTGTTGAATTTGCCTAGCCTGTTGAAATCCTAAATATTTGTAAAAGGTGCCTTCATCAAGGGATTTAACGCAACTGCCGGTCTCTAGTGTGAAATTATTAGTAACAATGTGGCCATTTTTTATAGTAAATGTTTTGCATTTGTCTATTCCAAACTCCATGTTGATATCCCGAGAGAACGTTTGTGTGATATCTGCGAGGTGGTGTAGTGAGTCAGCAGTATTACCATATAATTTAATGTCATCCATGTACATGAGATGAGAGAGTGGAGATTGGCTGTGTGAACCGGGAAGTGATACACCTTTATTTGACTTATTGAGCATATGAGAGAGAGGATTCAAAGCCAGGCAAAACCACAATGGGCTGAGAGCATCGCCTTGGAAAATTCCCCGGCGTATGGCGATGTCAGGCATCTCAATATTAATGTTTCCCAGAATTTTGAGCTTGGTTTTCCAGTGATACATTGACTCCTCTAGGAATGTAACTATTGTGGGGTTAATTTTATAATGACGTAAGATGTAAATCAGCCAACTATGGGGTACAGAATCAAATGCCTTACGGTAGTCGACATACATGGTACTTATGTCTTTTTTTTGTTTATATATTTCCCGCATAGCAACTGAGTCGATCACGAGCTGTTCCTTGCACCCTTTGCTATGTTTTCGGCAGCCTTTTTGTTCTTCCGCAAGTATATTGTTTTGATCAACATGTTGATAAATGAGTTCTGATATACAAGCGGTCATGATCTTATAAAAGGTTTGCAGGCATGTAATTGGGCGGTACTTTGCTGGGTTTTGGTGTTCGTTGTCTTTAGGTATCATAAACGTTGTTCCTTGCGTAATGTACTGTGGCATTTTTTCTGGTGTTTTAATAAACTCATTAATATGATTGTGAAGGAGAGGGTGGATAGTAGACAGTTTCTTATACCAGTAGTTGTGTATTTGATCACTACCTGGAGCCTTCCAATTGTGTGCTTTTTTAAGCACTTTTACAAATATTTCCACAGGCATGTGATCAAACTCCATCTCTTGTATAGAACTTACAATTTCAGAGTCATTTTGTATCCATTCGGCGGAGTGGTTGTGATTTAAAGGGTTAGACCAAATATTAGACCAAAACTTATGCATGTTATCTGCTGAAGGTGGATTTGATTGATTTGTATTTTGAATGTTATTTGTATCTACTGATAGTTTTCTATAGAATTGTTTTTCATTGTTTGTAAATACTGAGTTCTGTTTTTTCCTCTGTGTACAATTTAAATATCGTTTTAGTCTGCTATTTGCTGCATTTAGTTTTTGCTTGAGTGTGTCTAGAAATTCTCTGTCTGTTAAGTTAGGTTCTTCATGTTGTGAATGAATTCTATATTTATGTTTGATCTGTTGAGTATATGATATTATTTTTGAACTTCTGTTTCCCTGGATATATTGAGTCATTCTGCCTATATTTCTCCTTAACATTTCAATTTTGTTTTGTAATCTTCTCTGCCATCCCGGGATTTTATGTGTATGTGTTATTTCATTTGTGCTTTCAGGTTCAAGTTCTTTAATTTTAGAACCGTTGTATATTGCTGCAGTATATGCGGCACAGTACACTAAAGTTTGAGTTTTCATGAAGTCCTGGTCCCCTGATATATGTTTTGGAAGAATGTCTTTATTTATAAACTGTACTGTTTCAGCAAGCTTTTTAGAGGTCTTCTGTTTGGGTATGTATGGTCGTGTAGTTGGGTCTGTATGTTGGTATTGTTGCCATAACTGTTGGAACTTTTGATCAATTTTTTCTTTATCTAGGTTTACTGGTGCTGCTGGACGAGGATTTCTATGGGGGGTATTTTCTGGGTCTGTTTGGACTTGGGAAGTAGCGGGTAATCTAGGTGTTATTTGCTCTTGGTGATAAAGATGAACGGAGGTTTCAGTTGGTGATTGTGATTGAGACGGAGGAAGATTAAAATTGATATTAATTTGGGTAGGGCTGTGGCTGTGATGGGGATCTGTTCGTTGTGTAACTTGGGAGATTTGTGGCGTTCTTTGTATTGGTTGCGCTCGCTGTTGTTCTGTTAACTGTGTTTTAATTAATTGTCTTTCTTCTGGAGCTATACGATTATTATTTATTACTGACCTAAGTTGGTCCGACAGTCTCTGTTGCGATAGAAAGTTTAGTTCAGGGTGTTTTTCTATGAAGCTCTTATGTAGCAATGGTCTATAGCCGGTTAAGTTGCTCTCATTATTTGTTACGTTAAAGTAACACTTTAGCAAATCTCTATTTACTGCGTCAGTCCAGTTGAGTCTTTGTCTGTTTTTACCAGCTTTTGTGGTCATTGGTTTCATATTAGCAAGTAAATTATTCGTATTAACTGGGCTTTTAGAATGGTCATGATTATGTTCCTGTTCATATGTAGGGTTAGGTCGTGTAATACGATGGGTGCTAATAATATTGCTTTGGGTGCACTGAGTTGAGCTTATAGAATTTAAAGGGATCTGTTCTGTTGAAATTGTATGCAAGGTTTGTGTTACCTCGCTTATGATTGCATTTATTGTTTCAGTTGGCAGCTTTTTAGTTCTTTTCATGGCCCTAATTTGATTTCCGATGCTTTGTTTAGAGATTTGTGATTCCGGGAATTCTTTTATAAATTGCTGATGTATTTGATCAAGGTAGCCTTTTTTCTTTCTCTCTATATTTGTGACTAGCAGATACGTGCGCCAAATAAATCTATTCATATCTTCTGACCAGGATATTCTCGCACGACGTTTAGTGCCTGCAGTGGGAGCTAGGTTAATGGCTTGTGCCTCTAACTCAACATCCGCAGACATTGGCGATATTGTTGATGATCGGGAATGGGTGGGGTTTTGAAAGGAATATGGTGATGAGCTGGGTGATGGGAAAAGGCTATAAGTAGATGATATGGGTGATGAGGTTTGTGAAACGAAAGGAATTTCTTCCTGGTCTGCAACAGTAGTGAGCTGGGCAGACTGCGATATGTTGCCCCCCCCAGAGTACGCGGGGCTGTCCGAGCTTGGAAGCCCGGAGCGGGATTCCCCAGCGCCACGGGCACTGGGACCCACCTGGGTAGTTTTACTTCTTATTTGCACCATTATCATATCGCGTTGCCATGCCATTGCCTTGTTAGCCGCGTAAGTTTATATTATACGCGTGTCCGCCCCCCACGTGGCTAGGTGTTCTGCACGGACGTAAGGCTGGACTTAAGGGGGCTTATTATTATTATTATTATTAAAACAAAACGTTCACATTGTCACCCTTCTGCGTGATTTTGTGAACAGTAGTTGTTGCCGACGAATGTCACTTTTACATTTTTGAATTTATAGTTTAGAGGATAGGCTCGAGTCCCTCGGTGAGGACGTATATGAACTGTTTATGAATGAATGAATTTTGATTTATTAATTTGATATTCTGTTTTTGACAGTCTAAATAAAGAATTTCGGTGACTAGAAAAAAAAAAACAAAAGGACAGTAAATAAATTCAACTATATAAATAAGGACCGGCTAGTCACAACAAAATTTAACAAAAAAAAAAAAAGAAGTCGGCAACAGTACATAATGAAATCTCAATGCTAGTAAAATAGTTTCATCTGAATACCACAGTGAATCCTGTTTGTTGGACGCAGACGCCGCACGCAATAATGTTTCACTGTCATTGTCATTGCCACAACTCACAGGCGAATGCTCACACGTGACATCTATAATAGGTACTCAATTAACCTAGAGTATGCTGGAGTATGTTTAGAATAGGCCAAATTTTCATACAATATTACTCTGGGTCCTTTGGTGGGGATTAATATGAGCTTACAAAAATAAAACATAGTCTTTGTCTTTTAAAGTCGACAGTCTAAATATATGAATTAATAATCTCATTTATTAAATTTTATGGACGTTACCAAATAGCGTTAGCTGGAGTTTTTGCCATAGCTGAGTTAAATATTATTTCCTCAGCTCGTAATACAATTAATACCAAAATCGAGACACATAGAACGAATCACTAATCATTAATTTGTGAATGTCAGCTGATCACACATGGTTAGTAGATCAAAACATTATTCTGTATGCACAGGTAATGTACATATTACAAAACACATGAAACAGGGGTCCAGCTGTGCGTCAATTCACGTACAACCACCAAACGATGAGGTCATGCCGATGAACAATGTTTGGTTATCACTATTATGTTTGTTAGCTAAATGGGCCTCTTGTTTCGGAAAACACGAAGGTTTTCTCGTTGCGAGTTTTAAATAAGTATAGTCAACCACAAGTAAAGTTATATCTTCGGGTACTTTATATCCTTGCCAAACATCTTCTAAGCTGTAGGCACACTGCACTGTAGGTCCGCAGTGTCACTAGCGGTCCGCCTGCTGCTACGCCCGCGTTATCTAAGATTTTCCCGTGGGAATATGACTTTTCCCGGTAAAAAGTATCCTATGTGTTATTCCAGAGTACAAGCTATCTCTTTTCCAAATTTCATCCAAATCCGTCCAGTAGTTTAGGCGTGGAAGCGGAACAAACATCCAAATATATTTTCACATTTATAATATTAGTGTGATGAAATAAGACATTTTCCTGCTGTTTCCATAGCCTGGACCAGGTTGCTCCTTATTATTTGGTCCTTCTAATTTTATCTTTATAAAACAAGTAATACTCGTCTGTCAGAGTGATAAAAGTTAAATCTAAAAAGCTGCCATGAAGTTTTCTCAAAGGCTTCTGAAAGATAGCAGAGTTTATGAAGTATCCTATTACTCTACTAGCTGGCCTTCCGCGGCTATGCCAGCGTAGTTTTATAATTTTCCCGTGGGAATGCTATGTTTTTCAGTAGTAAGAAGTAATGAAACTCGGCGGTGTAATTCGGCAGATGTGTCACACTAACATAAGTAACAAACTCGCCCGAATTTGTTCAAGTGCGATAATTAGGTGATCCAAAAACAAATTACTTAGTTAATTATGTACGGTAGTCTATTTATTTTCTAGATGTTTTCCGAATGTTCTTAGTCGTTTGTTTGTAGAGTGACGTTTTTAGTTAAATAAGAAGCTTGATCGAGTAAGTCGCATTTGTAATTAATCAACACTGAATCAGCTTCGCCTTGAATTCAATCATGACAAAGCTATTCTGTCATTACATCTATGTTTGTCGTAGTTAAGGAAGGATTAAATAAAAAATCAGCCAAATATATTTTAAGTGTCCCTCTCTATGCTTCGATATGTCGGATAAACAAAATAAATATAATATATTGGGCTAAATAACAATTTTCACTCCCCACACAGAAGCAAGGACAAAAGCGAGATTACTATCAGATCTCCATACTGTCATCATTAACAATAGCAATTGCAGATGCGTTTTATGATGACCGCGGCCATAAAGCTATACAATGTGTCCAGTTAGTACGATATACGCGACAGAGTAACCATTTATTGCTAAAGTAAACCTTATTACAAGAAGCTTTGATGTAGAGTTGCGTGGGCAGTACTAAATTATCGCTCGTTGTAGTGCAAATCGTTAAAGATGTGTATTTGCATGAAATGTTAAATTGTTAAGTTACGACCGCTCTTTATTGTCTTTTAAGCGTGGCACTATAAGTATATTAACGCGCATCACAAACGTCGTAATGTGTCAAAGAAAGACCTTTCGTCGCTTACAACTTGTATCATTTCAGGGGCCAAGCAGAGGGCTGGTGACTGTCAAATGATGACCAACCATCTGCTTGGTCCTTGACTTGATACGTTTTATAAGCGACGAGAGGTCTTACTTTATATTAGTATATTTTATAGCCAAATCTGTGATCGGCTCAGTGTCAATAGTGTAAGCAACGAATTAAAAAGCTAATTCGTTTGGTGTAAGTGACACTCACTCAACGAATATTCATTAAAACTACTAATAGTACATCAGTAAGGCCAGAAAAAAAATATTAGCTTCGCTAACTCAATATTTGTTTTATACAGGGTGTAATCGTTAAGTGTGTCAAAATTTTGGATACTTCTCGTTTTATTTTAAAAAATTTATTACTGTAATAGTTACGGAATAATCGCCTGGGCACACTTAACGATTACACCCTGTATAGTATACCTACGGTGATGATAAACATCAAATCTACAGAAAAGTTGCCTCAATCAAGGTTCAAAGTCCTGGCTTGTTGGAGCTGTCAGGGATCAATAGCAGGCTTCCACGCTAAGCCATTTGTTCCACGTTAAGTAGTGGCACGGAAGCAATCCAATCAATCTGACACAGGCGTGGCGTGTAGTAGCTACCTTACCTACTACTCACTGATATAAACCCACGGATTTCTTGCCTAGTAAACTAATAGCTGTGATGATTTCTGTAATAAAAATATAAAGATCGCTAGTTGTAGCATAGACTTATGATATTATTTCACGATTGTTCTTTCTATAAGGGCTCGTTCCCACATTTACGGTTTACGACGGACCGGTGCACGGTTGCTCAGTAATGTATGAAGCTCTATGGAGGTGTTCCCACATTTACGGTTTACGACGGACCGGTGCACGGTTGCTCAGTAATGTATGAAGCTCTATGGAGGTGTTCCCACATTTACGGTTTACGACGGACCGGTGCACGGTTGCTCAGTAATGTATGAAGCTCTATGGAGGTGTTCCCACATTCACGGTTGCAAACTGGACCGGCGCCGCCCGCGTGGACACCTCCATAGATCTTCATACATTACTGAGCGATGATCGTGCGCCTAACCGGGGGCGGCGGCTGTTCCCACAGCAAGCCCTAAGATTCTTTTTACAACAGATTTTGAGTATGTTTAAAACAATTTGCGTCGCTCTTTCTTACCCATTAATATCGTATGATAATCACGATATTTTGTACCAGTTTGCTTGCTAGCGTTATTGATATGTTATGTAATGTAGTTAGTGCCTATACATCATGGATAGTAATAAATAAAGCTTCTACACAAAGTTGTCTGTGGCGTCACGGCAGGTGGATAGCCAATCAATCTAGCGAGGCGTGGCGACTTAATGGTAACAAATATATCATTTCCACTGCTTGCTTGGTATAGTTACAGAAGTCCATTAGTGACACAGTAATTTTCATTGAAGATAATATAATATTGGACGACATTGACACTCCATAGAAAGCCGGGACACTGATTAATGCCAAGCTAACTATAATGAAGCTATAACGCCTTTGACCAGAGGTAGGTATGAAAGTTTCGCAGTTTTAATCATATCGTGTCGACGACCGACCCGACAAACCCTGGTTTCAGAATTATTGAGTCATTAATGCTCGTATAGAGACTATTTCCGAGAATAATAACTTGATTGCCTTTCAAGCACGGAATCATCTTAGTTTTTGGACAAACAAGTGATTTAGCCTGCAAATTCCTAACTAAACTAAGGACAATCTCGCAAAGTAATTGTTATACTACATTGTCCCCACCATGATTCGAACCCAGACCCTTCATAGTTAGAGTATGAGTGGGTTGCCATAACATAAGCTGATATTGATACGGCTGCAGTTACAAACGCTACGAGTTCGATTTGATTTACACTTTCATGGAAACCGTTTACTAATCAATTGCGTTAACACTACTACCATGTATGTAATCATACCTTTATAGTTCAGTACAGTGCCGAGAAAAGCTGGTATCAAGCGTTATACTACTGCGAAAATATTGGTAGTTTTTGCATTTCTTCCATGTTTCTTTTAGAGAAGAATATTGCGTGACTAAGGTATTTCTCAGCGAGTAGGTTATTCCGTGGTTATACCTATACATCGTACTGTGGCAGTTCGATTAAAGTTTAATAAGTTTAACGGGACAAATAGAGCAGATGCTGACTATCCAGTTTTTTAAAAAGCCTTGTTGTCATTGGCGTCAATCATAAAAAGTTCTATAGCTTAAAGTTGCAATATACCTAATGTAATGTTTTTGACTTCCCTAATCTTTTTTACGAGTATAAGAAAGCAATCTAAACTTACCATACAGAACTTTAGCGGTATTTTTTTATTTGATTTGAACTCCTAATATACTTTTCATCAAAAAAATCGAAACACCTTGCAAGTTTATGTTTTGTAAGGAATAACAGAAAAATGGGTAAAATGAGCAATGAGTGTGTGTGTGTGATGTGTGTATATAGCGTACAATGAGTGAGATCTACGCCAAACAGTAGACTGACAACTAATGTAATAAAAAGCAGATGAGCTGAGCAGGTTCATCTTCGGCTCGTCCAAGTGGCCGCAACATTGTACGATTCGACTTGCTATCGACCCTCTAAAAAGAAGATCCGTGCAAAGATGAGATGTCTGACGCGCGTCGCCTAGGCAGCGAAGCGATCGTCTTTTGTTCCTCTGAGGATCCGTGTAATACCTGTCAAATTCCGTTCAGAATGGGATGAGACACATCAATGTCTCTCCCTCTGCGGTCAAAGGCACGTCAGTAATATTCATACGAGCATTAATTGTTATTTCCTAACCCACATAGCTGTAATTGTAATTACAGTTTTCGTCGCGCTATTTTAGGCGCGGGCGCAACCTGCCGGCTCAGCTTCAATTGCTTGGAGTTCAAAGGGTTTTAAGAGCGCGGCGCGTGGCCTATATTTTTATAAAGTTCATTTACAGTTAATATAACTAAACAGAAAATCTTATGGAGATTTTTTTACCTTACTCAAATCTGTCCGCCTGTTTTAAAATAAAATTAAATCTTTGGTAACAGTAATTTTAGGTAGGGTATTTTCGGTTTCATGAAACCGATAAAAAGAAGAAAGAAAAGACATTAACGGAAACGATAGTGTTTTTGATGGCTAGCTCAAAAATCTTCATCCTCATTTTCTTGGATTCACACAAATACAAGACACAGTAAATAAATCAATACTTACCTGTTCGAAAAGTAATCTTACGTGTGACATTCAAGTCGAGACAATCTTGTCTGACCTGTGAAGGTCAAGATTGAACAGAAAACAGTAGAAGATTACCTGTTATGTAAACAAAAAATATGAGTATGTAGATGGTATTTATTTTTTACTAGCGGGTAGCGGTCCGTCCGCGGCTACGCTCTCGTTGTGTAAGATTTTCGCGTAGAAAGTATCCTATGTGTTTATCCAGGTTACAAACTACCAAATTTCATCCAAATCTGTTGAGTATTTTAAGCGTGAGGACGGAACAAACATCTAAACATCCAAATATATTTTTATATTTATAATGAAGATGATGTGTGATGTGATTCTGATGTTGAAAGTATCTTATCTATAGTTGCCTTTGATAACTATTAACAAAGCAAATTATAGATTCTGAAAAAGTTTATCTTTTATACGTGGAACATGTCCAGTCCAGGTATCAAAAGTGCTAACTCAATATCTAAGCCAGTGGTTTTCAAAGTGGAGGGCGTGCCCTCCAGGGGGGGCGCAGAGACCTTGAAAGGGGGGCGCGGGCCAATGTGTAGATAAGTAACTTATTTAGAGATAAAGCAGGCTACCCACAGACAGTTGTATATTTACCCTTTCAAGTACATATTTGTGCGAAAGGGGATTTTCTGCTGTTGTGGCAAGAAAAACCAAGTACCGAAATAAACTTGACATTGGTAGTGATTTGCGCTGTGCGATTTCTGTGGTAATGCCGAGAACCGGAAACCTCTTCAAATCGATGTAAGCACATCCATCATATTATTGATTTTGGTGTAACTTTAATGATTATCTGGGCAGAGGAGGGGGCGCGGAAATATTTTTTGGTAGAAAGGGGGCGCGGCCCAAATAAGTTAGGGAACCCCTGATCTAAGCTAAAGCGGTCGGTCTTGCGGTGATAAAGCTCAAAATTCGGTCTATTCCCGTCCACGTTCAACACGGAGGATACACCACCCTTTTCCCAAAACTATATTTACTTTGAAAAGATGAATATTTGTCATCTAAAATTCATCAGGATACATCTTTTATAATACCCCTAACATAACCTTCACATTTCACAAAACAACACTCCATACTAATTGTTCTCAATTAGCCGTCGCAGCTAGAAGGCAAACAGCAAACAAGTTGTATGTATTGGCAGAGTCTCATCAATATCGGCCCATTAACATGCACGTCGAGCCAGTGATGCACGCGACGCTTGCAGAGATGATGTCAACCCTCCTTGACACTGAAGAAGCCTAGAAACGAACAATAAAAGATATATCATGTTAAAAAATGTAGCCTTCGTAGACGGGCAGTTGAGCGTTAAGCTTTCGGCCCAGAGGTTTTGAGTTCAAATCCGCGAGCTGACACTGCTTGGTTAAAATTAAAACATTTCAGGAATCGTCTGTTTACAAAAGTATGATGATATTGTGATTCGGAAAACACGTTAAACTTTTAGTTTCGGCTACTATCTATAGAAATACCTAGTACAAAAGATCGCCATATGACTATATTATTATAGATGCCGCAGTTTATTCACGTTTATTCTAGCCGTAGGTAGAGTCCGCCAACCTACGCTCCTTGACTATCTGCTCTGTATGACCTAAACAACCCCAAGGTAGCCCACATACCATCTATTTAATTAATGATATAGAGAACTGCTTTTCAGTCAGATTGGATCGAGGAGACCTTCTACTTGCAGTATGTCTAGAAAGAAACAGGTGATTGAGTACTTTTTAGTTTACTAAAACTTACGCAAACAGCTGATGCTAACTTTCTATTAAAAATATCTCCAAAAACATTTCTTATTCGTCTAGTTCTTTTAAATCTAAAATCACGTTGTAGATCCAAAGTCTGGTAGAAGTTATCGTTCTATTTAATAAATTCATAAATCATTCCAACTGGCTACAATTTAAATAAAACTCATGTACCTATATGTTTTAAAAGTTGATCCTATTGAAATTATACAGATAATAGACTTTTTCAAAATATTATACTTCGCACTGAGTAGTAGTGCTATGTTTAATTTTCCATTTGTATAATCTTATTTATTTTGAATCGGGTCCAATTTTATATTGACTCAAGACGAAAACAAATTCATCAATCATCAACGGCCCATTACAGTCCACTGCTGGACTATGAGCCTCCATAATCTCCACGCTTGGCAGGCGGGTTGGAGATCGCAGATTAAAAGGTTACTGTATCAGAGAGCGCTGCTGCCCGTTCCCTGTTCAATGTGTAGTCCCTAAGTCGCCTCTTACGACACCCACGGGAAGAGTAGGGGTTGGTGACAAATGTATTCTACTCTGCCGTCACCGCACGGCGAAAACAAATTGTATTCTTATAATTTCTCGTTCTCAATGAGTAACACTTGTGAATGTCCCGATACAAAAATAATACGTTGCATCACGTGGTAGGAAGAAGCAAGTTTTTATGCTCAATATTGATGCAGTTAATATTTTGAGAGCAAACTATTCTCGTATGTGATTCACAAATACAAACACAACCACTTATTACGCAAGACTTGTAATTGCGTAGTTAGTACACTAAACACTTCATCTTTAGGGCTGGCACATACTCGTTTGATTCAAGTCATTCAAAACACGTGTTATATTATATTATGATAAATGAATGGGGAATGGTATTGGGAAATAAAAAATGGGCTACGCATTTGAGTGTTGGAAATGGGCGACGTATGAAAGAAAAAAATATACTGCGCTCCAATTTGTAGGATAAGTAACGGCAAGCGAATGATGAAACTACAAAATAAAATGTAGGTAAAAAGAATAATTTTATTGTACTCCTACCAAACATACTTCTTCTTTACCTAAACCAAATACCGAACTGTTTGAACAACAAAAATTAATGTGTACCTATGTGTTCGCCCTCAATGCCATACATTGTGCGATGTTCAAAACATTCAAACATACAATCTTGTACGGTGCGAGTGAGTTGCGTGCGAGCTGTTAAAATGAGAGTTGTAACCCAGTTTTTCAGTTTATAGATCAGTTAAATACTTCAAATCGATTTTACAGCGTCTTTTCATACATACACGCCTTGAAGAAGTGGAAGTATTTGTATTGTTCACGTTTGGTAGTTGTAAAATCGATTTCAATACAATGAACCTACCAATGTTGTCAGACCTGGCTTTTATTACGAGAAAATATCTTGTAAGCACGGGAAAAACCACGTTTACGCAGAATTATTTAAAAATGTACTAAATCAAATATTTTCCTTCGATGATGCTCAAATCAAGATATATTATCCCGTATATCTTGATTTGAGCATCATCAGATTAAGTCATTAAACCTATTAATTAAACTAAGGGTCGCGGTGCTCATGATGCAACCCACCCTTACTATGACGAACTTGAATCTTCAAGACATCTTGTTCTTGAAATAGTTCCGAATCTTCTAATAATTGCGACACCACAGTAGCACACAGGGGTCACGACTCGGGTCGTGTGTGAAAACAAATTGACCCCAACATGTAATTGACCATTCGTACTCCATTACAATCAGAGCCGCTCAATGGAGCTTGCAACATTCAACAATACGATAACGTGTCAAGAGTCAAGATTCCAATAACAATTGACACTATTATGATTCTACTGATAATGAAGTGTTTCCCATGCTGGTCTAGAAGAAAGCAGTAGGAACAAATTCATAGACCGTAAAAGATAATTCAACATCTGATAACCATTATTACTAGGATACATTGGATACGACTCTTGTTACGTATTCGACAATATCCCGGAGTCCCCTAAAATCGGCGACGCATCGTCTGCTCCTAACTTACCAAAACATTGTTATGAAACTCGACGCTAAACTTGCTTGATGATTCATACAAAAATAAATGTCCATCTTGTTATGGGGGATATAAACTATGCATCAAAACAAGCCATTTTTTATGCAGTTCGGACGTTTCCGCGTTTGTCGACTAGTGTGGATTTGGGCCGGCTTCCGCATAGCTGGTCAAATAGCCATGGTTTATAGCTGCAGCCAATCTTGCATGGAGAATTCGCTGAATCATATTGCTTGAATAGGAATGCTAGAGATGAAAAGGATCTTTGTATTAGTTAAAGTACCGTCATTTAATTATCTAAGTTTGAATACCCTCCATTCAATGTTGGACAGTTACTATACGGAGTAATCACTCGAACTGCAGGTAGGAACTTTATACCTAGATGAACTAAATAAAAAAAAATATGTGGGGACATTTTTTCACACACGGCTATCTGATCCCAAACTAAGCAGAGCTTGTACTATATATGGGTATCAGACAGCTGATATACAAGATAAATACAAACTAATATAGATAAACAACATTCAGACACAACTCTTATTAAATACTTGATTTGGTGCTTTTTGAAATGCTAGATTGTTATGCAAAATAGACCAACCTTATTAGATTCATCGACCATCCTTATCGTTCCTTAAGTTATTCATTTAAGGAAATTAGACAGTAGAAGTCTTAAAAATATTATTGCTGTAGTGTTAGATAACCCTAACCATCGAAAGACTCTCAATATAGTTTTGTAAAATGATATTTTTAACCTTCTTTTACGTAAATTATCAAGAACTAAAATTTAGAAACAAATTAGTCAAGTAGACTTTGTGTGCGCAGCTTATAAGTCTATTGCATCATTTACGATACCTTACGTCACTGATAAAAAAAAACTTCTACGCGTTATCTCTGATGATGAGTCAGCCCAGGCATTGATAACCTTGACTGCCTGCAAGAAATCTCGTACAGTTTCGAGTAAACCTTAGTACGAAAAAGAAGAAGAAAATTATTTAAAGACTGCGGCTGCGACTGTGGCTGCGGCTTTTATGGCTGCTGCTGCTGCTGCCGCGACTGCTGGCAGGGGGGGCTGCTGAGCTGCTGTTCTTTGTTTTACTTTTAATTCATTTATTATGTTTAGCCCAAAGCAGTGTGTCTATATTCCTTCTATGATGAAAAACAATATAATAGCAACACACACATAACATCTTGGGTAGAAAGTTGAATTCTTGTACGAGTACGTTCGAGGTACTTTGAAAACTCTGCGAAGTAGTTTTCGTCGATGCACTCATTCACATTCTACGCCTCGGTTAATTTCCATATTCTTTGGTTGCTTCCTTCGTTACGTAACCAATTGTCTCTGATGCTCATATGGTGTCCTGGTATGGTACTGATGTCAGCGCGTGGGAGTCAATTGACCAACACCTGACTCCTGACTCGACCTCGGCTATTATCACAGTGTAAAGAATCGATTTGCCTTCAAATCTGTATTTTTAGTGATCTAAGTATTTGCATAGAAGTATTTTTATCATTTGGTTTGGTTACCTTTAAAACAATGGCTACCTACCAGCAACTCTACAGTATTTTTTTATGATTGAATACTGAATTTCTTTTCCTTATCTTGAGTGGGTCTTATACGGGCGGACGTACGAGTTGTTACCCTAGCATCGATTTCTTGTTGCCTATGAGTGTTTTAAATGCTGAAATCCCACGTGCAGTTGTGGAAAAGAGCTACGGAATTTGAGTTAGCTAAGACTAGAAAAACCGCAGGGAATTCGTGAGCAATTACAGTTTGTAACCTCGCAAACGGTAAAAGTCAATTAATTTCGCGAGGACTTCGTTGCACGACGTATTCCGTGCGATTACGAAAGTTAAGCAACGCAGGACCGTCCAGGATCGCTGTTGTTTTTATTTAGAGCGCTTCCTTGGTTCTGGTCTGGTTTCGGTATAATCATAAGCTCTAATGAATAGACTTCTTGCGCAGTAATCTGAGACTATAAGCATATACCGAACTCATAATATCGAAATCAGAGGCGACTTGCCGAGTTGAAAACTTAGTCGGGCTTTTGTCTGAAAAATATTTTAAAAGTGCCCATCTTAGGTATCCGCAACCACTAGCGGGTCCTCTAAAATAAAAATAAATAGTTTTTCATTTAAATACGCTTACCGTGATATTAGCTTCTCATCACATATATTGTGACTCCTAATTACAGCTAGAATTATGACTATGATGACTAATGAACCACATACAATGACTTCCTTATAAACTTAATGGCCTACATTTCCATACCTCTGTAATCCTAGTATCTAAACATACAAACAAGGAATCCTTTCACACTGCTCGAGTACAAGGATAATCTAATTTGTACGTCCACAGGCATACTCACAATAGGTGAGGTAAGATTGCCGCACACTGCTTCACGGTCTATTGATCGTGGCAATAATTTGATATTCTATTTAGTGCACAGTGCACTAGGTTTACGAAGCGTGACAAAACATTATGGTGGACCGATGAAGCTCGCGGGAAACTGCTGGAAGCCTGCTGCGCAGAATTGGTCGTTTTAAAGAGACCTGACAAGATCGATCTTTGAGAGAAGGTCTTCGTCAAGAAGTGGAAGTCTTCTGGCTAGTATCATGATAAAACAAATTAGGATGAATAAGAAACAACTTTTGTGTTATGGTCCAAGCAATAATAAAGATTAAATATTATAATATCATTCATTACGTTATAAAATTACTTAAATTCATCGCTGAAAAGTTGTTACTGCAAATTGCCCCGATTACTTAACAACAATCACTATTAAAACATTCAACCGATTTCCGTGATAACTATCTATTTGACTACTTCCTGTCCATATGTATGTCCACTCATAAGTGGATGTCTGTGCATGATTAAATAACCACTTTTTGTTACCATCTGTCATTTTACCGACTTGAGGAAACACTGTATAGGTACTTAACTTATCAATATTCTACTAAAGCTCATTTCTCAGTCATTGAACTTAACTGTGAATTTGACGAAATGCAAACGATGCAATGTTAACGATAGAAGGAGATAACAATATAAATAACAAACAAAACAATCTTGCATCTTTGTCTACATACGCGAGCTGATTTTGTATGCGCGGACTTAAAAGGCGCGTGCCCAAACGCATATAGAAATGTGTGCTTCCTCGCTTGCTTCTGCGCATAAATAGCTGTCATTCATTGACACTTTCTAAGTTTTATGGCCCTACAATGTTTAACTGATGTATAACTTTCTGTCTGAGTATAGTGTGGCACAGTAAATATATCGTCGTGGGCTAACTGAAATACTACGCGCGCAAAAATTTGCTGCAATATTCAAACAGACAGATTTGCTGCCCTCGGCTACGATTTAATTGGGTTGTGTACAAGACAGTGTGTCGGAAAAGATTAACGATTAAAAAAAACTTAAATCCCTATTGGAGCATGCTCCTGCCCCTCAAAGCATCGATAAGCCTGTCTCCATCCTATATTTTTTTTTTGTTAGGTCACCAACAGAGATAACTACAACTAAATAAATATGCATAGGATACCAACCTAATTGTAACTTCAATTATAGGCTACAACGACATGCAAAATAGTACAGTGAACAGAATAAGTTTTAAAATGAAATGACAATAGCATAATATACGTTTATTATGACCATAAAAAAAAACAGAACTTAATGAGCTGTATGTATTGTTGCAGGTGGTCTGGAAGGCAAATATCGAGTGGCCGCTCCCGAGCTCATGCAGGACACCTTCATGAGCGACTCCGAGGACGAGGGAGGTGAGTTCAATAAATTAATAAAAAAATATATATTATGTTGAAAACGATTATCAAAATAAAAGATGCATATAAACGCACTTGTAAAGTAAATTTAAATAACTAAAACAATAAAAACACACATACACACACAAACACACATACATTATAAAATGAGCTATAAAATATTTCTGTCACTTTAGAATAATATTCTCAGCACACTACAAAAAAACGTTCGACATTAGTTTTGATTTCATTTCTGTTTTGATCTAGTTAATTCTCAAAACGCCCCTTTCTTCTGGCACTCGCCAAACGCTGCTGCTGCAATTTTTATTCGCGAGTCTCCACCGCAATGCAATGTTAACGTCACGGCTTAAACCAGACCATCCGATGATATTGTGGAGCTCTTATATCACTCCGCTCTTATAGTACTCTTAAATGAAGTTTCCGGTCTAATGCAGCAGCACAATAATGTTACAAGTACCTAATGGGTCTGGTTATCTGTTTTGATCATCGGATGACGTCAGGTTGACCTTAGAGTACTACATACGATCCGATAAATGACTGACTAGAATGGGATTCACCTTATGGATTTTGTTTGGATGTGGGATTCAGCGTTGGTCGTGTAGTGTAAAGCAGCGGCCCGCTTTTCGTATCGGTTCAAACCCTACCGCGTACCAACGAATTTTCGAATTTCAAAACCGTTTTTTCAAAGCTGTTTCGGTGTAAAAAAACATCGTGACGAAACCTGTACACCAAAGAAATCCAAAAGTTGCATGTAAAGTCTGATCCGCACTGCGGCCTGATCACCCAAACTCAGGGTAGGCTCAAGCCCCTTGGTAGAAACGTAAACATATAAGCTGATAACTGAGGTATTCAGCAATAGCAGTCCACAGTGTGACGCAGTCGTATTACAGAAAATTACTAGCCGGTTTTAAACCATAGCACTCACAATGTGCTAACGTGACCAGTTTCACCATGAAGCTATAAGCTGTCAATGGCATTCACTGCACTCAATCCATTAGCTTTATCGACAAACAATCATTCTGACTATACAAACAGCGGTGCTAAATATGGATCACTTCATAAGTATTTTATGGTCTGGGTACTACGAGGTTCTTAGGGTCAGCGCACACCAATATCAGAGCAGAGTATTTTCTGAGAGTACTGAAAAATGTATCTTATTACAATTTCATACATTGCAAAATTTAATACACGTCCAAACTTGATGCTCGGGCATGCAGGATGCGTGTTCGAGTATGCGTTCTACATGCGCGAGCGCGCTCGACCTTAAAGTCAAAGTCAAAAATGATTTATTTCCATAAGATGTTATTGCATCACTTAGATCCACGGAGACAAATACAAAGAGGAGCTGCCCTAAGACGTTTTCTATATGAAAGCGGGGGTTGCAGCTAGATACTAATGAACCGTACTTAATTTTGCTATTACACACAAGATGGTTCTGTTTGTTACGCTGCATAATTTTGTCAGTCAAGTAAAAAAACAAAAATTCGGACCATTTTTTTTTTATTTATCTCTTCTTTTTTTGTATTATGTGGTCGTTTTTATTGTAGGGTTACCTTATATGAGCAATTCTGATATACAGGATGGCCCATTTAGATGGGTCAGTATGGGTAGCTCTGAAACTATAAGATGCTATAAGACATAAAAAGATCTGATCAATTTTGACACGGGATTTCACGTAAGTCCTTTATCATCATCACTTACTTACTACAAAGTATAAGGAAACATCCTTGCCCAACATGTGATATTTTGATATCATGTATTCAATTATTAATATTGAGTATGTTCATCAATATTATCTGCATTATTTAATTGTATGCTACAAAAATAAATATTTTATAAATATATTTTTTTAGATTCCATATCTGGCTACCCAGCTTACTATACAAAATACATAAATGAATAAGCATGAAACAGGTCATAATAACCTTCTACAGTCAAGAAGTTATTTAACTTGGCGATAGATGGCGTTGCTATCGCCGAACATTCTCCAAGAAATAAATTACGATCATTAAAAATTGCATTAAAAAATACATACGAGTGGAAATATGTCTTTTTTTCGTTAGAAATAGTTGTACTCGTACTGTTGCACGATACAACACAGCATCACTAATTTCAATTAAAATGGTTATAATCAAACGAAGTCATATTCGTGTCGTATCCATAAAAAGTAACACTGACAGAAGCGACGCCTGGTGGTTAATAGCTAGTAGTAAGAGTACTTAGACCGCTATGCCACGGGTCTAAGTTGCTTGTGGCACCTCTTCTTTGTATTTGTCTCCGTGCTTAGATCCGTCATTACATTTTTTTGGGTGAGTTCACTAACACTAACACTTATTAGATATTCTTCATGTTTCTCTTCCTCTGCCAAAAGGGCGATAATGACAATCCAGAGCGTTTTCAACGGAGCTTGCTCGCGGAGGCGCGAGCATGCCGCCTGCATAGTCGAGCAGTCAAAACACTGCTCGACCATGCGCGAGCATTTTGCAGTTCGGTGTGCGCTGACCCTAATTCGTAGTCTGGGTAACCTCAGATTTGGAAGATGATGTCATTCGATCTGAGCCAGCGCGTCATCGCAACTGGTTTGACCTTACAAACATAATTATTTATGTTAGAATGTATGTTTAAATGATAGTAAAGTAGATAAACCATGTGGTAGTTTGCAATAAAATTAATTTTCGGTGACTATATGTCAGATGCTAATTTGTCCATATATTATATATATTTTTTACTTGTACGTACATATTAATATTTCCGGAGACTATTTTATTTCAATGGTTTGATTTCAGATGCTAATTTGTCCATAATATTATATATTTTTTACTTCTACATATTAATAATGATATGTTCAGGACAGCACGGGACCGGTGTGAACGGCGCAAAAAGGAAGAGGCCTATACTCAGCAGTGGGTAGATATAGGTTGAGTAGGTAGATCTCGCAATAGGATTTCCGCATCTGCGAGAGCTAGTTCCTTCCTAGTAGTGTACACTTTTATGACGGAAAGTCTTATGGTTATGTACTAGCGATCCGCCCGCGGCTACGCTCGCACTATGTAAGATTTTCCCGTGGGAATAAGACTTTTTCCGGTAAAAAGTATCCTATGTGTTAATCCAAGTTACAAACTATCTTCATTCCAAATTTTGTCCAAATCCGTCCAGTAGTTTTTGTGAAAACGGAACAAACATCTAAACATCCAAATATATTTTCACATTTATAATATTAGTGTGATGTGATGTTTGTTGAACTGATTCAAATTAATTATTTTTTATTTCTGTAAAATATGGATCTATGAAAATATATATTTAAAAATGTAAACTTGACATAAAACTCAGCTGCAGCTCAGAAGCTCAAACAATCAAAAAAATATATAGAACTAAAAATACGCAATTCCGTTTCCAGGTGAAGTGGAGTGTCCAATCCAGCAGCAGCAGCAGTACCGCTACATGAACAGCGAGGCGGGGACCCTCCACAGGGCCAAGCCCTTGGAGGACAGCGTGACAGATGGCCACCTGTGGCCCAGCAACAACGACCGCAAAGTGGCCACCATCGAGCGACAGCCGCTGGACCAAGGGTGAGTATCAAACGGCAGTAACGCCGCTACAGGAACCGACCCTCCACAAGTCCTTGGAGCACAGCGTGATAGATGGCCACCTGTGGCCCAGCAACAACGACCGCAAAGTGGCCACCATCGAGCGACAGCCGCTGGACCAAGGGTGAGTGTCATCCGGTAGTAACGCCGCTACAGGAACCGACCCTCCACAAGTCCTTGGAGCACAGCGTGATAGATGGCCACCTGTGGCCCAGCAACAACGACCGCAAAGTGGCCACCATCGAGCGACAGCCGCTGGACCAAGGGTGAGTGTCATCCGGTAGTAACGCCGCTACAGGAACCGACCCTCCACAAGTCCTTGGAGGACAGCGTGACAGATGGCCACCTGTGGCCCAGCAACAACGACCGCAAAGTGGCCACCATCGAGCGACAGCCGCTGGACCAAGGGTGAGTGTCATCCGGTAGTAACGCCGCTACAGGAACCGACCCTCCACAAGTCCTTGGAGGACAGCGTGACAGATGGCCACCTGTGGCCCAGCAACAACGACCGCAAAGTGGCCACCATCGAGCGACAGCTGCTGGACCAAGGGTGAGTGTCATCCGGCAGTAACGCCGCTACAGGAACCGACCCCCCACAAGCCCTTGGAGGACAGCGTGACAGATGGCCACCTTTGGCCCAGTAACAACGGCCGCAAAGTGACCACCATCGAGCGACAGCCGCTGGACCAAGGGTGAGTGTCATCCGGCAGTAACGCCGCTACAGGAACCGACCCTCCACAAGGCCTTGGAGGACAGCGTGACAGATGGCTACCTTTTGTAGACTGGTTCACAAGAAGGCTCAGTCACTCTGGATGGGTGGAGTTTCCTTTCGAGATCGAATCAGAAATAAAAAATAAGTTAAAAAACTAAAACCCGAGTACGAAAAAAACGAGCTTTAAAAGGCAAGAAAATATCTTCAAACTCTTACCTGTCTATTAATTATTCAGTTATTTATATCACTATCGATAAAATTGGAAAACACATGTTCCCAGCACAAACATCTCCCTGGTCCTAAAATTAAAAAACCTCCAGTGTCCCGAAAAGAAACCAAGTCAAACCCCCAAAAAAAGAAGGAAATGACCCGGAGAAAATCGTCAACCACAACAAAAAAAGGTGGAGACAACCAAAGGGAACACCGAAGAAGAGAAACCCTAGAACCATGAGGAAAGGAAATTACTCGCAAAGGATATAAGTGGAAATTCGGAAATGTTGGATGCCTTCAGGTTCATCTGAACAACTGTGCCATTTCATCCACTGTGTCAATAGAACAACGGTTTCATTTCTCCTATTTCCCAAAATGACAAAAGGAAAATTTAGAGGCAAAGGAAATTGCCCACGGGTGGTATCGCTAAAATCTTAAAATCCAAGTTGTGTCACAAGTTCATAAAATATGTAATTCATATTTTTTTATAATATGATTTTATATCTATTAAATAAAACTTAACTTCTCCGGATAAATATAATAAAAAAATACATATTTTTTGTGTTTTTTCTTGTTTCCGTTATTTACCTTCTCTGATAAATTGATCTCACTCACTCACTCATTCACTCATTCCGGGTGGGTATTTTTGCACTGAAATCGATACGAATGTCATACTTTTCGAATTTCGTTTCTCGTATACCTACCTGTCATCATATTAGTATTGGGGAGTTAACTAAGAAGTAAAAAACATAATCAAGCTTTATATAAAATAATATATAGCTTTTGTACATGAAAAAAAATAAAATTAAGACTTGACTGTATGGGCTTTCTCTTTGCCATTCCTTTCAAATGTTTTTTTCACTGGGTAATACTTTGTATATTACGAGGACACAAAGTGTTATTTTTTCGATCAAATCAATGATAAACCTTGATCAATCAATAGAAAAAGGTTTAGCGATAGAAAAAGGTTTAGCGAAACAACATTCCGCCGATCTAATGCTGCTATTGCACTACCCGGTCAGTCAGGGCCCCAACTACCAGTCATTGCATTTGCAGTGCTAACTTACCGTAGACAGTGCAAAACTAAGACATCGATGTAATTAAAACCGGCCCGGTAAGAGCCCTGAATTACCTGAATGTAGTGTAATACGTGTCGTCAATAGTATGGGCAAAGAAATCGATTAATCTAAGTATATGATTGTAATTCTATTATGCGGGGTTAAGTAGAGAAATAAACGGTGTTCCGAAGGTAATATAGGCTTTCACCCTGTCAAGTATAATCGCGATCCGTGCAGCTTTTTAGACATGAAAGCGTAACAAACTGATAGACAAAGATACGGATTTATATTCTATTCATAGCGAACTTCTTTTGGCTGAGAGAGAAAAATTAAGAAGTAAGGATTACGATTATCAACATCATCAACGGCCCGTTACAGTCCACTGCTGAACTCCTGAATCTCCTCCACTTAAGTGGAGGGTTTTGCCATAATCTCCACGCTTGGCAGGCGGGTTGGAGATCACAGATTAAAAGGTTACTGTATCAGAGAGCGCTGCTGCCCGTTCCCTGTTCAATGTGTAGTCCCTAAGTCGCCTCTTACGACACCCACGGGAAGAGTAGGGGTTGGTGACAAATGTATTCTACTCTGCCGTCACGGCTTAGGATTACGATAATTATAGTCAATATTATTGTCACGTTATACGATGTGCATCGTTAGAATGGATTCTTTGGATTTCTTTAGAAATGAAAAATCGATTATCATCTATCCGGCAATACTACTTTCTGTCATTCACTTTCAAACGTCACGTTTTCACTCACGTCACTGTTGCGTTTTCGTCGGTTTTTCAAGTAGATATTTGTTCTGAGGTTTTTCAAGTGACAATAAAATGCGCCAAATAATGTGCACCAAAAATTGGAGTTAAAAAAAGCGCGCCAAATAATGTGCACTGAATAATTGGCGTCAAAAAATGTTTACTTTATTTGTTGCGAATTATTTACTGCATTTTGTCGAAGCGCTTGAATAAAACGTAAGGAACATTGTGCCGGTAATAACGCGCAGTCCAATAACGTGCAAGAAAGTATTCAGTACAGAACAAACCCCAGTTATTGGCGCGCTGCAACAAACAATGCGCACTCAATAACATGCAGGAAATAATTCAGGTCAGGGTTAGTCGACCCGTTCAGTAGTAAAATGTCCAATTAGAAAAATGTCCCTCAAAACATAAATATGGTTTCTGCGTTTAGTTGTTGCGTATAAAGGTAAGTATCTTGTGTTAAAAAAAATTAAAGCAGCATAAGATATGTATAAAAATGTAAATAAATAAAAAAAAATTTTTTCATTGTAAATATAAATTATTTTTAATTGTAAATAATGCTTTTTGATATATATTACGCCCTTTTTAGCCCTCTGGTCCTTATACTGAAGCCTATGGTCCTTTTTGGTCCTCGGAAGGCTAAAAGTATTCGCAGAGTACTATAATATCACTACTCGTACTAGTTAAGTATCATTTGAACAATTTGCGTGACTGATTGAGAATTGGACATTTTGCGAATTGGACAATTTACGAATTGTACATTTTGAGAATTGGACAACATTTTGAGAATTTAGCATATTTAGCTACTTTGGACATTTTGCTATTGAACGAGTCGACCATGCTGGCCCAGTGCGGGTTGATCAACTACACACAACCTAGGATTCACAGGTGTATGCAAGTTTCCTCACGATGTTTTCCTTCACCGTAAGAGTGTCGAATGAACGTACATATAAATTCGAAAATCGAAAAAACATTGGTACCTGGCGGGATTCAAACCCGAATGGAAATGGAAGGCAGTGGTCCTAACAACTAGACCACCGACGCTCTCACCTGTAGCCAACCTCAAGTTATTTATATTACAACCTCCCTTATCTCCATTAACAGTATAAAATAGCCGTTTGTTCAGCGACAGTAGAAACTAGAATTTGGAGCCTTATCACCGTGAAACCCGGAGAATTATAATCAAATGGCTAATTGTATTTAAAAGTATGAACGTTATATGAATAACAAACTTAAAATTAAGCAAGAAATCATTGTGACACATTAGGTTTTACACCGATACTAAGATCCATAGTCGCTTGGGCATACTCCTTTAGGTTATCCAATTAATACAAAACATATAAAAAAAAACAATGTTAGATGATATTGACAAGGTGACGTAAATCATGTACGACTTAGCTCGGCCGTTAGTGAGCTTGCAGAGAAGACTCCATGGGTTCCAGACGCTTGCGATGCAGAAACCACAGCCAAGCCTCTGCCGCAATGTACGGGTCAGCAGCAGGTTTCAGTATGAAGCAGGTACCGCGTTCTGACCATTGGCTGGCTACAGATCGAGGATCGAGTCCGTTGAGTTATGTCCGTATTCAGTTTCCGGACGGTCCGTATTCAACACGGAATCACAACAACCAGAAAACTCCAATTCCAGCACTTTATAGCTAAATTAAGAGCTGCAAAAATGTATATCCACGCACTTTTATGCAAAATTAATTGTTAAAATCAATGCAAAGATGCTTAGCAGAACTAACCAAAGCAAAAAAGACAATGAAAAAAAATACGAGAAAATGACAACAATAAAAAAAAATTGAATAAAGATAACAAGAACCAAAAAGAAACGAAAACCAGCCAGCCGAAAATAGAACATAATCAAAAAAGTTTGTAAATAATGCAAGCAGCAATGCTGCACTGATTAGTAAACAACTTATATATGTTTCAATTTAACGCATATTATATTTTATTTTATTAAAAAAAATACCTATTGTCTGGAAGAGATCGCTATTAGCGATAAGGCCGCCTTTGCGCACATTTTATAATAATGTAATATGTGTTATTTATGTGTTACTTACTAAGAGCATCCTTTGCTGGAATTGCAAAAATGCTCTTTTAAAAAAGTCTCTTTGGTTTTTTTATAACCTAATTTGAGTTGATTTTGAAACGTTGAGTGCGAAATACTTATATAAATCACTTCGACCAACCGATACCGCCGCGTTTACATAAAACCATGCAGCGCCATCTGTTGTGTTTGGGTGAAAAACTACCGCGATGCCTTTTCTTTTTGCGCAAAAATATTTTAGGGCTTTGTTCTACATGAACGCTCTCAACGTCGTCGCCAAATGTTTAAATTTGGTTGCGATAACGTCGCTCAACGCGTCGCGTCTTCTTAATAATTAGTATTATTAGTTTTTTATTTTTTTATTTTAGTAATTTGTTACATTTGTGTGTAGGTTCCTGGTGTCGTTCGTGGTGGACGCCCGAGGAGGGGCGATGAAGGCGAAGCGGCGGGGGGGAGTGCGCATCATCGTCCCGCCAGCCGCCTGCGCAGCGCCTACTCGCGTCACGTGCCGGTCAGTAATACACTTCATAACTATCATGATCAAAACACTTGCTGGGCCTACCTATGTCTTCCATTGGGTTACATATTACGAGGAGGGATCAAAAAGTAGTGAGAACGACATACTCCTTGGTAAGAAAAAAAAATACTGGCAGGCATAGCTCAGATACATATTTGTAATATTAATAAAAAAAAAACTTCGATTCTCTTTTGTTTTTTTCTGAATGTAGTCATTTGTTTGCTTCGTGTCGGAACGTGTTCTCGAAAATGGAGAAAAACGAAGTGCGAGCCGTTATTAAAAATTAAATTAAATTAAAATTAAAAATTGTTTATTTCAGGCTCAGGACCCATATAAAGTATTACATACATTGTAACTTGTCAAAATAATAATTCATAATTCATTTATTAAAATAATATGTCAAAATATGAGACCCAGCGAACTCAGCACTCTATAGTGAGCTTGACATTCCAACCAGATATCTACCAACTAAATATTATTAAATACCTCTGTTTAAAAAGTTAACGACTCAAGAGATTCATTGCGATTTGTAGGCAACATTAGGAGAGTCTGCTCCGCCGTATTCTACTGTCGCAAGGTGGGCTTCTCAATTTCGAGTAGGGAGAACGAGCACGGAAGACGAACATCGTTGCGGCCGTCCATCGACGTCAGTCACCCAAGAAAATGTTGCGAAAGTCGAGAAAATTGTATTGAGCGATCGAAGAGTTACCATCCTTAATTCAAGAAACGGGCATTTCATATGGAAGTATTCAATCCATATTGAAACAATCTTTGAATATGAGAAAAGTTTCCGCAAGATGGGTGCCGAGAATGTTAACCGACAGTCAGAAACAAAATCGACTTGACATTTCGAAGATATTGTTGGACAAGTTTCAAGAAGATTCTGAGAACTTTTGTCTCGTTTCGTAACAATGGACGAAACATGGGTCCATCATTTTGATCCTGAGACAAAACAGCAATCTTCGCAATGGAAACGGCCATCATCACCGAACCCGAAGAAGTTTCGTGCCGTGGCATCGGCTGGCAAGGTTATGGCCTCAATATTTTGGGACTCAGAAGGGATATTGTTGATTGATTACCTGGAGCGTGGAACCACTATTACAGGCCAATATTATGCAGCTTTAATTCCAAAGTTGAGGAATGCCATCAAAGAGAAAAGGAGAGGGAAACTTCGAAGGGGCGTGCTGTTTCATTACGACAACGATGTTGCGATGGCTGCCATTCAGCAAGCTAGCTTCGAATTGGTTGACCACCCCCCTTATTCACCAGATCTGGCGCCTAGCGATTTTTATCTGTTCCCCAAATTGAAAGAATACTTAAAGGGAAACGGGTACGAAGACGATAACGAGGTGATGGATGCCGTGGAGAGCTTTTTGCAGGACCAAGACAAAACTTTTTTTTTTAAAGGGATTGAAGCCTTGGAAAAGCGCTGGACTCGGTGTGTAGAGAGACTCGGAGACTATGTAGAAAAATAAATTATTAAGTTATCAATAGTCATTATATTCTATTTCATTCTCACTACTTTTTGATCCCTCCTCGTATAAGGCGACTAAGGGATTTGGGTTTAGAGCAAAGATCGGCGTACTATCTTTGTTTATATGAGCCATAGGTATAATCCTAAAATGTTGCCAACATGGTTTTTGGGTGTTTGCTCTCTGTAAGTGAACTGAAGATCTGCTTACCCTTTTATTTAGGGAAAGAGCGACTATATCAATGTGGGTAGGTAGTTTCGTTAGATATCACAACTTATTGTTTGTGTGAACGTCATAAATATCATGTGCCAACTAATCGCGGGTCAGATCATATCTCAAGGGGATACGAAGATCGAAGACTAGTGTAATTTCCATTCATAGAATAAGAAAAACCATACTAACAATAATGGACTATGTTGTCTGATAAAGAAATTTATTATTACACTAACATTCTCACAACCCGAAAATCTTAAAACATAAATTTATTATTATTATTATTATTATTATATCGTATCTTCAGGAGGCGTTCTTGATACAGAGATCTTTGTGATATATATATATATTTTTTTTCAAAACAAATAAACTTAATTTGTAACGAAAGTACAAGCCAAATCATAATTAAAAATATCCCATGCATTGTAAAAACACAATTTAGAAATAAAATTAAATGAATAGTTTATTAACTTTTGGATGTTACATCTCTTAGCTTCGTCATTACATTTTTGGAATGCAACCAAACAACATTCTAAATTGTTTGTTTTTCACTGTTGCCTGAAGTGAAGCGAACCTAATTATGTTCTTAAAACAAACTCAAAACACATTTAAATAAATATTAGTTCCACCTATTATAGGCACGCACTCAGCATGAATCATGGTTACATTTAGAGCGGGCTAGTTTTGGGCCTCTGCCATAGCAAATCAATTTTACTATAGAATGCAGTTGTTGACTAAGGAATATTGGTAATTTGCATCATGGAAATATCATTTTAGACATCGACGTATCTTAGTATAGAGGTTAAATGCAAATGTAATTCTAGTGTTTGCATTTTACATTGTATAGGTACAGTAAACGAATGTTCTACTCCTCATGAAGCACTGTTTGCCTATCATACCCTTATCCTTCTAAGGAGCAATATTTGCTGGGGTAATACCACTCACGTTCATCTAATTGTTTTGGCCTGACTGATGGTATATCAAATTCAAATATCAAAATACTGCTCGTATTTGCGTTTTTTACCATATCTTATTATAATTATGTTGTTTTGGGCTGTTAGAACCATTTCGCGAGCTCCCTCTCTCTAAACTGGTTTCTAAATTTGCAATGTTAAATACACGAAACGAAATCATCCGGCAGAGGACCAAGGTAGTTGATATCGTCCAAAAGTGTAGCAAGCTGAGACGGGTTCTCGAATGGAGACCACGTCTCGGGAAACGTAGTGTGGGACGCCCCCCTGCCAGGTGGACTGATGACCTGAGGAAGGTCGCTGGTGGTGGCTGGATGAGGAAAGCGGGTGATCGTGCGCTTTGGCGTGCCCTTGGGGAGGCCTACGTCCAGCAGTGGACTGCAATAGGCTGATTGATTGATTGATTGAATGTTAAATACAGTGCCGCGACACGGCGCGCGCCAGCTGCCGCTCCGCCCCCACTGATGGAGGGCGAAGCCCTGGGATCACGGCTGCTGGAGCTGCAGCCGCAAGGAGCCAAGTTCCTAGCGTGAGTATTTTTTTCATATGTTTCAATATGCAACTGACTGGTTCTATCTACACACTATACATCCACAATTAAATTTAGAAGATTTAATAAATCGATTCGTTATTCAAAACACGCAATCAACAAAAGATGGAGATGAGAGTGATGAATGTGAAATTAAAATCGTGCTTATTTAGTTACTTTATAAAAAAATAACCATCTACATTAACAGCGCGATGGAAAGAAATACACTCTGTCTGTCAACTTTAAGAAAAAATCAAAATAAAATAAAAAAGAAAACTATTGATTTTTCTTCTCTTAGCTTCATCTTCCACTGATATTTTCCAGGTTTACTACATTTTTTTATCTATTCTGCTTTGTTTGGTAATTACTCTTGTAAAACCGAATATATATTGCAGGCCAGTGATAATCGAGGTGCCTATCTACACGGCGTCGTGCAAGGAGCGCGAGATCGTGATCCTGCGCTCAGACACCGGCGAGACCTGGCAGGACCACTACCTTCACAACAACGACAATCCTATGATACAGGTAGATCATTCACTCTCCAAACAAAGGTGGTTTGTTGACAACATTTGCTAAATATTGTTATTTTCAACGATAATAAAAGAATTTCATATTTTTATTAATTACCCTATTTTAAACAAGCTTTAAATTTCTTGTATTGAATGTATTTCTTGTAGCTTATACGTAATAGTAGTAAACAAGTTTAAGTTGTATTTGTAGCTTATCTACTTATGTGCATATTTACGGAAGAGCGATGTCTCCTGACCTAAGAACAAGTACTCTCCTGACATAGGCATATTAGCTTAAAATCAGACATCGGTCATTGTCATATTGCAAAATTTTAAGAAATGCCCAAATAAATTATTTTATTTATTTATTTTATTATGTTTAAAACTGAAGGTGTTTTTAAATATTAAAAAATAGTCAAAGGTTAAAATCTTGATTCTTCCATAGGATAAAATCACTTGCATATAAAATGCGATACCTTGTTGGGTAAGCTTATTCCATTTTACGATTAGATGGTGAAATGTTCGAAAATATTCCTCGCAGACAAAAGGCTCGAGCCTACCATGAATTAGGTCGATCAGGCTTTAGTCGACCACGCTGGCCCAGTGGAGGATGGTCGATTTCACCCTTCATTTAACTCGCAAATTATTTATTTAAAACAATTGTTTAATCTCCAGGAGGCACTACACCGCGAGCGTCTGGAACACGGCCCGACCGGCGAAACCCTCGGCGAGAGCGGCGAGCGGGTCTGCCGTATAGTGACGTGCGACTTCCCTCACTACCTGGCCTGCGTCTCTCGCGTGAGGCAAGAAGTGCACATCATCGGGCCGGAGGGCGGCACCGTCTCCTCCGCACACACGCCTCAGGTGAGTGACGTCACACCTCGCCTGCTGACGTCATCATCGGGCTGGAGGGCGGCACCGTCTCCTCCGCACACACGCCTCAGGTGAGTGACGTCACACCTCGCCTGCTGACGTCATCATCGGGCTGGAGGGCGGCACCGTCTCCTCCGCACACACGCCTCAGGTGAGTGACGTCACACCTCGCCTGCTGACGTCATCATCGGGCTGGAGGGCGGCACCGTCTCCTCCGCACACACGCCTCAGGTGAGTGACGTCACACCTCGCCTGCTGACGTCATCATCGGGCTGGAGGGCGGCACCGTCTCCTCCGCACACACGCCTCAGGTGAGTGACGTCACACCTCGCCTGCTGACGTCATCATCGGGCCGGAGGGCGGCACCGTCTCCTCCGCACACACGCCTCAGGTGAGTGACGTCACACCTCGCCTGCTGACGTCATCATCGGGCTGGAGGGCGGCACCGTCTCCTCCGCACACACGCCTCAGGTAAGTGACGTCACACCTCGCCTGCTGACGTCATCATCGGGCTGGAGGGCGGCACCGTCTCCTCCGCACACACGCCTCAGGTGAGTGACGTCACACCTCGCCTGCTGACGTCATCATCGGGCTGGAGGGCGGCACCGTCTCCTCCGCACACACGCCTCAGGTGAGTGACGTCACACCTCGCCTGCTGACGTCATCATTGGGCTGGAGGGCGGCACCGTCTCCTCCGCACACACGCCTCAGGTGAGTGACGTCACACCTCGCCTGCTGACGTCATCATCGGGCTGAAGGGCGGCACCGTCTCCTCCGCACACACGCCTCAGGTGAGTGACGTCACACCTCGCCTGCTGACGTCATCATCGGGCTGGAGGGCGGCACCGTCTCCTCCGCACACACGCCTCAGGTGAGTGACGTCACACCTCGCCTGCTGACGTTATCATCGGGCGGGAGGAGGGCGGCACCGTCTCGTCATCATCAGGCCAAGTAATTATTCTAAGGTGGAAAAAGTGGTTTAGAATGAAGACATTAACCTACTTTTCCCCAGACTACCCTGGGAACACTGGCTTATTTCTAACTCTGTTACCAATATGACGTGTTGCCCGAAAAGATACAGGCAAGTTCCAATCTTTATCACATTTCGATTTAAAAAATAGTAGCAGCAGTGGGTGGATGTGGGCTGAAAATGATGATGATGATGATTAAATTTGAATGATTAAATTTGATTATTGAAGTTAAGCAATATTTTTAGGTTTTTATAGAGACGTCAAGTACCTAGGAAAAACCGAAGAAGAACGTTTGTGCAGATCGTTTATAAGCGTTATTTAGCGTGTTTTGAAGCAATCCATTAGCAATTACTTTATTGATTCCAGGTCCAAGCCCTGTTCCCACCGCAAGCCCTGACGAAGCGCATCCGTGTGGGCATCCAGGCCCATAGCGCTCCTCCAGAGCTGTGCAGGCGAGCGTTGCCGAGACACGTGGCTGTCTCGCCAGTCATCACCGTGGAGCCCAGGAGGAGGAAGTTCCACCGCAGCATCACGCTCACTGCTCCTCTACCATCGCAGGTCGGTGCTCACAGAGCTCAACTAGAGTGGCTACGAATCCTTATTCACAGAAACCCAAGTTCTTCGCAGCTTCGCGTTTGCCGCGTTCAGTTTCTCATGGCGCTGGTGACCTGGTTACAGAGTATCTAAGCAAGCATAGTATCGTGACAAAAAAAAACTTGTTAAGTGTAAACTGTAGGCTTTTTCTTTGGATCATGATATACCAAATATTTTAACAAATATGAACTATTCCACTTGGCTCTATCAATCGTCCTGCTAGTAGAAATGATTAAAATTTAAAGCAGTTGCTACCTTGAAGTACCTTGATCTTTAGGACCGTTTAATTTCATAATTTATTTAAATTAAATTTTTTTTTTTTTTTTTATTTAATTTATTTATTTTTATTTTTGTTTTGTTTTATGGTACATTGTAACTCGTATTGTTACCACATGTTACTTTCAGCATCACTTTGTACTGTACTGGTTATAAACGTATTATTTATCCATCTGATGATGATGATATCTTCTCAGACGTATCCGTCGACGTTGACACACTTGGCTTGTGTTAGCATAGGTTTAAAGCAATAATAGGGTATCCGACTGTTCCTAAATTTACCATATTTTATGAATTAATTTTAAAATATAAATCATTAGCAGATGATTCGCGAAGAAAAAAACAGAATCGGTTGAAAAACAAATTTACAGAGATTTTTTAAAGTTTCAATATGTCTGTCTCTTTCAAAAACGATTTTTTGTATGGAGATTATATGACGTTACTAGCAAGTGACGTCACAAGTGGGTATGTGCCTCTCTGTCTAATCTTGAATTTCAAACCTTTATAACTCGGTCAATTTTAAAGATAGAGCAAAAATTATTTTAGTGTTCGATAGCAGAAACTAAATAGTTTGGATTTATAAAATAAAAAAAGAGTAGTCCAATACCCTATTCTACCTGTGTTCCTCTACGCCTGGAGGCAGTCTTTACAAGGGAGACATCAAGCGGCTCCCCTACGCCAATGACCCTGAACGCTGGTGCCACTTTGATAAAAGTGTACCAGAGCTTTGTTATATTTTATTTTCTCAGAACAATTACTTGCGCTATTTGCAGACAGAGGGGCTACCCCTTAACAATCTATCTATCTACAAAGTAAAAATTATAATTATCCTAATGTTGCAGGACGGCAAACCCGACAAGAACACTCAGAACCTTCGCCTGCTGTGCTCGATAATGGGCGGGCAGGCGCGCGCAGTGTGGGAGGACGTGACCGGCTCCACTCCGCTCACCGTCACTGACGACTGCGGCTCCTTCACCACCACCGTCTCCGCCAGGTTCTGGCTCATCAACTGCCAGAACTTCAATGAGGCGTCCAAGCTGGCTACCGACCTGTACAGGTTAGTTTCCTCCTTCAATTGACAGCCAGATGACTGACAATATAGAATAACGAAGATTACCAATCATCAAATACCAGCGGAGATTGTAGTTTCTCCACCGCCACCGTCTTCACTCATCAACTGCCAGAACTTCAGTGAGGCGTCCAAGCTGGCTACCGATCTGTACAGGTTGGTTTTCTTAGTTAATTGACAGCTATAATATCACTGCGGTTCTAGAAATTTAAGGCCTCTAAACCGATTTCCAATCGTCAGATATTAACGGAGTTTCTCCATCACCACCGTCTTTACCAGGTTCTGACTCATCAATAGCCAGAACTTCAGTGAAGCCTTTAAACTTAGGTAGATCTTTACCACCACTGTCTCCGCCAGGTTCTGGCTTATCAAATGCCTGAATTTCAGTTAAGCCTCCAAGCTAGAAACCGACTTCTGTAGGTAAGGATCGAAGCTCCTTCACCACCACTTTCTCCGCCAGATTCTCGTTCATCAGCCGGCCACCGACACAAGCTTAGTCCTTGACCGAATGTATTTTATTTGAGCATTACCTACGCAGCCATTTTGGCTCCATATTATCTGTAACTAATAAATGCCATTTGTGTTTTAGGGAGATGCTCTTGGTGCCGTTCGAAGTGCGCATAGTGGTGCTGGCGAAGAGGCTGGACGCTCTGGAGGGTCGCCTGCTCGTGCTGTACATCACCGACCGGTACAACTACGACACGCTACTGCAGCAGGTATGTACAAACACAACCACGGTTAACAAGGGGTCAAATACATACATATTCCCCTCCCCCACTCAGTCATAGGAGACGAATGTTACCGGCAGCTGAGCGAAGTCACAGTCTTATGTATCTAACCAAAGACACAAATATGTTCTTGGACCTAATTTTAACTTTTGGTAATAATTTTAACTATAACGCAGTTGTTGCGTTTTACAATACCGCAGCGATACTTGTAGATTTTGAAATGTTTGTAACTTAGTTTTTTTTTATAATGGCATTAGTTTAGCATTGTGATTATAGGTTTTTCCTGAAAAGTATGTAATGAATAGACAGATCTTATAACAGATTCTATATCTTCTTCTTAGCGAGTCGATGGAAAGTCGAACTTTACATTGTTACGGCCTGGAAGGTTGCTATTTGGACAATGGATTGGATAGCGTCCTGCTGCGTATAGGTGACAGGGCACGCGTGGAGTAATGTAAAGTGAGCTATAGTTAAACAATTCAAGTTAGTGTCGTTGGTAAATCCCCACCTGAACATGTTGTTACTCCGGCTGACCAGGGGCCTATTTGATAAAACTTACAATTACAATACGGAGTACATTGCGCCGATATACCCAGAAGATAAAGGTTTATAATTTTGGCTGATTAACTACGCAATGTACTTCGAATTGTTATTGTAAATTGTAATTGCAAGTTTTATTAAATAGGCCCCTAAATCTAATATATTTACAGGCTACTAGATTGGCCACGGCAACTCTTGTCCAGGTGTGAAATTCTTAGGTCTATATGAAAGATGATGTATACAAGTATTGAGTGCTATAAGTAAACGTATTATTATTGTTATGTGGTCGTTACCCCAGGAGCACTACGCGGAAGTGGCGCACTCGACGGCGGTGCGCCTGCTGGATGGCAAGGAAGTCTTCCTGGAGTTCTCCGGCAACCTGCTGCCCGTCACCAAGTCCGCCAGCCAGCCCGCCTTCAGCTTCGAGGTCAGTCACCCACTAACACTGCCTTTTTCTCCCGCTCTCGTCCCTTGTATGCGGCTGTCAAGACGTATTGACGGCAAAAAATATCCCCTTGTATGCGGCTGTCAAGGCGTATTGACGCAGTGGCGCAGGCGACGATACGCGTCGCAGACAGAAGAATGTTACATACAATATTGCGCGCGCTGCATATAAAATGTTGGCTTTCTAAAGTTCTTTGAGGAGAACGGGTGGCTCGAGTAATCATCCCTTGCGCAAAATAGGCGCAATAGGTTTCAAGTTGCGGAGACAGACCCGCTATTACCATTTAGGGCGCTACTTTTACTGCACTCACGATGGCGATTGTATTTACAAATAACTTTGCATACCCCCAACCAGCCAGACAATGTTCCGCATTGAATACATCAAACATTAGTTCCACATGTCTATTATGTGGTAGGCAACATTTTTAAATCTCTCGAGATATGGTAGAGTGTGACCGCGGCTAGATCATAATTTTTAGGGTTTTCCCTATTTTCCCGCGGTTACAAAATAGTTTGTTAGTTTTCAGCGCAAAAACTACCTCTATCCAAAAAATTACGTCTATCTGTTGTTCCGTTGCAGCGTGAAAGAAAGACAGATCTACAAAGCGAATTACATTATATGACATCGCTCGTTTGAAAAAAATATGTCTTAGATACTCATTCTTTGGAATTTATATAGTATACATAATTCTAATATAATAATGTTCCCTTTCAGTCGTTCAAAGACAACCGCGTGGAGTTCACCGTGCGAGTGAAGCACCACGAAGAACCGCCCGCAGGACGAATCTACTTCATGAACGAGCCCAAGGTAAGAAAAAGAAACAATATAACTTTCTAGTGGTATAAATAAAAGATAGATAGATTTTATTACATAACTCTCAGACGGTTAATATGTAAAATCATACAAGTTTCTTATAATTTACGGACATGACGTCACATTGTGACATTTGCGTGCGCAGATAGTGATGTAAAATTGGTTTAGCGCAGTTAATACGAAAAGCAATACCGATTTTCTTCCATCACTCAATAAATAAATAAATAAAAAGTTTCCTGAAAAAACTTGTGCGAGCATGTAGTTGTCAGGGTTTTCAAACCGCCAAATGACCTCTTATTTAGGTTCATAACTACTATCTGGGATCGTACTCGGAATCAATGGCTTAGCATGCGTGATCGGAGCAAATCTGCAGGCTTCATTTGCTTAGCATAGATGATGTTGAAACCACGGTCTGTTGGGCTGGTCATCGACCTTACAACCCCGTGTGGGTGGATGATAAATTGATTATGAGAGGACAATGTTCTTGCTGTCTTCCGTCCGGGAGGCGCGGGTTCCATTCCCATCACATACCAATGTGTTTTCGAATTTAGAATTCATATTTATTCGACGCTCTTACGGTGAAGGAAAATATCGTGATGAAACCTGCACATTCCCACGAAGAAATTCAAAGATTATGTGTGAAGCGACCAACACGCACTAGGATAGCGTGACGCGACTAAGGCGTGATCGCTACTTCAGGGTAAGCTCGAGTCCCTCGGTAGGGACGTATATGAGCTGTTGATGATGTCGAGTGATGTTTATTTTATTTTAACCTTTTAGGGAAGCTAATGGTGTCGATTCGGCATATGCCCAACTAAACTAAATTTAAAATTAGTCCTGTCACTTTCTATGATTTTTAATTGAAAAGGGACCGAAGATCATCGGTTTTGTTTTTGTCTATGACTTCACGACTAACTGTCAAACTTAGTCTTGTTTTAGTGCCTACCTAACACCATGACGAATAAAAAGCCACTAAAATTGACAGTTATACGTGAAGTTATAGACAAAAACAAAACCGATGATCTTCGGTCCCTTTTCAATTAAAAATGATAGAAAGTGACAGGACTAATTTTAAGTTTAGTTTAGTTGGGCGTATGCCGAATCGACACCAATATCAACTAAAATTACATAAGATACAACTAGTGGCTCTGTGAGCTGTAGACTTCTCGAGTTTCAAATTGGCTGAAATATATTTTTTTACGTTTTCAACCTCCATATCTCCTCCATTAAAAAAAAAAAGACTGAATCGCCAAACAAAACTATATATTTATCGAACCTGCTCACAAAATTTTACGAGAACAAACAGATTGACTGATGGACATACAAAAGCATTTTTGGCCAAACTGAAACGGAGACGCTCGGTCAGTAATATATAAATCAATGGAAGCTAATAATAAGCTTCCTTATATATTAACTTATCACGAAATACTTGTTGTTCTTGTCCCCAGGTCCCCAAGGGCGAGCAGTCGCCGGCGCCGGCGTGCGTGCTGGACGTGCAGCTGCCCGAGCGGCTCGCGCCCAGGGCGCACAAGAGCCACACGGACTACCTCAACCTCGATCAATCCGGTCAGTTCATCGTTGTGTCAATGGTTCATCGTATTTTATTTCGCCAGGATTTAGCTACTTCCACGGCGTTTTCGGTGGCGGAACACGCCTCTGTTAGAGAGCAACTTCTGGGGCAATCTGGGCAGGAAAGTATGTGGAGCATACTTTGTGGGTCGGCGCTACAATAGGGGATCGGACTGTTCACCATATTTTATAAATTTACCATATTTTATGAATTATTTTTAAAATGTAGATTAGTACCAGACGATTCGCGAAGAAAAAAACAGAATCGGTTGAAAAACGAATTTACAGTGATTTTTTAAAGTTTCAATATGTCTGTCTCTTTCAAAAACGATTTTTTGTATGGAGATTATATTATGGCGATACTAACAAATGACGTCGCAAGTGGGTATGTGCCTCTCTGTCTAATCTTGAATTTCAAACCTTTATAACTCGGTCAATTTTAAAGATAGAGCAAAAATTCTTTTAGTATTCGATAGCAGAAACTAACAAGTATGGATTTATAATATTTAAAAAAAGTAGTCCGATCCTATTGCAACGAGTAGCCCCATCAATAAAACCCCACCTTTTCATGGTGAGTCTACTGCGACCCACCTGAGTACGGAGGCGATTGAGCGACGCACCACGGCAGGTCGTGTCCCGGAGGAAGTTCTTCTACGGGTGGGATGTAGTAGGTAGGAGGGGGGCATTGTTTTAACCACCGTTCGCATCGAGCCTTGGATGGGTCACCTGACAACGCTCCTATGCCTTTTAGGAAGCTGTGACGGCTCTTTAGACGTTGTACGGGTAACTAGGCACCAAAAAGTGAATGCCTGGTGTCCGACTCTTGCTTGAACTTTTCTTGGGCACACGCGACCTCTACTCTCCCACAAAGAGCCACACGAACTACCTCAACCTGGACCAGTCCGGTTAGTACAATATTCATCCATTTCAGGATTGCAGTGACTCATTGGAGTCGAGAGACCAGTACAAACAAGCTCAAATCCTAATTTTAATTTTAAAGAGATTCTATAAAGTGCTCATCACACGAATGTTTGCCCTGGGCAGGATAAATTCAATTCACATATTAATAAAGAAAAAAAGGTCAAAGGTCTCAAAAAAATATTTCTAAAGTTGCCTGATCTTCTCCCCTCTAAACAGCAATAGTTAAAATGGTAGAGCAGCTGACCATCCAGATTCGGGTCGGTAGCCAGACCTGCGGTTTACTGGCGAGTCCCGAATCGGGCCGCGGACCAGCTGAGAGGTTATATAATTATTGTGAAAAGTCAGACTAATAATCATGCTTTCGATTAGGTTTCGACGCGCTGAAAGACGAGCTGAGCTTCCACTACGGTGACCATCACAGCCTGGGCCCGATACTGCCGCCCGCGCCGCCGCCGCCGCCCGTCAATGGACACGTAAGTCTCACCCTAGTCATTTAACCCATTAACCCCGCAAAAGTGCCCTTCATCAGTGTCTTCAGATATACGTCCCCACTGAAAGGGACTACTGTATAAAATACAGTACAAGTATAATCAAGGCGGGTGCGAGCGTAGTGAGCACGGGAGTTCGGGGCACCCCGACATTAGGCTAGAAGGGGATGGCGGAAGGAGCCGAGTTCGCTTCGCTCGCGGGGTTAGGTTGCCTTGTGACCACCCGTGCCTGCTTGCAGGCATGCAATTTGGGTGAATCGATCAAGATAATAACTATTTCACTAGATTAGTTTAGTGACATGTTCATATCCCTAGTAAGATAGTACATAGGAGCTTTCGTATGACTATCATCCGGTATATGATCATATCCCTAGTGATACGATCATATTACGGCTACAACTATCTTACTGCGACATATATATTGGTCTATGGTATGACTAAAGAAATTCCGGTCTGCTGTAGCATATACCGCAGTTATTCTGTAGTGGTTATTTATTGATTTGATTACACACTTCAAAATATCTTCAAGCTAAAACTTCAAAATAGATTCATAATAGTTTTTTCCAAGTAGGTGTGCAGTTTTACCCCCACAATATTAAACTTGGAACATAGGCATATAATTACTACTAAGGACTAGCTACCATTGCATTACCATTATAAGATACCGAGATGTTTACTAAGCTAGAATAGAACAAGATGCAAGCTATTCGAAAATTAGACGCTAGCTGCCACTCATAACAACCACGCTCGAAAATATTAGCAGTAGTTTAACATATCCCATCTTTTCACAGGACACAACCATCACAAACGGAGATGTCAAATACATTACCAACGATACAGATGAGCACGAAGAAAAGGAGGATAAAACTCCTAAACCTCATGTTAACGGAGGCGCTGTTGTTGACACCAACAAAACTAAAGCTACCTTCGATTCAGATGAAGATAAAACTCCTCATAGCACTCTTGAAAAGGGTGATAAAACGAAGAAAGAAAAACGCGAAGGCGGATTCTTTGGAGGCATCGCTGGTAAAGTCAAAAACGTCTTTGGTCACAGCGAGGATAAAGAAGATGATTCAAAGGAATCATCGCCTAAGCCAAAAGCGCGAGAATCGAAAGAGAAGAGCCCACCGCCTCGTAAGGAGAAGAGTCCTCCGCCTCGCAAAGAAAAGAGTCCTCCGCCTCGTAAGGAAAAGAGCCCTCCACCGCACAAAGAATCTAAAGACAAAAGACCACCGAAACCAGCTCCAAGGGTCATCGATGAAGGTCTGCTTGACAAAGTCGATGATATGTTCAAAGATCTTAAAACTAAACCACACAGAGAAGATGACGATATTGAAAGTCCTGTCTACGCTACTAAGCTAGTCGTAGATGAAGATAGACCTTATCTTGACACAACTGAAGTTTATGAGCAGTATGCTAACATGCAGCCTGTTGACACTCCTATTCGAGTTAAGACTACAGACCCATTCGCATTCGACCTTGATGATAAGTTATGCTGTAAAGGATTCAAGGGACAAAAACACACTCACGATGAAACGTCAAATCTAGTCGATAGGATTGAGAACGTTAACTTCACAACACAAGAAAAGTTAGCTGATGCTTCTGACAAAATTCAGGAAGATTTGAAAGATGGTCTTGATAAACTTGAGAAAGAAAAGGGCAATATTAAACAGAAAACTGATGAAGTCGCTGAGGACATTAAAAATAAGGAACAAGAGTTAAAATCAAATGCACAAGATAAAGTACAAGAATTAAAAGATGCTGCTAAAGAAACTGCAGACAATTTGAAAGAATCTTTTGGTGTTGTAAGAGATAATGTCGAGCATAAAGCACACGTGATCGATTTCTTAGCCCAAGAAAAAGCTGAAGCGACTAAACTTCACGCTGAACAAACTGCAGCTGCTACTAAGAACGCAGTTCATGATATCAAGAAAGATGTCCAACAAGCAGCTGAGGACGTTAAATCAGTTACAAATGAGAAATTACATGATGTAAGCGAATCATTAGAAAAAGCTAAAGGAAAGGCCAAGGACAAAGTAGATGATCTCAAATCAAAAACACAAGAAGTTAAAGAAGAAGTGAAATCCAAAAAGGAGAAGAAAAAGAAGGAAGGTAAAAACTTCATATCTGGTCTAGTATCAGGTATATTTGGAGAGAAAGACAAAGCAGAAAAAGCTGTCAAAGATAAGATTTCCGAAAGTAAAGATGCTGCTAATGATTTATTAGATCAAGCCTCAGCTAAAAAAGACGACATTGAGTATTCAGCAGCAAAGAAACAACATGAGTTGCAACAACAAGCAGAGCAATTTGCGCAGAATGCCGATGCTAAAAAGAAGGAGTTAGAAAAAGCTGCTCATGATAAAGTTGCGGAAACTAAAAAATCAGTTCAAGACAAAACAGAAGAGGTCAAGAAAGCCATGCAAAATAAGGCTGATGAAGCCAAACAAGCAGCTCATGAAGCTAAACAGGCTGTCGAGGACAAAACAAATGAAGCAAAGCAAGCTCTTCATGACGCTAAACATGCCATTGAAGACAAAGCAAATGACACGAAACAGGTTCTTCAAGACACAGCCGAAGACACTAAGAAAGCCGCTCAGGGCAAAACTAATAAAGTTGTGAAAACTGTTCATGACAAGGCAGAAGAAGCAGAACACGCTGTACATGACAAGGCAGAAGAAGCAAAACACGTTATACATGAAAAGACTGACCAAGCTAAAGGTGCTATTCAAGCTACGAAAGAAGGATTAGTAAACTTTGGTCACGCAGTACAAGACAAGGCACATGAATCCAAGGAAGCTGTAACTCATAAAGCAGATGAAGCTAAACATGCGATTCAGCAGAAAGCTAGCGACATAAAAGAAGGAACTGACAGTTTAGTGCACTCTGCAAAATCTAAAACCGAAGAAGTAGGACATGCTATAAGTGACAAAGCACAAGACGCAAAAGAAGCAATCTATAACAAAGCTAACGATTTAAAGGATGGAGCTGACGATTTAATGCACAGTGCGAAATCAAAAACAGAAGATGTGGGTCACGCTTTACATGACAAAGCACATGACGCGAAAGAATCGATTCAGAACAAAGCTAGTGATTTGAAGGATGGAGCTGACAGTTTATTACAAGGTGCAAAGTCTAAAACAGAAGATGTCGGACATGCTCTAAGTGACAAAGCAAACGACACAAAAGAAGCAATTCAACACAGAGCTAGCGACTTAAAAGAAGGAGCTGACAGTTTAATGCACAGTGCAAAAACGAAAACAGAAGATGTAGGGCACGTTTTACATGACAACGCTCATGATGTGCAAGAAGTGCTTAAAGATAAGAAGGAAGGATTTCTCGAGGGAGCTAAGAGCTTTTTCGGCCTAGCATCGTCTAAAAAAGATGAAGTTTCTGAAGGCATTTCCAAGAAACACGAAGAATTAAAAGAAGGAGCTGAAAACTTAGTTCATGACTCACATGCTAAAGCAAACGAAGTCGGACAGGCGATACATGGGAAAAAAGATGAAATATCACAAGGCATACATGATAAAACGCATGAAATTGGTGAAGCGGTAAGCACTAAAACAGATGAATTTGGAAAGGCTATTTATGATAATAAAGATGTGGCAGCGACTGAACTAGAAAGGATAAGACAAGAAGCTGAGCAGACCACGGAACAAATCAAAAAATCTGCTGAAGATGCTTTAAATGCGGCAGCAGACAAGAAATCAAAAGTCCAAGCAAATATTGGAAACAAAATTGATGACATTAAGAAATCTGGTAAAGAAGGATTAGAGAACCTGCAACAAAGTGCAAGTGGTAAAGTCAACGACTTACAACAACACACAAAAGAAGCGTTTGGTCACGTACAAGAATCAGCCTTAGGCTCTTTCGATAAATTCGAAAGCGCATCTAAAGACAAAGTGAGCGACGCGACAGACAAATGGGAAGACTTGCAAAGTTCAACGAGGGACACTTTCGCAGATTTCAGAGACGATGTTAAAAGCTGGGAAAATTCTACACAAGACACACTGCACAGTTTTCAAAGTTCCGCTGGCAACACGTTCGACAGCTTAGACGATAGCGCGCGGGAGTTCATCGGTGGTACACAAAACGCGGCACAAAGTGTCGAGAACTCTTCGCAGGAGTTGTTCGGTGACGTCAAGAATAATTTTGAGGGTTTCCAAGTGTCGGCGGATAACAAGCTTCAGGATATTAAGGGGGCGACTAATGAGCGGTTGGAAGAAGCGGGGGCGAGGTTGAGCGCGGCGAGCGAGGGAGCGCGGGCGAGCGCACAGGACGCGGAGCGGGCGGTGCTGGATACGGCGGCGGTGGAGACGGACAAGTTCACGAGCAGCCTCAACGATTTGGGCAACTCCGTCTTCGGGTCTTCAGGCAAAGGTAAGCACGATACTCTACGAGTACGCTATTCGCAACACTACGCTTGGTAGAAAAACTACGGGGCTTTGCCAGTTGTAAGGCAATTTAGAACCAGATAGAATTAGTAACATGTCACTTCATTCGCGACCTACTTATAGCGCGTGTGACCTACGTGTTACAAGCCACTTCTTTCTCAAATTAAGTTTCTTTATCTCATATTTACAGGTTTCATGAAAGACTCGAGCACCAAATTGTTGGAATCCGAAAAGTCGCAGGCATCGCCGTCGCCACAAAAGAAGGGATCAGGGTAAGCATCATGACGTTATCAACACTAGCAATACTTTAAAATTGAAGGACACATGAAAATTAATAATGTGAATAATATGGCACAAGATGTGATACACTGGACTAATTTCACGTTTGAAAAACATAATATTTCGCAGTCAACATTATCGAGTCGATATCAAATGGACATTTTGTATACTAAATGATCACTTCCTTGTCTACACAACTTTAAAAATCATTTTCTATGAAGACTGTGAACTTTTGAAATTTAAAAACCGAGATACAATCGCGTACACAAGTGCCTACAGTTAAAATAAAGGATTGGATCATTTATTAAGTTAGCGAAATTTCACAGTTTTTTCATTGCTGTAAATGGTCACTTGCCTGCTCTAACTCCACGCACGCATTACAGAATTCCGAAGCTAAAAAAGAAGAATAAGAAATAAGCGGCGAAGCGAACGAGCGACGCTGGACGATGTATGATATAGTTGTTTAATTATAACTATTTATTATTGTTGAAGCTTACACATGCAGTACGATTATTTCATTGAAATATTATTATTATTATTATTATAGCTTTATAAAATTTATATACACGATTCTCTGTTTATGTACAATAAGATTCATCACATTACATGTTAATTTCTAATTATGTTAAGTTGCCTTAGTGCTTGCTGCTATACATTTTTGTGAATAATAAAATTGAAATAATCCTACTGTGTAAAGTAGAAGCGCATTGTATATTAGAACGCTATGTTCCAGTGAATCGATTATATTTTAAAAGTGATTTTTTTATTACTATATTCAGATCCTAAATGTGAATGTATCGATATTTTTTGTACTATTGTATGAATTTGTCACATTTTCACCATTGCTACTATCGTGCTTGATTTTAAAGAAATCATTTTATTCTCTACTAGGCCATTCTAGTTATTTAATCATTCTTGAAAAATACTAAATAAGTATTCTTTTTTATCATCGACATTGTTTTTAACAAACAAGAAATATTTTAAAATCTTGCCTAATTAATATTGACATTGTTTTAATCGAAAAATATACTTTCCTTATATATTTTTGACTCCGAATGTACAATGAATATATTTTTAGTCAATCGTAATTGTTGCAATATTTATTCTTGTATTTAAATTAATAATTTTTAATCAGAGATATTGCATTTTATTATATTAATAAATTAAGTATTTATAGATGTGAGAGATTATGTTTTTACGCGTTGGTAGTTTTTTCTACGCGTATTCGTAATATAACTATCTGTGTTTTGTGTTGCATAATTTATTATATTTTTTAAAGTGTTTTCGATGTAAAGTTTAGCTTTGTACAAAGGAACACAATACTTATTAGATTCAGTGGCATGCTAAAACACGCTTGTGTAGATTTTCTATAATTTTACTCTTAATCTTGGTAGCGGCGACTACAACATAGATCTGCTAGTTATTTATTTTTATTTTACTATAAACCTTGCACTCAAAACGTTACCTACAAAATACAGTAAAATTTTAAGTGCAATGTTGGATCATGTCACAAAGGGACGTCCGTAATTAAGCATATGTTTTACGAATAAACTTTACTAGTTTTAAGTATAAATGTATGTTCATGTTCGATGGATAATTCAGGATCTGAAATAGAAAAATGTATAGAACGACGACCATCACAGAGCTATATTATTGTATTCCAACATTACACGGAGTACCCTTGCACATAAATGGTAATAGGAACAGAAGAACTAAATCGTAAAACCGCTTAAATGATATGATACTATTGGTTATAATAGTCACATAGTCGCTTTGGTAAGTGATTGATAGTCTTCCTATTACCATTCGAATGCTTCCGCAATGGCCAACGCTCGCGTTGCTTGTAATGCCTCTCTCTGTACGTTGTTATTGTAAGATATTATACGAAACGTTCTCGATCAATTTTTTGTGTCTTTATTTTCTGCTTTTTGGTTCCAATAATTTAAAAACCTTCTTCAGTAAAAACCTTGACAAATAATGTTACTTGGAATTTTGTTGCTGCCTGTACTTGTATTACTATTACTTAATTGTATTACTTAAAATAATTGCAGCTTTGTATAGTAGACCATATTGAATAGTAAAAACAGAAACGAAGGATTAGTTTTATACACTCACCGGCACATCTAACCGCCCACCCTTGTATTTCGGGTTAATTTTAAACTGCGCTTATTGTTATACATTACAATTGATTTATTGATAATTTTACGATAACTTAAATACACTTATATAAACGTCAAATTATCAACTTTTTGACTAACATCAGCTGTAACTAATATAATTATAAAGAATCACGAGTATTCCCTGAAATGAAGGGTGAGCGGTTAGATGTGCCGGTGAGTATATTTAATCCACAAACTATTTGGCATCATTGTTTATAATAATTGTACACAATGTGTAGCACCCTCACTGATTCCACTGCATTTGTACGTATCACAAATCGCACATCTCACCAATCGGTAAGTTCGCATTTTTACATTTTTGTTGCATTTTCCTCAAATATTGCGGTGCAGAATGCAGAAGTTAAAAAAAAAACAATACAATTTTACTCTGGATTCAGTGCAACAGCGCCATTTATACTCGTTTTTAAGAGAAGGGTATATTGTTTTTTTTAACTGGCTGTTTTTTTTTATTATTGATGTATGCAAGTTATAAACCTCTGCTTAACCTGCTACATGGTAACCTTTATGTTCCAGTTTTTTCGCCAAGCTAAGACGCAACCATTGACCGCTTCGTCCCCGCAGCGCTTCGGAACTACCCACATTTTATAACAATAATGTAGAATAGATATCGGGAAGCTTTTCGATTTCGAAGGCTTGTTCTTTGAAACTTATGGTATAGTTAACAACGAAGGTATAATGCGAAGAAACTTTTTTAGCTATGTAAGTTAACTATTTTGAGCTATTTGACGTTATTTACCACTTCTGAATTACTTCTAGTAATTTGGCTACTTTATTATGCGTTATATACCTTATTTTTCATCCAAAAATATACACTTCAATGTTTCTGTACTTCATCACTGTTTCACTGTTTCTTAGTGCATCATTATTTCGTAATGTCCTCGTTCTAATAATATTTTCGTTGTAAACTATATCAGATTGAACAAAAATGACTCAATAACGTAACTTTTCAACCATAGTTCCATGCGGTTACCATAGGTGACTGGCTATTTGTAAGATATTAACATGGTATGGTGTTGCTTACTTAGCTATATATAAAATTTGAATTATGTAGATAAAGTAAAACGACAGCTGTTTGTTAGCGTTCTTTTAGAAGTCTAGAAAGTTTACATAAGCGCGAAATAACATATTTTTTGCGATCGTACTTCACCAATTTATGATCGGCTAGAACAACACCTCTGCCTATTTTGTGGCAGCGCTACTGTAGCGGAGGAGCCTTCACATCGTTACAACAGCTCATAAACAGCGCTTTCATGAGTTCTAGTTATAAATTGTTGTAAAAAGAACTGACTTCGAAATCCACCGATGATCTTACAAAGCGAACATTCAAAGAATGTTTTACGTCCCATATTAATAATATAGCGGTGCTTTTGTCAATGTGGCCACAAACTATACAGTAAGACAAATAATTTAATAATTTATAGTCGAAAAGCTAACACAGAATGTTCTCTCTATTTAGAAGAAAGGTCTTGGATGGTTATGTACCGCTTGCGTGATCCTTGTCAATTGTTAACGATTTATTGGTCGATATTTTCAAAATGTATTTTAACTAGAAATTATGATTTATGAAAATGTCGACTAAGAAATCTTGTTTGCAGTCTCCTGTTTAGGTCTGTGCCTATCTCACATTACACTATCTACGATAACCTACTTGCACCAATCGATAGTTTAAGGTTTACATTTTACATATACTTATTATCAATAAATAAATGCTATAGGTATTTTAAGCTGGGTTTTTTACTGACTCAGAAAAGCATGCATTTAAATTTCAAAAATAATGTAGTGATTACAGTATAAGTGAAGTGACGCCCCACGTTAATAACGAGCGATGCTCATTAATTTATTGTGAAATTCTAGAAAGAATAGGAAACTGATTCAGGTGTGGCCAGTCTTTACTGTCATAAATAAATAAATAACTATTTAGTTTTTTCTATATTGGCGGTGTAAACAATACTATATAGTGAGTCAGTAGATTATCCCTGTTTTAGACGTTACGCCATTATTATATTGATGCAAGATGTAATTTTACTGGGTGTTATGTTTAATGTTTTGTATGGTTGGATTTTTATTTTTAAAGATTGCATTTTATATAGATTCGTTGGATGCCTGAATCATTTTAACCACGCGTAAATATCAAGTATAAATACAAACAATGCAATGATACCACACAAACTTGTGCAAAATGGTGCATTTCTTATACTTGTTTTTATTACATAGTGGTTAAGTTGGTACGTTTCTATTATTGTAAAGAAAAATCTTCGTACATATGAAAAGTTCAGAGAGTACTGTGATGCCAAAATATATGAAGAATACGTGTATAGTTAATCATTTTGTTAATTTATTGGTAGAGTCTATGTTCACTCTATTTATGGCTTTTTAGTAATAAATTTATTATTGAGAAAAGAGGTCATAGTTTTACTTCTCTATAACCATACTATTATCAGGAATTTTCAATAAATTGATAAGTTGGTTCTTCTCCACTTCTTTACTTACAACAATTCGATGAAAAGCATCGTCCATTATCATAAATAAAAATGATTTATCATTAATAACATTTGGGTGTTCTAACAAAATAAATATACTTTTTGATGTGAAATTAATATTTAATATAAAATTCATATTTGCATAATTTATTAGTAATAGCATAATCAACTTGTTCGTTCAATAACCCGTGTAGAATCCAAACAAAATACACTACACTAGTATATTTTAATTTAATACTTAAAAGTCATATTCCCATCGCATTCATTCATAGGTAACTTATACAAGGCATGCATTGTGCTTCCTTAAATACTTGTTAGTAAGGTACAAACATCGTTAAAAATTAATACTATAAAATGTAAATAGCACTCTGAATTAACATGAAAAAGTATGTTTTACTAACAATCCGTCAAAATTTAACAAATCGTAAATCTGGAAATAGTAATTTCAGTTTGCTCTGATTGGTTGTCAAGTCTCAGTATTTCCAAAACGATTCATTATAATAATAAAATTGTCCTTAAAATAAATCTATATATTTGGTATGCGCAGCACCAAATTATTGGAATGTCACTGTATTTCTTAGTTCTAACTTAATGCTAAATTAAGGCACTTATTTGTGTACATCAGTTAGTTTATCACAATGTGTTTTTGATGATATTTCCTAAATATTAGAAAATAATGTTAAAATACAAAATAGAATAATGATTATACTGCTGAAAAAGTCTGTAAAATTATCATAAAAACAAAGAAATTAAGTAAAAAGACGTAAAATAAATGCATAAGAAAGAAGTACATAAAGAGGTGATAAAAACATTCTTAACTAATTCATAAGGTCCGGCTCAACAAACCATTAAAAATTAACTAAATAAATAAAAACTAAATTCGCTAAACACTTTCACCTAAAAATTGGGGTGACCCCAATAAATCGTCAAATGCTATAGGTACCATTACTACCATTATCTATTTAATCACACTGTCATATAAGCTAAACTAATACGGGTCTAAAAGGAGAAGGAAATAAATTAGAACATTGTTCGAAGTACATACGCAACTTAAGATACATTTCTATTTTCATCCATGATACTTGTTTAGCAGTGTCATCTCTACTACTTGGTAGTTTCCTAAGACTTGGTAAAGAAAATAGCGATGTCTTGGCTATCGCGTAGGTATAATCTGTGGCATAGTTAACAACAATTAGTACTAAACCATTTTGTGCGCTAATATTAGTAAAAGGTACTACCACTTGGTCATTTGATCTGGGTGCTTATTCGAGAAATCTAATAAAAGAATAAAAAAGAATAAGCTGCGGGTAGTTTTTCGAAGTGCCTGATAAAATAGGACCCGATCGTGGTGCTAAACCTACATTTCAAGAATTCTCAAGTCAGCACCCCGGAGCTGCTATCAGAAACTCCATTAGTCTCCTTATCATACTTCATCACACTCTCACAGTCCAAATAATCCATGTTAGTCATCTGCCTTCTCAACAAAAGATGCGGGGTTTTTCGGACCTTTTTCTCCTTCAAAAACTTCGGAATTATCAGCTTCCTTTCCATCATGTACTGTATGATGATTCTTTCGAAAAATAATGCTAAAACAAAGTTGAAGGCAGCTACCGCTAATACTATATAACTCATGAGAGAGTTCAAAGGCATTTTTAGCTCCAAAAATTCAGCTAGCCAGTCGGGCGGACTCACAGTTATGTAAATGCAAATACCTAACATTATAATCATACTAGACATAAGTTGTTTGTTAGTAACAATAGATCTCCTATAAGGTGCGCCGTGACTAAAAACTATCGGCATAATAACGTATTGGAACATAGATACCGTAAAAATAGCGTAATTCTCCCAACATTTATTCGCTTCTTCCCCTTCGAACGTGTGCCTCTCATACCAAGGGAAGTAAGTCAAGGCGTAGTAACTCAGAAACTGGGCTGCAGTTATCAACAACATCTGTCCTATCAGCGACAACAACGGCTCTAAACCTAACAGCGAAGTTAAAGGCGGTATTTTGCATAATTTGCCGGTGTAGGCTTCGGTCATGCCGAAGAAGAACGCGAAGTTGACGATCAATCCGACATCGATGTACAGAAACTGGAAGTCGGTAAGGTTTGAGTCGAAGTAGTAAAGGAAGGCGACGGAAAGGAATTCGGTTAAGGAGTAGGCGATCATGAACTTGAAGACGCCGAAGGAGGTGCTTAGTGCGGCCCGCCCCTCCCTCAGCACGCGTGTCACGCACACGATGTCGGGGTGCTGCGACGTGAAGGGCGCCGCCACGCTACTCTCCAGCTCCGACAGAGAGATCCCCGTGTGAGCGGCTCGTAGGGCTCCGCAGTCGTTCGCGCCGTCGCCGCACATGCCTGATCAAACAGCAATTTGTTTATTGTACAGTAGACGGACTGCAATCAAATGGTATCATGAAGTTTGTTGTGTTTTAGCATGGTCCACATTGCCGAAATACAAACTTCGAATAAAAACTCTGACATTTTGAACCCAACACGAGCAACGAGTAAATAAAATATTGGTATTTCTATATGGTTATGGTTTCTTGGTTTTACAAAATTTATTAATAAAAACGAATACTTAAAACATTATAAATTTACAATAAAAGAAAAAAATATATAGAAAATAAAGGAAAAAAATACACAGTATTTACAAATAGAAGACATCTTCCAGTGCGTCTCCACAAGACATGGTGCCTAACAGACTGGCAACGTTTCCTCTCTGAATGGCCAGGTTAATTTTACGCCCGAGGAGGCTGCAAGATCTGCGGTCCTCAGAGATCTCAATGGGGCGCACAAGAGGCTCTTGGTATCGAGGCCCCAAGTACCTATAGTCTCGAAACCCAGGGATGAGAACATGGTTAAGTATTTTAACACGTTTTAATTAACTTGCTTTCTTGTCTGTCTGTTTGTTTGTTTGTGGGTTTGTTTGTTCGGTCCGAATCTTGCAACTCATTTTTGGAGCACGTGCTGTCATTCGATTGTGCTGATATTTGGTACACTTACATAACCTCGGTGACAATGCAATATTATGATACCATGGAGCTGGTCTGATGATGGAGCCGGAAGGTGGCCATAGGAACTCCTAAAATACACAACACAACCTCGTCGTGTTTTGGCTCGTTGGATTTGTCTTGACAAGATTTTTAGATATACGTGATGTTCAGGGTCTCATGATGGAGCCGGAAGTTGGCCATAAGAACTCTTAAAAAACACAACATAACCTCGACGTGTTTGGGTTCGTTGTATTTGTTTTGAAAAGATCTTTAATTATATGTGATGTCCAGGGTCTCATGATGAAGCCGAAAAGTGGCCATAGAAACTCCTAAAATACACAACACAACCTCGTCGTTTTTGGGCTCGTTGAATTTGTCATGACAAGATCTTTAGTCATAAGTTATGTCCAGGAACTCATGATGGAGCCGGAAGGTGGCCACAGGAATTCCTCAAATACACAACATAACCAAATCGTGTTTGGGCCCGTTGGATTTGTCTTGATACATCTTTTTTTTTTGTCCAGGATCTCATAATCGAACCAGAAGTATGGCCAACTTCTGAACTCCGGAACTCTCTCAACGTCGCAACATAACCTTGTCGTGTTTGGGCTCGTTGGATTTGTCTTAACAATATTTTTAGTCATACGTAATGTCCAGGATCTCATGATGGAGCCGGAAGGTGACCGCTGTATTTCCTCAAATACTCAACATAACCTAGTCGTGTTTAGGCTTGTCTTGACTAGATCTTTAGTCATATGTGATGTCCAGGATCTCATAATGGAACCAGAAGTATGGCCAACTTCTGAACTTCAAAACTCTCTCAACCTCGCAACATAACCTTGTCGTGTTTGGGCTCGTTGGATTTGTCTTAACAAGATTTTTAGTCATACGTGATGTCTAGGGTCTCATGATAGAGCCGAAAGGTTATCTCAACGTAACAACATAATCTCGTCTTGCTTGGGATTTTTAGTCTTAGCAATTTAGTCCTACGTGATGTTCAGGGTATGTTGCAAAATTTAAATACGCTGGACACAAAATAATTATCAAGTAAAAAATATTAGGTAATTAAAAAGAGAACAAACATATTCTAAAAAGAATCACACCACCAGCACCAGTCTATATGGCACGAAGACTAATGAGTACACATTTCTGGTAGCCTCGTATGGCCCTGATATATTAATAATTTTGGCTTCATTTCTGTTTGAGATAAAACAAGCACCTACCTTCTAATTTTGGTACCTAGGTGCCTAAACAAACTAACATAATTAAAAATAAATACCACATCATAAGATTTATCAATTTATTAACCGATTTGAAAATGCCACAGTATTTGGAACTGCAGCCACCTCAAATTACAATCCACGAAAAAATGCCCGAAGACGTATCCAAAATCCACGTCATCATCTAATAAGTCTTCGCGTATTCGGTTATAACTGTTCAAAATCATCTCTCGATTGGGGTTGATGTCACGCCACGTGGTGTCGCCCATTCTCTCCCTACTCCTATTGCTTGGCTCGATTTGATCGCTCATTTCTGGCTCCTCCGGTTCAAAATCTTCAGGATCCAATTCGAAATATGATTGGTCGTTGTAGCCCTTTTTGAAAGAATTCCTAAAGGGTTCTAGTGCGCGGTGGTGATTGCTTTGCGAAACACTTGACTGCATTGATAAATCAGCTTTGATAGTTTAATTTAAGCGTTAAAAAAGCATAACAATATAAAATTATAAACACCATCAATATTGACCTAATATTGACGGACAATATGACATGTGCCTACAAGCGTCGTGTTTATGTCACAAATTCTGCTTAAGGAGGATTTACAAAAACGGTCAGTGTTATGTACCCTAAGTACGTACCTATTTGCTTTGAATCAGGGATTGGAACCCTTACGATTTTGATCAACGATATCTCGTACTCTTATTGTGCTATAATTAGAACGTTTGCAAATCCAACAGGGTAACCCGTTTTTATCCTACTTAAATGTCTCCATGTTAACCGGTTGCCTGGAAGAAATTGCTACCTGAGCAATAAGGCCGCCAATTGTACTATTTTTACTTCTGTAATTACTGTATGTTTCTGTCTGTGTGCAATAAAGTATATTTCATTCATTCATTCATTCATTCCCTATCAAGGAATCTGATAAGTATATATTTATTTTAATTATTATTCTGTAAATACTTAAAACCCAAACGACTGAAGGGGTTTTTCAACGGGTAGTCCGGCCCCTGCTTTGAGCTGTTGTCATCAAGGTTCTCATTAGGCGCCCACTACACTCTCGTCCGAAGTTCTTCGACGAAGTCTCACGAAGTGTCAAATTGGTGTCAAAGTGAAGCCCGAAGTTGCACGAAGTGCCGCTCTATACTCTCGTCCTCGGCTTACTTCGATCAACTTCGCGAGTAGTGTAGTGGACGCTTTATAATATGATATAACATGAGGATATAATACGTTACTAACTGACTGACCATAGACGATTTATTTAACAAACTGGAAGTATTCCTACATCGCTTGGTCTATTAAAGATATCCCAGCATGCGACCGACTCTGCATTGCTCTAATGGAGGCTAATTCTCACTGTCACGCTCTAATTCGTAATTTAAATTCGTCCGTCCTTTTCACCTTAAGATTAAAAAGGGTCAAGAGAAGGCCATTTTAATATTAGAGCTGTCAAACATCGAATTTGAACCTTATGGCCGCGTCGATAGGTGATCGGACTGTTCATCATTTATTTATTTTATTTTATTAATTTACCATATTTTATGAATTATTTTTAAAGTATAGATTAGTAGCAGACGATTTGCGAAGAAAAAAATAGAATCGGTTGAAAAACTAATTTACAGTGATTTTTATAGTTTCAATATGTCTGTCTCTTTCAAAAACGATTTTTTGTATGGAGATTATATGGCGTTACTAACAAATGACGTCACAAGTGGGTATGTGCCTCTCTGTCTAATCTTGAATTTCAAACCTTTATAACTCGGTAAATTTTAAAGATAGAGCAAAAATTCTTTTAGTGTTTGATAGCAGAAACTAAGAAGTTTGGATTTATAAAATAAAAATAAAGTAGTCCGATCCCCTACTGCACAATTTTAGAGAGCACTTAAAACAATTCATCTCCTCTCTGTCATTGGTCATAAAAACGAAAAGGATAGCTGGATTTTAAAATTAGGATTAGAGTATGACTGTGTGAATCGGGGCCAATGTATAATATAAGGAAAAAAACGTATTCCCTAGTAACTATTTTTTTCCCTGTATCGCAAGGATTAGGCCTTCCACTTAATGCAAACAATTTGATTAATTGTAATACAATACCACAAAAAGTATCACTATAGAAAATTTATAAATAATTATTTTTTTATCTTTGTTAGGAGTGTGTAGTATACTATTAATAGTGTATAAATATATTGAGTATATGTATGTAAGCGTGCGAGTGTGATAGTTTTAGTATGTCCAATTTATGTTACCTGTATGTGCGAGCATACAGTGTGTGCTTTATATCGCGCTAACTAGGTACGTTTACAATTTAGTTAAACACTTCAGAACGTGACACCATTCTTCTTTGGCTCTTTGTGATTTGTATAAAAAAAACGTGTAACCGGTGAATTTTTAATCGTTTTAATCTCTGTGTAGCTCATCGAACTGATCAATTTTCCCCAAGGAACATAATCTGGCAGACGACAACAAGTTACATATACAAAACCGGCCAGCTGATCAATGACAAGACAACTTAATATGTTCCTTAGGGGGAAGTTGTCGAGTGTCATGGGAATTAAAACTATTTTTTCTCGGTACAAAGCGGGTAAGTAACTTTTTATTGCATAACACATACGGGACATACACAAAAAAAAAACACTATAATAAATAATTAAATATGTGGGTATATCTCACACACGGCCATTTGATTCCAAACTAAGCAAAGCTTGTACTATGTCAACATCATTAAATGTTTTTAAGAACTTGGTGTTTCAAGAACTGCTAGATTAATAACCTTTGGTAATGTAACTTTACTTTTTGAACCTACTTTAGTGAGTTTGTCTGCTTCTGACCTTCTACTTTATTTTTTAAATTGAACCTGCGAACATTGTCGCTGGCTGTGTATAGACTTAAATACCTATAAGTATTATTATTATTTTGTTTGTAAGCGTATGTACACTGTTGTTGTATGTTCCAAATGAATAAAATAAAATAAAAATAAAATATGGGTATCAGACAGCTGATATACATTACTTAAATAGATAAATACATATATAGATTTTGACTTGGGCGCGACCCTGCACTTCGTAGGCATGCGTACCACCAACCAGGCACGGGGCCGTGATAATACTAAGCGCGCACTCACCGACGTAGTAGCCGAGCGCCTGGTACTCCAGCACCAGCCGCTGCTTCTGGTCGGCCGCCATGCGCGCGAACACGGCGCCGCGCGCCAGCACGCGCGGGACCAGGGCCGCGTGCTGCTCCAGTAACACCTGCAAAACAAATCAATAATCCATACAACGTGGCAGCTAAAAACGCTAAACCTCTCAGGTGGTGGCTCCGACCATGAAACTGAACAACTTTTGTTCCACAAAATATAAAGGAAAATGACTTTTCCTACAAACTGATCAGCTGATCGAGTTGATGACTGGTTGAACCTTCATCGACACGAAAATAAAAAAACTAATCAGGCGTTCTCGGTTATCACTTCTCGTTTTAGCGAGCCGGTGACTACTAAAGTCTAGTGGTGTATATTGCCAACTTCGGACACTGACCCGCTTGATTTGCCAGACTGAAAACTCAAACATACGAACCCGCCAAGCGTCTCCAGTGACCACAATCTTATAATCCGGTGCCGAAGCTCCGTGTTCGAGGTCCGCCGGGGCCGACGCGCCCGACCCGCGCCACGACCCGCGCCCGCTGTCGGCTCCGCCCAGCGACCCGTCCGGACCAGCCGACGACCGCTGGAGCGCCACGCGACCGCCTATCAGCACCTGGGGGATTGACATTTGAAAATTCATATTTTATACTTCACTATCGGTCCTCCCGCTCGCGTTATGTAAGATTTTCCCGTGGGAATAAGACTTTTTCCCGTAAGAAAGAAAGAAAGAAAATATTATTTATTATCCACCAATTTAAATCATTTTATACTTAAAATTAAAATTATTAAAACTAAAGGCGGATAATAGGGAACGTCTCAGTATATGCTGCCACCGGAACAAGTCCCGAGGCGGCCCTGTTTTTCAGACGCCCCTTTTATCTGTGGTTAGTGATTTTATGATAAATGTGTATGTTTGTATTGTGAATATTTTTGTGCTAAGTGTGTGAGTATGGGAGAGAACAAGAGAATAAGTGGTATTAATGTTATGTGTAGGTTAGTGTGTCTTTTCATGTAAATACAGCGTTTGTTTTTTTTTTTATTAATAAAATTTAAATTCTAGTTTTGAATACGCCTACAACTAATCAATTTCAATTTTAATTTTGGGTTACATTGAATGTAAATCTTAGAGGTTCCGAAACCTGATAGGAATGCTTCCAGGATTCTGTTGCGGTTTGTCTTTTTAGGAGCGCTGCTTTGTATTTATTTTTAAAATATATTATTCCTGTCTTCTTCCTAAGGGGAGGAGGCAGATCGTTCCAGATCTTAGCGGCATTCCTTTTAAAGCAACCTCTGTACCGTGAAGATCTATGTTCAGGTACTTTTAACAAATTTTGTGATACAGAACGGAGGTTTAATTGTTGGACTTCTTTAAGCCATGTTAGTTTTTCAAATAAATATTCAGGCTTTTTGTTCCAGATCACACTATGTGTAAGACTCGCATAGTGGAGTTCTCGTCTAGCTTTCATATTTAGGATAGATTTTTTGTTTAAGTAGGGAGTAATATATTCGCGTTTGGGTATTTTTAAACTAAACCGGATACAAGCATTTTGAACCCGTTGTATGGCTCTTTCAGTAACTGCATTTATCCTAGGCCCGTAAACTGAACTGCAGTAATTAAATGGAGAGAGTACCAGAGAATCGACTAGCATCATTCGCAGTTCTTCCGTTAGGTATGATTTTATTTTATAGAGTGTTTTTAATTTAAAGAAAGCGTTTCTAATTTTTTCATTAATATGGGTTAAAAATTTTTGCTCACCGTCTAAAATTAAACCAAGGTTTCGTGCATCTAATACTGGTGAAATAACGATGTCGTTAATTTTTATTGTAGCTTTACTATTGATGACTTGCTTAATCTGATGTGTAGTGCCTAGAATAATCATTTTTGACTTATTTGGATTTAAAGCTAACGAGTTTCTTTTAGACCAATCGAATATGCTTTGTAAATCATTATTAATTTCATCTATTGCTCTAATTATATTTTCTTTGTGAAAGGAATGATAGATTTGTGTGTCATCCGCGTAAAGATGGTATTTGCAAGATTTAACACACTTCGGAAGATCAGCTGTAAAAATAGTGAAAAGAATAGGGCTTAAAATTGATCCCTGGGGGACGCCTCGTATAAGTTTACCTGTTGCGGAGTATTGTTTTTCTCCATCATTACCTTCAGTAACTACGATTTGTTGTCGACCATTCAAAAATGTATAAAACCATCTGCAAGTATCATCTGTAAAACCGTAAAATTTAAGTTTAGCCAGAAGCATTTCCGAATCCAAACAATCAAACGCCCTGGAATAATCTAAAAGTACCATAATACTACTTTTTCCTTCATCAGATGCCTCCGTAAGATCATCAGTTACGTGCAATAATGCAGTCTCTGTTCCGTGTCCCTGGCGGAATCCGGATTGATAAGTAGGAATGATATTTTTACCGTCTAAATACATACGCATTTGTTTAAGGACGACTTTTTCTATTACCTTTGACAGTACCGGTAGAATTGAAACAGGTCGCAGATCTTTTAACTGATCCACAGAACTTGTTTTTGGTAGCGGTCTAACTAGTGCTGTTTTCCAGTTATCTGGAAAAGTTTTTGTTTCAATGGACCTGTTTACTATCCCCGTTATAATAGGTAGGGTTCTTGGTAGTGTTAATTTGACCATATCGATGTCTATATTATCGTGCCCCTTTGCTCTAGCCCTTTGATCTAGAACTATCTTATGTGTTAATCCAGGTTACAATCTATCTCCATTCCAAATTTCATCTAAATCTGATGAGTAGTTAAGGCGTGAAAGCGGAACAAACATCCGAACATCTAAACATCCAAATATATTTTTTTACATTTATAATATTAGTGATGTGATTTCAAATAACAATGGAAATGACACAAAAAATTTATAAAAAAAAAATCGTGATTCACACTTGTCAGCTAATCGAGCAAGATTGCCATTTGTTTGGAAGTTGTATCCTGACCTGTGGAAGATTATTCTAATCTCGGACCAACCACCCACTGGACACCACATTCTGTATAATTTACTAACAAACTAATTACGAAGAAAGTTGCGGTGCGGGGCGCGGGGAACGCGTCGTGATTGGTTCATGTCGCTCACGCAACGTATTGACAGGTCTCATAATTGGTCGAAACTGAAGTGAGCCGCGAGGTATTGGCCGCCCAGAGATATTTACATGTGCAAATGCACCTATGCGTTTCGGAAAGTAGCGCCCTGACATGTGGTGTCCAGTAGGTGGTTGGTCCGAGATTCTAATTGATCAGGAACAGGTGAATAACTGGAGTGACTCGGTCGGCTGATTAGTTTATATGAAAAGTTAAAATATGTGCTTGTGATTTTGGAAAAGTTCTACAACTAATGTGGTTTAGTTTTACGGAACAAAAGACAATTGACAGAGAGATTTTTGACTGTCATGCTATCTGCGTTTTTAATGTTTTTAAAGAAACGATGTGTGAAGAAACTAGTTCTTTTTCAATGTGCTTCATGAGATCAGCCGTAAGATTCATGCTATGTTTTCATTTGTCCCCTGCATATTTAAGTTTTCATCTATCTATCTATCACATACCAGCGGGTGCAGTTGATGCTGTAAGTAGCTTTGTTTTCTGCACTTAAGGTCTTAATAGAATCCGGCAATAATGTAAACAAGATAAATTTTTGATGCTAACTTTCCAAAGACAAACAAGACTTTAATGAGTAAAAATTAAAATATTGAATTGAATTATTGAGAGTTTTGTCGTCCGAGTATTTTTTATTAAATAACTATCATAAAGAAATGAAAGGGGGCGAAATGATTGTAAGAAGAATGTATGGTTCTTTGAAATGTGAATATGGTCAGGATTGATACCCAAATGTAAATAATTACGGAGTAATCGTGTTTAAATTGGTTTGTTTACATTATTGCCGGATTCTATTGAAAGGGACTTTTAGAATCTGATATCCGAGTATGGTGAATAAGTGCTCACCCCCTTGCGCTCGCTCTGGCAGTAGAGCTGCGGGGAGTGCCCGCTGCGGTCCAGCTCGAGCCGCACGGCGCGCTCCCCGCCGCCCAGTATGCCACACTCGCGCGCCACGCTTACTGCTGTATGCACATTGTCTCCTGTAACATACACGTGTATATGATCTACTGCTCACTTTAATGATTCAGAAAATCAGGCAAAATAAACGCGGTTTCGTGTGTTTGAGATAAGGCGTTAATATTTTGCTGTAGTCTATCTGTCAGGCAGTAAGAACGGGACAAGTCCCGACAAGATCCAGTATTTAATTTAAGAGTGTATTCCGAATCAGATTTCACGGCTCAAAGTACTGACAGCGATTACTCGCGTTCAGAAATCGCGATAATACGGCTCATGAGCGAAATCAGAACGGAACGGCGTTTGAGCGCGCTGAAACTGCTTATAACTCAGTCTTGCCAGATGTTGATTGCCGTACCAAAACTGGCAAAATTCTAAATTATTACTTGTATACGCATTAAAAAAGTATCGTACAGCTGTAAAAACAGCACTTTTCGCATGGCTAGTACCCAAAATAAGAAAAGGTATGCGAATTTTTAAAAATGGAGATGTAAATAGGCACATGAAATTAAAAAAATACAAAAAAGAATGTTTGATATTTATATTTATATTTTATCAGATTGCCAATGATATTTTATGTGTGTATGTGCCTGAGTCAAAACTATCGTAATGTATATATAACCAACTCGATACTTTTACTATCGAACATCTGGCAGCCCTAACCTACAAAACTGATTGATTTAAAATATTTCAGTAATTTATCGCCATTTCATAATTGAATAACGTGTTTTTAATTTTGTTCAACCAAATAAATATAAGACACGTTAATTTTACATTTAAACATTAAACATTTAACTTTTAAAAATAAATAAACAATATGTCAAAGTCGAATTTGACATTACGCTTACGTGAATTTCGCTCTGGAGCATGGGCGCCGTTAGCGAAAGATGGCGGCGGTCATGACGCAATCCGTGACGTCACAATGGCTGCCGTAATCCCAATGACAGTGATTCGGTACGCGGTTTTGGGTACTCAAAGTGCTGTCAGCGCGATTCGGAACGCGGCCTTAGACGTGCATTTATAAACTAACAGAATTCAGATGTTTGTACTTCATCTTTAGACAAACACTAAAAAAAAGCATTGTACTTCATTTTTAGACCAACACTGCACACAAATAAAAAGCTTCCTGTTTTATATCATAACAATGTAAACAACAATGAAAGATTTACAAAATATAAAAATTTTGCAACACAAAATAGGATCGTAACAATTTACCTTCCGGTGTTTCGTTTGATGATAATAGTTGTGTTATGTCAATTCTTTTTATTTAAAATAAAACTTGTCACATACCGGTGATCATAACCACGTGTATGTCAGCTTCCTTCAGTTCGCGGATGATGCCCGTGGTGGCCGCCTTCAGACGGTTCTCCAATATCACCAGTCCTACGAACTCCAAGTCCTTTTCAACCTGCGAAAAAAAACCAACATGAATATTTCCTAAAATTATTCAATAATAATCAAAATAAATTAAAAACAAAATCAAAGTTAGAGAACAGGACAGATAGAATAAACTACAGTACTAGGCGATAAATATTGAACATCCAAATAGTGTGAGCGAGACAGATAGTGGGCGTGCGAGTGAGAAAGCATTCGAGGCTGAGCGCAGCGCGCGTCTTGCTACAGCATTGATAAATCTGAAATAAGTCATGGCGTTTACCTCCTCCCTGGTCATCGTCTCCAGTTCCTTCATGGTGGTCTCCATGATCTTTGTGGCCATCGCGATGACGCGGTACCCCTTCTCGGCGTACGAGCTTAGCACTTCGTTCAAGTTTTCGGGAACTGAAAACAATATTCCACATTGTAAACACAAAAGACACGTGCATACTAGTTAAGGTTGAAACAGGTTCAGGGCGAAACTTTTCGAAACGCACATATAAATATCTCTGGGCGGCCAATACCTCGCGGCTCACTTCAGTTTCGACCAATTATGAGACCTGTCAATACGTTGCGTGAGCGACATGAACCAATCACGACGCGTTCCCCGCGCCCCCGCACCGCAACTTTCTTCGTAATTAGTTTGTTAGTAAATTATACAGAATGCGGTGTCCAGTGGGCGGTTGGTCCGAGTCCCCAGGTCAGGCAGATATTTAAATAGTGTTATTTTGTATTCGTTTCTGTGAGACTATGGCGCCTCAATACAGGAAATCTTGTTATGGGCTATGGAAGACACAAATAGGTTGAAATGAAGAGGGTTCTGAGCAGAGTTAATTTGCAACACTATTGATGTTTTAGCCAAGGCTCCCTGGGCACGTGGGCACTTAGATAACATTAACAGGAAGACGCTTTATATGTTTTAAGATTTTGTGGTTGTTCACTACAAAATAGGGGATCGGACTACTTTTATAAATCCAAACTTCTTAGTTTCTGCTATCGAACACTAAAAGAATGTTTGCTCTATCTTTAAAATTGACCGAGTTAGAAAGATTCAAGATTAGACAGAGAGGCACATACCCACTTGTGACGTCATTTGTTAGTAACGCTATGTAAGATTACAAAATTATTCTCTTTCAAAAACGATTTTTTGTATTGAGATCAATACAAAAAATCGTTTTTGAAAGAGACAGACGTATTAAAACTTTAAAAAATCACTGTAAATTCGTTTTTCAACCTATTCTGTTTTTTTCTTCACAAATCGTCTGCTACTAGTCTATATTTCAAAAATAATTCATAAAATATGGTAAAATATGCTAAATTTAGGAACAGTCCCATCCCCTATTGTTACTATGTTAGTGTAGGAAGACGCTTCTTTTACTGAAATTCATATTCGTAGAGACAAAAGGACGACGACGATGAGGTTAGTTCAACATTTTTACTAGTGATGGGCCGAACATGGATTTCACCGAATACGAACATTCGGCTGAATATTCGGTCAAACTTTCACCGAACCGAATATTCGGCCGAATATTCGGTTTACCGGAGCAAGTTTGTACGTGTTTACGCTAACCACGCGAATTGACGCCGGGCACACCCGCCCGCTACCCCTGCTTCCCCCGCTACACTTGTCATTATTATTGCATCATCCAGTGCGAAACGAAACGCCACCACGTGCATTTTTCATATCTCTTTTTTGTCTGAAAAGCTGCTCATAAATGTATGAAGAAACACTCGCCACAACAGTTTATTTTTAAAATTTTTGTTATAATAATACAAAAAATATGATTTATTAAGAAATCGTTGTAATAATGCAACTAGTTCTTACCAATATCAATAAACAGCTATTAAAATTTTTAACACAAATATCTATGGTTCATTTCTTACAGTAAATAAAACACCTGATGAAATTTTAATAATAAATAAGGTCTCAAATTGCTGTATCTTGATCCAAAAAAGAAACTGTATATTATTTTATTCACTTATCATATTTTCATCTACAGTTATAAGGAAATACAGCTACAGTATTACAAAAGTATAAAGCTACACAGTAATTTACTTAGGTTAGGTAGATACCTCTAATATTTAAATTATTTAACTACCTACATACAATATGTACGTACATGCATCCTATAATATGTACATGCATCGTTCAATCAATCGTTTTCATTCTAATAATTATAGCTCACTCACAATAGAGAAACTGTTATTAAAATCTTTAAGTACCACTCTCCCGAATATTCGGCAGGTTTACCGAATATTCGGCCGAATACGAATATTCGGTAAACCTGCCGAATATGCCGAATACCGAACATAAAACGAATATTCGGCCCATCCCTAATTTTTACTGCCTAAACTTTTCGGACTGTATTTTTTTTCTAAGCACTAAATGCAACTAGAAATGGAAGTTTAGTATGAATAGAGCAATTTCCACAGTTTTTTGTGGGCTTGTTTACCAGTGTGCGGCAGAGAGAGCTCGCTGATGGTCTCGGGCGCTCCCTTGCAGTAGGCGCGCAGCACTTCCTCCCCGCGCATGCGCACCACCACCGCCGAGCGCGCCAATGAGGACACGAACTGGTGCTGCTGGACCACGCCCAGCTCCAGCGGCATCTGGCGGACAACATCACAGTCAGGTCAACAAGGTTAAGGAAGCTTTTTCCTAACTAAACTAATTGCTAATTATTATTTCTACTAAAGTGATAATATAGTAGGCACGAACTTCAATTAAAGAAAAATCAATTTTCTAAAGATAATTTGGTTTATTGTTTTTTTACTTACATGGCAGTTAACTATGATACAATTTATTTCCAACTAAATTTTTGACTGCAACTGCCCGTAAGTTTTACCTTAAAAATTACAAAGTTTCATAATAACTTTAACTTTATCTCCGTAACTTTTTGATTACGTGAAAAAATAAAAAATACATGTCCAATACTTTTTAATAATCTACCTGATAGACAAAGAAAAAAGGAGTCATCATCACCCTATTGTACGAATTATAAATAAATAAAATAAATATAGCGGGCGTGGACTTCGAATAAACATTAATTTAATTTAACTAACTCACATGTATATCGTCGACGTTGATATTGGCAGTCTTGCGCGGGCGCAGCACGGTGCTGGCGACGAGCTCGGAGCCCTGCGCCGGCGCGTCGGGCTTCTCCAACGTCCACTTGATCGACTCGAACATCTAAGCAAAAACGATGAAGATCGGGGTGAAGTTAGGTACCTTGCCTTGTAACCTCAAAAGCAGGACTTTTCAATTCTTTACCTTAAGATCGAGCGGGTCACCAGCCAACTGTCCGTCCAATAACGCAAGGCTATGACAGGCAGCCATGCCCAGCTTCAGGTCGTGTAGGTCGTTCAGCGCGGCGGGGTCTCTGCCGGCGCGCGCGAGGCGCCGCGGCTGCACGCACTCGTCCACGGGGACCACGCCCCACATGTCCAGGCCGTCTTCTGTCAAAGTGCCCGTCTGGAACAAACGCAGTAATAAATCATTATTTTAACTTAGACAAAAACATCATCAACATCATATACGTCCCCACCGAGGGGCCCGAGCCTACCCTGAATTAGGGCGATTAGGCCTTAGTCGACCACGCTGGGCCAGTGCGGGTTGGTCGACTTTACAAACAACCTTCACATGACAAAAACATAATTAAAAAAAGATCTAAGATTTAAGATCTTTTTATTCTATTCTATTCTAAAAAAAAGTGATAATCTTTGTATGTAGAGCCTATTAATATTCTAAAAAGGAGCCGTTTAATTGATTAAATGAAATGCTGTAATTTATAGCAGTCTCCATAACTCACCACGAAGCAATCATTAGATCCACTGACGTTGACAACCCTAATCTTCTTGTTTTTGAATCGATAGTATCGATATCCGATGCATAGTGTTGAGGACACACTCATTACCTTGTCGAAGCAGAAGCAGTCGATAGACCCGCTGACGTTGACCGCCCTGGTGTTGAGGCAGGACACGCGCGCTGCCTTGAGGCGGCTGACGGCGTACAGGCGGCCCACGGTCATGGCGGCGGGCAGGGCGGGCGGGATCACTATGGTGATGATGTCGAGCGCCTTGATCGCTATGTCGCCCGGGGTTAGTGACCGGTAAGCCTGGAGAAACACGAGGCAGAAATTATTGTACAATAGGGGATTTTCCGACAGCAAATTTAAAAAAATAGTTCATAAAACTTCGATAGATGGCGTTGACGATTCGTGGATCCGAAGAAATCCGGCGGTCACCGAGGGTCATAAAAGGATTAAAAAAAAGAATCCACAAGTACACCTGGCGCCATCTATCGTCTTAATTAGAACAATTATTTTTATTTTTTAAAGAGCTGTCAGAAAATCCCCCATTCAAACATTCCTTCTTATCGTGTAGATTGTAAGATCAACGGAGCTTACATGGAGTTGCCAAAAGCTTCTGAAATGGCTCCGTAACGACTATTTTATACAGTCAAGACTTGACAAGAATTATAGAAGCAATGTCTCACTTCACGGACGATCAGATGATTCAGCCTGCAAACTCGGGACAGTCTTACAAAGTTTTCTGTTTTACCAGTGTCTTCCCACCGGGATTTGAACCCGAAACTTCTACAACGAAAGCGAAACGCTTTACCACAGAGGCAATTAAAAGAAATTATTTATTCAGAACGGACTTAAATCAAAACTAAACGTTACGAAATTTTTAAACTCGAAAATTGTGTACGAGTGTATTGTAGACTTACCTTGAGCGCGACAGTATACGCCAGCCCCACAGCGGCGATGAGCGCGAGGATGCCGATGAACTTGTACGAGTCCTGGTCGAACTTGAAGTCTGCCGGCGCCGGGTACAGGATGCTGCGCACGAGTTGCCCCTTCTGCGTGTTGTAGCCCGTGCGCAGGACTAACGCTCTGGATAAACAAGGAGGAAATCAAACATCTCTCTAAGATCCTCCTTAGGACGTTGAGGTACAATTCAATACATCACCAATACAATAGCTCATATACGTCCCGAATGGGGGCTCGAGCCTACCCTGAATTAGGGCGATTAGGCCTTGGTCGACCTCATACAACCTACTTATAAAATGTACTTGTACAAGTCAATTTGGTCCTACAAATATCATAGAAAAATATTTTGATGAATGTTATTTATATGATTTAGGTAGAAGGGATCGGGCAAATTATGTCCCAATGACCACTGCGACCCGAGATGGATCTATTGTAGACGAGCCTTCGGTATTAAATAGCCTCCTCTAGACCAACAGTTTTGAAAAAGCTGTTATTTGTATAGGTTGTACCTTTGTAGTCTTGGGCAACTACGGAACCCTACACTTTGCGTGGCCCGACACGTTCTTGGCCGGTTATTATCTTTAATTATTGAATGTTTTTATTCCTTTGCGTGCACGCAATAAAGTATAATTAATTCATTAAAACCACAACTACAGTATTCTTAATCTCACAAACTTCCGCGCAACCAAAAGGAGGAGCAATCTTTTATTCTCATCTTTAGTTGTTAGTTTAACTTTTTTATTGTATGTACTGTACTATTTTTATTATTTTTTTATGATGGCAATAAAATGCATTCTTATTCTTTATACCAACCTGACGGGTTCGTTGGCAGAGGTGCGTTGTATCTGGATGACCTTGGTGCCGCAGAATAGGACGCTGTGTGAATGCTCCTTCATGTCAAACGGCTTGTCGATGCGCAGGAGTGCCGTCTTCGTCACTGGCACAGATTCACCTGAAAGACGTAATGTATTTTAGCCTCAGGAACAAGAGGAAGCTAGAATTGTTGGCAATAGCTACTAGCTAGATTATATGGACCTTACAATTGCATTATGTTGTTCTTCGAATCGGGATTAAAGTGAGAACAGAATCAGAATTGGGGGCAATGTGAGCGCTAACTCTTGGACAATGTGAGCGGTAAATTAGGGGGGCTCTGGATCAGGGGAAATGTGAGCGCTAAATTTTGGACAGTATGAGCAGTAAATTAGAGGCTATATGAGCCCTGAATCAGGGGCAATGTGAGACTTGAATCGATAGCAATTTGAGCGCTAATTCTAATTTTAAAATCCAGCTATCCTTTTCGTTTTTATGACCATTGAAAGAGAGGTGATGAATTCAGACAAACGAATGATATTATTTTGAATGAATGATAACCTAAAATAAGGGCATAGCTGTCATATTAAGAGATTTTTAAGTCGGATGTTTTACGTGCTCTCTAAAATTGTACAATCGACGCGTTATTAAGGTTCAAATTAGATATTTGACAGCTCTTAGGATGGCCATCTCCTGTCTCTTTTTAAATTTTGAAAGATGAAAAGGACTGACGAACTTAATTTAAGGATTAGAGCGTGACTGTGTGAAATCAGGGGCAATGTGATCGGTAAATCAGGGGCCTTGTGAGTGTTAAATCAGAATCAATGTAAGGGCTGAATAGTGTCCCACGTGAGCGCACTGACCAGTAAGCATGCTCTCGTTGAGCGTGGCGCTGCCGCTGAGCAGCGCGGCGTCCAGCTGCAGCGTGCAGCGCGGCGGCAGCACGATGACGTCACCGGGCGACACGAAGCGGCTGTCCACGAGCCGCCCGTCCCACAGCTCCACCGTGTCGTGCGCTTCCACTGTCGCGCGGAGACTCTCTTGGTTCTGTGGATCACAACTCATACTAATAACGTTCATTTAATTTTAATTTTAAGAGCAACAGCGCGCATGGAATGGTGATCAAGTAAACGGTAGCGTTTAGTGATTGGTACTGCTCACTTTATATTATTTTTCGTAATGTTATTGTGATATTTTCTTTTTTTCTATCTTAAATACGATTAAAGGGGATGAGCAACCAAAATGGGCTTAGCCTTGAACAGCCACAGCAAAATAAAATAAAAATCACAAAACATTTTGAAATAATATATAATTTATGAGACATTTACGGGCTTACCGCGATATTATTTTTGATGAGGAGACCCGATATTTCGGCGCTGTTGCAAGCACCATGGTCGCGGGTAGACACTCTCATGGTGCTTGCAACAGCGCCGAAATATCGGGTCTCCTCATCAAAAATAATATCGCGGTAAGCCCGTAAAATGTCTCATAAATGTTATGATAATGACCGCGAAAGTTTAAAACTATATAATATTATAATTAATTTAGCCGCCTATAATATGGGAGTATCAAAATAAATGTAAAAAATAATGTTTTGTAAGAATTTCAATCGATTGATAACGCCAAAACTAGTGTTACCAAATACATTCTGACGAAAGTAATAAGAACTTTGATACTAAAATTCCAACATTTACGTGATATCCTTATTACAGACAACTCAAAACAGTCAATATTATAATAATATTTTTATGTTCATATTGAAGCCCAGAGGTCAAACAGTTTGGTTTCTGTCCTTTATTTACTAAACTACACCCAGTTTCAGATGACATCAGAAAATCTTTCATAGGATACATTTGCAGACACCTTATTAATCTTCATCTTTCTTTATGCCATACATTTCCGGCATTTATTCATTGTTTGAAATGGAGTGAAAGCACTCTTTTAAAAACTAAGACTAAGTAGTTAGGAGTCGGTCTTAAGAGATGATGATGATGAGAAGTAGCACTTGTAGGACAAACGCCGGTGTACGCTCTCCGCTGAGACGCATCACTGCCACTTATAATGATAAATTTATTCATCTAGATATATTCACACTGACGCGATATAGATTTAGGAGTTTGCTTATTAAGGAGCTGCGAGATGAATAACTACTTAGTATTTTCTTTCTCTTTGTTTAAATACTACTAATTTGTATTATAGTAGGTACTTACTTTTACTATTATTTGGTTAAATTTATGTATGAATCTTATAATTTTGTTACTGCGTTATACTTGATAATTATTCTTTATAGTAGCGCAAGTATTAGTTATAGTTAGTTACTGTTTCTCTGCAACGCAATGTTACTTTACATAATCTGTGGATAGTGTTGTTGGCTGTACCCAACCCTTTTGTATCATCCATTTGTATTGTTATACTATGTATGCAGCTGTTTACTTTCCCAAATATTTTTTTTTTTTTTTTTACTAGCCTACAGGATCCCACTGCCGCACAGTGATTCGTCTAGAACAAGCTGACTGGACAAAAACCATGTCTCAGTTTCCCAGAAATTTTTATTCCTAGTAATAGTTAATACATAGGTAACAACAATCCCAGGAATAATTAGAGTCTACCCTCATTAGTTAATGAGCATTGACAACGAGTATTTAAGGTAAGGGGTATTTTTGTATGCAATTACTTGCAAAAACGTCTTGGTCGTGTTAATTTCTCTCTGTTTTATGGTGCTTTGTATATAAATTTTGTGAAATGGATTTGAATCTTGAGGGTGAGTAATATATTTTGATACTAAATTAATTGGTATAGCTTACTATTATAAATTGTAAAAAAATATGTATTTAAAAAAAACTTGTGATTTTGCCTTGTTTTCAAACTTTAAAGGTCAAAAAGTTACTTGTACAAACCTGTACAAATTCTACGCAATATTTTTTATGGTACCTTTAAGTGTGTAGATTCTCTCCATAAAAAAATCCATTGCGACTTTTTTGCACAACTATTTTTTTTAATTTTTTTTTTAGGTCGCGTTTATAAAATCACAAGAAAGGATTTTTTCGAGGAATGGCTAAGACACCCTAAGGACAAACGCAACGAAGAGATATTTCGTTTAGTTTCCCTACGGAACGATCTAACTGGTGTGACTGAGAGTTCTATACGTGAAATGAAGCTCACTATTGCCAAGTATGGGTCACAAATACTGAAGAAGTGGGATAGCTGCACAAGGAATCGCGACCGTTTCCTAGCCAAAAAAAACAATGAAGAGTGACTGGAAGGTCCCGATATTTCATTTGATATCTTCGTTCAGCCTTCAGTACAACCATCGACCTCAACAAGCGTTTCTGCTGGTCCGGGCCGACCACATTTAGATTTCCATGAAGCTAGCACGAAGACCAAATGGCGAAGGACAGAAGAACTCGTGTATGCAGCAGAAGTATCGACAAGGCTATCGAGGCAACGGAATGTAGCTCGGGTTATCAAAGAAGTGACCAGTAGTGATCTTGATAAGTGCAGTGAGATTTTGAAAAAACTGAAAGTGACGAGGCAATGCCTAGGTGTTTGAGCAATGAAGAAGCATTAGCTTACTATGTAGACGCAAAGTGCACAAGTCACGCTTATAAACAGACACGGAAGTGGAGCTTCAAAGCGGGTCACAAGGTATTTCCGTCGTATTATAGTGTTAGAAAAGCAAAACTAGCTTGCCTGCCTCTAGAAGAACAAACTGTTGTGAATGAAACTCGTGCTGAAATCAAATTGCAAGCAGTTTTATAAAACTGCTCAGCGTTTGGTAGCAGCACTACATGAAGTTTTCAACAGCTTGTCGTGTTCTTCTTTCACGCTCATTAGCAAATGGGGTTGTGATGGAAGTTCAGGTCATAGCACTTTACCGATGCAGCTAACACCGATGAGTTTTTGTTTGTATTTTCATTCGTTCCTCTTCGATTACTTGATGAAAAGAACAATATTGTGTGGCAGAACCCTCGTCCATCTTCAAGTGTGAATTGTCGGCCAATAAAGTTTATTTTTGCCAAAGAAATCAAAGAGCTTACTGTTTTAGAAACCAACAATATTTTAGAAGAAATAAACAATTTATTGCCGACAGTTTGCAAGTTTCAAGAAAACGAGTTATCTGTCACACATGAATTGCTTTCAACTATGGTTCATGGGAAAGTTTGCAATGCTATGACTGAAACAAAATCTACACAGACATGTTATATTTGTAATGCAACTCCTAAGCTGATGAATGATGAAGGCAGAGAGTTTACGGTTGACAAAAGTAAGCTCTGTTTTGGTTTATCTACATTGCATGCTTGGATCCGTACCTTTGAATGCTTGCTCCACATTAGTTATCGACTTGATGTAAAGCAATGGAGGCTAAACAAAAGTATTAAAGCTAGTGTGGATCAGCGTTCAGATGAAATAAAACATCAATTTAAAAGTAGAATGGGGTTGATTGTTGATAAACCAAAACCAGGCTACGGAAATTCTAATGACGGAAATACCGCTCGCAGATTTTTCGATAATGCTGAACTAAGTGCTGAGACCACAGGGTTAGATGCCGAATTGATAAAAAAAATTGATATATTACTTCGTGCTTTGTCATCGGGATATGATATAAATTTAAAAAAATTTGAAAATTTTGCCTTAGAGACCAAAAATCATTACTTGGATCTTTATTCGTGGTATAACATGCCTGTAACTGTTCACAAAATACTTCTGCATACTTCTATTCTTTCTACTACTACTTCTGTTCTGAGTTTATCAAGACGTTTCATTTGCCTATGGGACAACTTTCTGAGGAGGCACAAGGAGCTCGTTATAAGGACTGCAGAAGATTTCGTGAGCATAATACACGGAAGTGTTCACGTATTGCCACTAATAAAGATTTGTTAAATATTTTATTAATTACATCTGACCCTGTAATTAACAGTTTAAGAGAAGTGCCTCGAAAAAGGTAGTAGTAGTAGGTAATTTTCGTTCTTATTTAATTTTAAGTTTCTATTTGTATTATGACTTTTTACACTAGTTTACAGTTTATTATGTGTGTATGTATCTGTCATTCACTTTTTTATACCTATATATTTTTATATACATGCCGATAATGAACTTCCTTCTATATAAATAGATCTTTTTTAATCAAGTTATTTTTTTATTTCAATTTCCTAACTAAATAATTACTTCTTAATTATTTTTATCTTGTTAGAATCCATAGAAATGTGAAACTGAATAAAACAAATCATGCAGAAACTAAAAAACACCAAAAATTAATTAAAATAATTTTGTCCAGTCAGCTTGTTCTAGACGAATCACTGTGTGCCGGGCAAAGGCCTCCCCCGATTTTTTCCACCGCTCTCTGTCCTGCGCATGTTCTGTCCAGTCTACGCAAAAGATTCCAAGTCGTCACGACATCTCTTTTTGGCTTCGTTACCGTCCTCGGGCACCCAGTGCATAACGACTCCAGCCCACCGTTCCGGACCCATTCTACTAACATGCCCAGCCCATTCCCACTTGGCTTTGGCAGTTTTCTCTCCAACATCAGCGATACCAGTTCGGGAACGCGGGTGGTGTTCCTGATTCGGTCTAGCCGTGTGACACCTAGTATGCTACGTTCCATTGCTCTTTGGCAAACCTTGAGTTTGGACTTTTGACACTCGGTGAGCGACCATGTTTGAGCACCGTAGGTTAGAATAGGCAGGATACACGTAAATTAAATAAATAAATTAAAAATGATACTTCTAGCCTATAGTTTTCACGTACCTTCTTCGTCTGTATGACAGACGTAGCCACGCCGAAGGAGGACATGAGCACGACGGCTATACAGTAGTAGTAGTATGGCTCAGCTAGCCACACGGCGATGGTGAACAGCTGGAACACGTAGAACGGGTTGAACACTTCCAGCAGTATCAGCGTCAGGACCGACTGCACCGGCACCTTGATCTCATTCAGGCCGTAGATGTTTAACCTGGAGGGAAAGGAATTGTCAATGTCGTTATAACAAAACCGCCACCGTAAAATGTGGCCTATATATTAAATGGAGGATCTTAACAACGTTAAATACCGCTTGTGTTGTAATAGGGAACATGCACCATTTTTTTGAATTTATTAATCGAAATATTTTAAGTTCCAGATAAACACATAAAAAATAATTTTCCAAATATTTTGCTCAGAAACAAAATTACAAGGCTTCAAAGTTGATGGTTAGACAGAGAGGTCCGACGAGACATCTGACGTCATATGTGTCGCGGGCCATACATCCGCCATAAACTAGTTTGTTTTACGATCAATTTCGTTTGTTTTGACTGTCAGTATTCTATTTTTGTATACTTTCAGATGAACTATGAAGAAAACTAATATTTTTTTATGCATATTCCCTATTGTGTGGTTCTCGATTACAGATTCCACCCTTCCCGTGGGTGGCATACAAACAAACAAGGCGTCAAAGGACTTGAGCATAGTGCCAGCCACATAGTCACAAACCAGCATCCTGTCACTAGACGATAAACCAGCATCCTGTCACTAGGAGATAAGCTGGCGACTTATTACTAGGTAAAAAACTGGCATCCTGTCACTAGATGATAATCTGGTATCCTGTAAATGAGAGGATTTAATGAAAGCTACTGACAGTGCGGTACGCGTAGCTAAATTTCAGGACTAGACCATCTGAGTTAAGCTGTCGACTCGAAAAGATTCTGTTAAAATGTAAAAAACCGGTATTCTATCACTAGGTGATAAATACGCATCCTCTTAAGAGGGAAGAATAGATTCGCGATTCTAACGAAAAATGTATTTAGGAAAACATTTGCTACCGCTCGTGCGCTCATGCCTCCGAGAGAGAGAGAGAGAGAGAGCGAGAGCGTTGCAACTCGCGACTGACAATAGGTACTATTCTTGATGAAATTCCCATTTCGGGAGAAAACTGTTTCCACTAACTAAATTTCAAAAAATGTCGATCGTTTTATCACAATATATTTTCTAGGTTTATAGGTTTCGCTTTTTTTTTAATACATTGTTTTTGTTGAACAAACGACTTAATTCGACACAGTTTTAATCACAAAAAAAAACGTTACTTGAGGTGCTGTAAGTTTGAATCTATAGCAAATTTTGAAAAAAGGAACAGCTATAAACATTTATAGTCATTTATTAGTCATTTATTGTGTCAATAACATACTAAAAAATCATGGAGATTGGAAAATATTTAAAAGAGGACGTTTTCTCTTTTTGTATGGACGAGCACGTTCTATTCTTCCCTCTTAAAACCGGCGGAGGTGTGGTGGTGGAGGATGGGATTATCCTGTCACAAACTCATTCAGTAGGTATACTCACATGCGCGCGCGTCGCTCGCTGCTGGGTGCGCGGCTGCCCATGGCCTGCAGCTGCGAGCACGTGGCGCCGCGCTCGATGCCCACGAGCAGAGACCACTGCGCACGCGCACCGTCCCACACCAGGTTCTGCTTCTTGTGGCGGAAGTAGCGGTAGTGTTGTACAGCTAGAAGATATCGGTGTCATTAGACAGGATGACACTATATAAAAAATTTAAACAGTTCAACTATTTATTTAATTTTTATATAAACTTCCTTCATCGTGTGAGTTATAAGGTCGACAACCGACCTCACAGACCCTGGTGTCAATGTAATGGAGCCGCCATAGGCCATTAAATTGAGTCGCGTAAAAACTGACGAATCTAAGTGATGTAACAACATCCTATGGAAATAATTAATATTTGATTTGACTAGATAGTAGCCAAAGGACTAACGGATCATATAAACTGATATCCGAACGCAGCTCTAACTAATGTCTGTGACTACTATGGCCACGAATGTATTTACTCGTAGATCGCGCGTGGCCAGTAGAAATACTGAATCAATTCAAACGAGTTGTCACAAAAACAGCACATTGATAGTAGGAGACTTACAGCCTCCACGGCCGAGTGGTCGAGATTTCGACGCCCATTACGAAGGTTCTGGATTCGATTCCCACATTCAAGCAAAAATCTCTTGAGATTTTCCCCAGTTCGGTTAGGACTTTGCAGGCTGAATTACCTGATTGCCCGAAAAGAAAGATGATTCCGTGCTTCAGAAGGTACGTTAAGCCGTTGGTCCCGGCTACTATCTAGTCGTTACACGAGCCAAGTCAGTGGCCTTTGGCGGCTCTATAACACTGACACCAGGTTTTGTGAGGTCGGTTGTCGACCTTACAACCCACACGACAATGATGATGATGAATGGCGAGGTAGGTAGGACACTAATAAATGCTTACTCAAAGTTGTCCCGTCATCTAGGTGTACGGATGTTTGCAGGTCCTCAGCGATTTCGATGGGACTTTTCTCATTTTCAAACTCATCTTGGAATCCTTGGTTTAATGACCCACTGAAAAATGGGAATTATTGAAAATATTTTAATTTCTCATAGTACCAGTTTCTTATTAGTTTACAAAACTTACCAATGCAATCATACTATCAAGTACTATAATAAGTGACTCACCTTGTATCTGCAATGTTTTTGTCCAGTATTTTATGAATATAGAAACTTTTGCATTTCCTTTGATATGTTTCCTGTAAAGTTAAAATACTTTTGTTTTTAATTGAACGCGATCTTGTTAGTTCTCTTAAGTAAAAATACTTAAGAGAACTAACAAGATCGCGTTCTCTTCAGATTTTGAACAGGATACAAGGTACGTCTTTTTTTGTGGGTACATCTTTTAAGAAAATCCAATATTTTAAACAGATGCACGCTATCCTTCTTCGTGATTGGTGAAAACTTACGACTACAAGCACTTTATCGGCCAATTGGAAGCAGCACCGCTCCGATGTTGCGTACAGGAACCACTTGGGGCACCAGTGGAAGAATAGGAAGGGGATCCCGCAGCTCAGGACCGATAATATGTGCACTAGGATCGTCCGCCATCGACTTCTTCGGAACCCATATACGATCTGAAATTAAATACATATACATACATATAGCCACGTTATTATCCCTAAAGGGGTAGGTACAGCTTTAGTTATTCGTAGCTCGCACGTAATAAAAGCCGGCTAAACTCAAATCGTTTAAGATTTACCCTGTGGAAATAAAATTATTTCCCAAGTAAAAAAATTGCCTAATAAGTATTTGTTAATTATTGAAAAAGAGGTGGCAGGGAAGACGTGGACAAGAAGGGCAAGTGGCAGAGATAGTTGGAAAGCCCTGGAGGAGGCTTATGTCGGAAAAGACAATCCAGGGAAAGTAATGAATGTATTTTTTACACCTGGAATTAAGCTATAAATAAATAAATAATTACTGAAACTTGATAAGAGTTATTAATTGCTTTATGAGCTGTACAACAATGTAATAGAACATTGTGATAACCTTTAGTCTGAGATAAGCAGACTGTTTAGAAACAATATTTGCTGATTTGCTTGAATAATTACGTATAACATTATCTATCAGACTAGTATCTAGGTATTACATTTACCTTTTTATGTTGCTTTTAATTGAGTTATAATAATTTTAGATACCTACTTTAATTCAGTAGATACTAATATAAAAATGTATAAGATACATTGTGACACATTTAATGGTTGTATTAAACATTAATATAACCCAATTAAAAGCATACATAAAAAGATAAATAGTGGTAATATTATTACCATGCATCTAAATCTAACACTAGGTATTGCCAGCCTATTCTTCCAATAAGTGAAGCTGATTATTACATTATTAACTCTAGCTATCGGGAATGGCTGTGATATCATAGCACAGAGATAGCTTCTGTATCTGTAATAGATTATCCAATCAAAGATAAGACAATGGACAATTATTATAGAATATGGATGGTTCTTTTAGATTGAACTGAACACAGTCAATAAAAAACTTTTTATCTGAATTTACTTCCATTTTCCACATTTTAGAAACCATGCTTGGTAATTTGATATTCAATATAAATTATTTTAGAACCAAGTTAATAATAACTTATCAAGTTGATTAAAAAAAGAAAAATAATAAAGTACCTATTTATTATATTAAATTAATAAAGAATCAGATACCTATTTATCTGAGGGACATTTATCCAGTTGAAAAAAATAGTATTGTTATTTTCTTGCTGCAGACTCGGCTTTATGGAATGACGTAACACGTGGCGTTACATCATCCCATAAAGCCCGCGAGTGGGAAAGAGGAAGTTTTACAACTGAGACTACAGCGAGGAAATAACAATACTATAATATATTTTTTAATGTAGACATGCTGATAAACAAAGTACCTGGTCAAACTCTGGATCAACATTGATAACCTGGGTGTTGAGTTGGAGCAGAACTTCATTCCGATCCCCAACATCATTGTGTATGAGGGGCTGAATGTCGTCATCTGAATTCATTTTTTAGTCTTTTCTATGTATCAATATTATATAAATGCAAAAGGTTTTTTTATGAACCAAACATTTCTATTGACCTTGCCAGTTTTTTAATGTCACATGTCGTCCATTTTCAGTTTATTTGGGTACGGTTTAATCTATATTTTTCACTTCACTACATTGGTATTAAGTACTTCTTTCGAGCATGTGATGTAATATTAAAAAATACACAATTCCAAGTTGACTAAAATCTTGTTTCTATATAAGAGCTAAGAGTATCAGTTTTCAAGTCTTGTAAATGACTTATAAATATCCTTCTATATCTTAAACACAGAGAAATTTCTCTGTGATCTTAAATATCATTTTTATATAATAATTTCTTTCACTGTATGTAATCAATTCAATAACATTCACTTTTGTAAATATTTATTTTTCACAGTATTCATTGTAGCTCGCATTCATGTAGTGCCAAGTCTGCTACTCCCACATTCGGGGAATTCCTCGAAAATGATAGCGATAGCAAGGAGCAACATTGTTAGGTTACTTAACAATGGCTATTTTATTTATGGCAGAATACAACGCAGCATAGTCATAAGAAACTTATGACTAATGTTTTATAGTGCTTTGGAGTCAAATTACAGCATAGCTCTTTCTGTAGCTTATGATACGGAGCTGAATGTTCTATAAATACCAAGGTCAGTATTGTTAAAAATGAATGGTCTGAAAAACTTATAATCCTCTTCTATTCCAATAAAATAAAATAAAGGCGACCATCTCCAATAGCCTCAAAATGCAGCAAACTTCCTCAAAACATATGGTCTTTGTTTACTAATTAATAAATCACTTTTACAAGGTTTAAAGAATGTCGATTTGATATTATTATCGTAGTTCATTACTTATCACTGTTTTCATAACAGTACTTATTTTAATATAACGAAAAACTATACAAAAAGCAATAAACTTAGTAAGTAATAAAAAACACAACTCTATTTCACCAATAATATTATGCCACTGACTGACTGACTGAACTGACTGACAGCTGTCTGTCTGCTCTTGAAGTTTTGACATGAGTGAATGAGTGGGTATTAGGATTCCGTAATCCATCTGTACAACCGTACAACCAGCAAAAGTCCACTGCGTTTCCATTAAAACCTTATATTACTCAACTCGATATTTCTAACTAGACCAAAGCATAATGATAATAATAAAATTATTCACCGCTGCATTAGGCCGCCTGTTGACTCTTTATGTTTTTATGTTTCTGTTATGTTTTCCTGTTTTTGTTTGGTGTCAGTAAAGTATTTTTGTATTGTATTGTATTCATCAAACAAAGTCCTTTTGGGCACAGCAATTTAGAGCAGAAGAAGCGGCTGTTACGACTATCACCCCTACTACTGCGAAAAAAGGCGCTCTCTCTCAAGGTCTAAGGCCCGGTTTCCACCAAAGCGGAGAGGAGAGGAGATGTGTTGAGATGAGCTGCGAAGCTGACTGGCTATTTCCACCAAAGCGGAGAGGAGATGTGAGCTGTGCGTAGCGGAGAGGAGATGTGAATTGTGAGCTGTGCGTGCGTAGCGGCGAAACGCGGGTGTGGCGAATTGCATTCGCCTTTTGTCTCAGTAATTGTATGCTGAATAATTTAAGTTAAGATGGCAACATTAATTTGGTTGACATCTGTCATAATTGAATCTGACACTAGACTTCTCTTCCCTCTATTTTTGAACTGCTAACAGCAATATATTTTCACTGTGCAAATTATCATCGTATTTGTGATTATACTGAAGATAACTCTACTCCGCCGTTTCATTGGAACATCCCTGAACACGCATAACAAAACTCAGCTAATCCCATACCCCAAATTGGTGACCCCGAGCGTCAGCGGCGTGAGCATTCAAGAGCCATTTTTTGCCAGTGTTTTGCTGATATTTCTACGCATTTCGTATTGAAGACGTGGATTGGTTACTGTGGATCATCGAGGAACTCGTTGTGGTGAATATTTTCCATTTTCAAGCCAATTTTCATCAAGATTTTGGATTTTCCAAACAACTGACGACATCTGTCGGTGACTTCAAGAAGGTGCAACGCAATTCGAGTATTTCAAAACCACCCATTCATTGTTTGACATTTGGCTGCGTTCACGATAAACATTTTTTTTTATGAAGGCGTTTACGAAGCATGGTATGAAAAATTCCTTTTTTCTGCTGAATGTGTGTTTACGAAGCATGTCAAGATAATTCTGCCGGTGCGTTTTTTAAAGACTATGGTTATATTTAGTGCTAAAATTATTTGATATTTTTTTTTACTAATCGCAAGTTTTGGATTTTTTATTTTTTGCATTAACTAACAGTTGGTTTTTGGAAATATTTGTTACTGGGAAAATAATCTTACTAATTTTGTCTTACTGTGTGTTGTATTTTTAACTAACCGTGTGTAATATTAGGGTTTGTTGGGATTAGCTTACTAATTCTTTACCATGGCTAGTGAAGCGCTTCTAGCGGAACTCAAAATTCTAAAAACAGAAAATGCTGCTTTACAAAACCTACTTGCTGACAGCAAGAATGTTAAGACTGAAGTTTGTAAGATATCGGTCAAATTGCCTCTATTCTGGCCCGATAGTGCTGTAGTATGGTTTAGTCAGGCTGAAGCCCAGTTTCATCTGGCTGGAATCACCTCAGATATGACAATGTACAGTTATGTCTTAAGCCAGATTGACCAAAAACTAGCACGCGAAATAGAAGACATAGTGGTGAAGCCTCCCGCTACTGGGAAATATGTGATGCTTAAAGAAACTCTTATTAAGCGGCTTTCTTCATCCGAAGAGCAGCGTGTTAGGCGACTGCTGAGCATTGAGGAGCTCGGAGACAAATCACCGTCTCAATTCCTGCGCCATCTACGATCCCTAGCAGGAACGACGCTTAACGACGACAACATCTTGCGCCAACTTTGGCTCCAACGTTTACCATCAAATGTCCAAGCGATTCTTGCTGCTCAGGCAGATCTCAGCTTAGAGAAATTATCAGAGTTGGCTGACAAAATTATGGAAGTGTCGTTCCCTGGCACTTCTTCGATATGTGCGGTAGCTAACAAATCTACCACTGCTGCCAGCGACCCTACTCTTAAACTCATTCTCAATCGTTTTGATGAGGTAGACAAGCAGATAGCTGCCTTATCTGCCAAACCCCAGCATCTTTCTCGTGCTCGATCTATTTCACGGAACAGGAAATTTTCACGCGCGTCCACACCAGGCAAAGATTCCAAACGTTGCTGGTATCATAAAAAGTTTGGGACCAAAGCAACCAAGTGCTTGGCCCCATGCAACTGGAACTCGGAAAACCCGAGAAGCAATCAGTAGCGGCGGCAACTGGTTGCAATACTAATCAGCACTCCAGCCGCCGTCTTTTTGCCACGGATCAGGCCTCCAAACGCCAGTTTCTTGTGGACACAGGGTCCGACCTTTGCTGCTATCCTCGTCGCTGGCTTATAGGACAGAGGAAATCCTCTGACTATGAGCTCAGTGCTGCAAATGGGAGTAGTATTAAGACGTACGGCACTATCCGGTTATCGCTGAATTTAGGACTTCGTCGAAATTTCGATTGGCAATTCGTAGTAGCTGATGTAAGCACTGGTATTCTTGGTTCGGATTTTTTAGCTTTTTACAATTTGCTTCCTGATTGCCGATCCAAGCGCCTCGTTGACGGCACTACTGGTTTTTCAGCTTCTGCCGTGTCTGCTATCTCCGAACAGTCGAGCGTCAAGGCCGTAGCTTTGGAAAAGTCTCCGTTTGCACATCTGCTTTCCGAATTCCCGGAAATAACCAGGCCCCCTGGTCTTCCGAGAACCATTAAGCATAATACTGTGCATTATATAAAAACTACGGATGGCCCTCCAGTGTCTTGTCGCGCTCGGCGATTGGCTCCAAATAAACTTTCCCCAGCCAAAAAGGAGTTTGAAGAGATGGTACGCTCTGGAATTGCGCGACCATCGAAGAGTGCATGGTCGTCTCCCCTTCATCTTACTTTGAAGAAAAATAACACCTGGCGTCCTTGTGGAGATTATCGTAGCCTGAATGCCAGAACGGTACCCGACCGGTACCCTGTCAGGCACATTAACGATTTCGCCCATAGCCTTAGTGGAGCGACTATCTTCAGCACTCTCGATTTAGTCAAAGCGTATCATCAAATCCCAGTAGCCATCGAAGATATTCCTAAGACAGCTATCATTACCCCGTTTGGTCTCTTCGAATTTCCCTTTATGACTTTTGGTCTGAGGAATGCGGGTCAAACCTTTCAAAGGTTTATCGACGAGGTCACGCGGGGTCTCGATTTCTGCTTCCCCTACGTTGACGATATACTTGTCTTTTCGAAGGACGAAACTTCCCACCAGGAGCATCTGCGCATTCTTTTCAAGCGCCTCCAGGACTATGGAGTAGTAATTAACCCATCAAAGTGCGTCCTTGGCGCTAAAGAAGTGGTCTTTCTGGGATACAGCATAAGTGCCAAAGGCACTCTCCCTCCTCCTGACCGCATTCAAGCCATCCGGGATTTTACACCCCCAAAGACCGTCCAGGGCGTGCGCCGTTTTCTTGGAATGCTCAATTACTATAGGCGATTTATTCCCCAGGCTGCCAAATTTCAAGCTCCACTTATAGACGCTGTGGTTGCTACCAATGGTAAAGGTGCCAAACCATTTATATGGACACCTGAGCTTCTGGACCATTTCGAAGCTTGTAAAAGAAGCCTGTCTAACGCCACCTCGTTAGAGCACCCAATCAACGACGCGCCCCTTGGTTTATTCACTGACGCTTCCAGCGTCCACGTTGGTTCTTGCCTGCAGCAGCAGGTGAATGGTGAGTGGCGTCCCCTCGCATTCTTTAGCAAAAAGCTAACAGAGCGACAATCTCAGTGGCCTGCCTATTATCGCGAGTTACTGGCGGTGTATGAAAGCGTACAAAACTTCCGTCACATTCTCGAGGTTCAGCAGGCGATAATTTTTACTGACCATAAGCCACTTTTGTACGCTTTCGTACAACGCCGGGACAAGCTACCGCCCTCCCAGTTAAACCAACTTTCATTTATTAGTGAATTTACTACGGATATAAGGTACATCAAGGGAGAGAACAACGTCGTCGCCGATGCGATGTCACGTGTCGAGGCCATTGCCATAGATCAGGACTACGAAGACCTGGCGGAATCGCAAAAGACAGACCAAGAGCTAGCTAACTTACGGCGTATCGGCTCCAGTCTCCAACTTACCTCGGTAATCATTCCAGGTACTGATATTTCTATCATCTGCGATGTTTCGACAGGCAAACCTCGTCCTTACCTGACCCCTTCCTTTCGTCGCGCGGTGTTTGACAAGTTTCACAACTTGAGCCATCCCGGCGCTCGTGCTTCCACTCGGTTGGTCGCCGATCGATATGTTTGGCCCTCCAGGAATAAGGACTGTAAAATTTGGTCTCGATCTTGCGAAGCGTGTCAGCGCAGTAAGGTCACGAGACATATTACAGCTCCTCTCGGCAGTTTTGACACTCCCTCTGGTCGGTTTTTCCATGTCCATATCGACATTATTGGACCTCTGCCTCCCTGCAAAGGTTACCGTTATTGTTTAACGTCAATAGACAGGGTTACCAAATGGCCCGAAGCGTGGCCTATGCAGTCGATCACTGCTGAGGAGGTAGCCGAAACGCTTGTTAGAGAGTGGATTTCTCGTTTTGGTGCTCCATCAATCATTACGACGGACCAGGGCACTCAATTTGAGTCCGATTTGTTCCGACGATTGATGCATACCCTCGCCACTAAACGTATTAGAACAACCGCGTACCATCCCCAAGCCAATGGGATGATAGAGCGCGTTCACCGACAACTTAAGGCTTCCTTGATGTGCCATGGTGACAGCTGGCTTGACGCTCTTCCCCTCGTTCTCTTGGGGATGCGCACCGCTTTCAAGGAAGATTTAAAAGGAACTGCAGCGGAGATGGTCTATGGTGAGACACTGCGCCTACCTGGCGAGCTCCTAGTGTCCTCACCAAGCTCCAGCAATCTCGAAAATCCTGCTGATTTCGTTAATCGCTTGCGTCGTCACATGATGAACATTCGACCTATCCCAGCTTCACGGCATTGTGAACCATCCTCGTTTATATACAAGGATCTGCCCAACGCGTCCCATGTTTTCTTACGCGAAGACTGCGTTCGGCGCCCGTTACAAGCACCTTATAATGGCCCATTTCAAATCATTGACCGGGCTAACGATGGCAAAACTCTTACCATCTTGGTAAAAGGTAGGAATATGGTCGTCACTGTTGATCGGGTTAAACCTGCATTTACTGATGGCTCAGGCAGCGTTTCGCAGCCTCGGCCATTGTCTCAGCCGACTCTTACAGCTCAACAGTCTCCTGTACCAGCTAGTCAGTCATCTCCTGATTTTGCAGCTCATCTGACGCCGGCAACCGCACTAGCACCTGCGCCTCCAGAACCTGTAGTTCCCAACAAACCTTTGTATACCACTCGCTCTGGAAGACATGTTAAATTTAATAAAAAGCTTTATGACTATGTGTAATTTTAGATTTGTAAGTTCTTAAGATTTTTAATGACTGCTTTTCCTAAGTTATTAGGATTTTTTTTATTGTGATCTCAGAAAACCTATATTAAGAAATATGTCTGTCTATTTTAAGTCTTATTTTGTTTAAGATTTCCTTTTTAATTTTATAAGAATTCTCTTTTAATTGTATAAGTTTTGTAACTTATCCTACTCCGTGGGGGGGTGGTGTGGCGAATTGCATTCGCCTTTTGTCTCAGTAATTGTATGCTGAATAATTTAAGTTAAGATGGCAACATTAATTTGGTTGACATCTGTCATAATTGAATCTGACACTAGACTTCTCTTCCCTCTATTTTTGAACTGCTAACAGCAATATATTTTCACTGTGCAAATTATCATCGTATTTGTGATTATACTGAAGATAACTCTACTCCGCCGTTTCATTGGAACATCCCTGAACACGCATAACAAAACTCAGCTAATCCCATACCCCAAACGGGCATCAGCGGGGCGGGGGATGGGAGCGCGGGTGCCGTCGCGAGGCCCCGCACGCCTCTCGCCGCGCGCATCTCGCCGCTCGCCGCCCGGCTACACACTTCTTCGATCGGCCGCGCCCCGCTTGCTATAGAAAAATTAGACATCTCTCCGCTCCGCTTGATCCATTTCCACTGAAGCTAAGCGGAAAGGAGATGTGGAAATAACGAAATCTGATTATTCAAACACATCTCCTCTCCGCTCCGCTTTGGTGGAAACCGGGCCTTACCCTATGCGCGCACTAGCGACTTTTGTCTCTCGAGACACTATGTGCCTCTCTTTCGCACTCTAGTAAACTTGACGAGAGAGACATACTGTCGCCACGATAAAAGTCGCTAGTGCACGCATAGGGTATGTGACTAGCCGCATACTATCATTATCGTGCAGTGCAGTAACTTTTTTCAATAAACGGAACTCTTGTGCTCGAGTCCGATGCGCACTCTGCCGGTTTTATTTCATTCGTTCTTTAAGAATCAGATACATGAGAGACTGATCAAAGGAATTTTTATAATAATGTTTAACGGCTCTGGGTTCGGAGCCCTTTTGAGCTGATCAAAGGAACTTTATCTAGTGTTATCATGTCTAGCGAAATTCTACGGTATAAAGCGCTTATTTAGTAAGTCAGTGCTGAAAGAATTTTTTTTTTGTTTACACAAACGTGAACTAGAAATATCTTTGGCTATTTTATTGAGCATTTTTAATAGTATTTTAGATAGCAAATTTAGCAAGGATTATTTCATTCTTACACATTTTTCATATTATATCGTGTACAGTTTTCTCGAAACTGCGATTCAGGACACTTTCTGAGATGCGGGGGGGGGGGGGGGTGATGCGCCCCCAAGAAGGGGACGGAAGGTGCTTAAAATTGAACTTCACCCTATAATAATAACCTAACTATCCTATAAAAGAACTAGATGACTTGTACTAATTACGACTCTGGTAGAAATAAGCGATTAGTCCGTCAATTGGGCCTTTCTACAATAACAAATCTAGCTAGTGGTAGAGAACAGGAGCCCGACTTGATCAAATATCTTCCAAAATCAGTATTGAAATTATCTATACTTATTATTATAAAGAGAGAAGTCCGTACTGACTGACTGACTCATCAACGCACAGCTGAAACTACTGAAGCTAGAAACGCCAAATTTACACAGTATATTACATTTATGACGTAGGCAAGCAATAAGAAGGGATTTTGGAAAATTTGGAATTTAGAAAAGGGGGGATTCAAGTTTGTATGAAAGTCCGTCATATTAAAAGTTGAGATCATGAAAATTTGGATTTAGGCTGCGATTAATAAATGATTTGATACATGTTTTAGCTTTTTTATGAAATCTCTATTTTGAAGAGGAAGTAGGGATTAAATGTTTGTATGGAAAGTCTATCCTTTCTAAATGTAAGAACTTGAAAATTTGGATTTAGACTAATATTAACAAATCATTTGACACGTATTTTAGCAATTTTTCGTTCTTAATCCCTATTTTGAAGGAGAAGTAGAGATTAAATGTTTGTATTAAGAGACGAAAGTCTGCGGACCGACTTTCTGTGAAGGTTCCTGCTCTGGACGTGAAGCTGCTCGAGTTATGCACTAAGTAAAGTAAAATCACAAAGCAGAATAAAACCCGAATATCCTAAAGAGATATCAGTGCATATGATTGTAAATGCATCTGCTAAATGGGCTTTGGTGAATGAATTTATACGACGGCTCCGTAGCCCAGGTGGTAGTGTATCTGCCTCCAACGCACAGGGTCGCGGGTTCGAATCCCGCCCAGGGCAAACATTTGTGTGATGAACACTTGTGTTTGCCTTGTGTCTGGTTGTTGTTTATCTATATAAGTATGTATTTATCTATTTGTGTAATGTATATCAGCTATCTGGTACCCATAGTACAAGCTCTGCTTAGTTTGGGATCAGATGGCCGTGTGTGAAGATGTTCCCACATATTTATTTATTTATTTATTTTTATAACCACATGCTGCTGTGGCTTAGATCACGCGTGACAAGGTATAGTTATGTACAGCCCAAAAGATCAGTGTCCCAAAAGGACCGGGTGCATATAGCACTGTTTCCTTCAGAGAAATATTGTTGCACTCAGCGAAGGCGAACATGGAGCATACTCGAACCAGTGGATCAGTTCGGCAGGAGATGATCGGAGGGTAAGGGGTTATATTCCCTTCGAACGCACTACGTCTGACACTTCTGTGAAAGACAGGGATTAGCCTCCCAAAAGGTTACCACAGCGGCTCAGCCGTATCGGGAACGCTACGGCTAGTATCGATTGGACGTCGTCCACTAGCTTCGGCTTACAACGAGAAGCTTAGGCTTTCAACGAAGGGACTTTGGTTTCCTTCCATCGCTTGAGGCGCACCGGTCGGACCAGGGTCCGCTGTAGACAATCCTTCGGGATTTATATTTTTTAACCTTTTTCCTACACCTCTGTGGTGAGAGGAGTTCAGGAGCGTTCTGGAGGACAGAATGGGCAGTGTCTCACAGAGAGCGCGTTGGAGGGGCGTTTATTCTCACTCGTCTCGTAAATACTTTAACGGCTGGTTTGATGTAAAGGTGTGAGCGTATCGGGTCTTTACTTCTAAACTGCTGCCTTGCTTGGGATCTGAGGTCTCAGTAATCATCCAGCTGGGGGAGCTAAAACTAGTTCCCTCGTCAGTGCTGGATCTTGCTAGATCCTTTGTGGGATGGTAGTATAGAAGACACAGAGAGATTATGTAACTGTATTTATCAATACGGTTGGCATAACTTAAGAAAAAGGTTGCCCAGGGCGAGGGCAAGAGTGGCCGCCTCCGAGCAGTATCGTTAGAGAGACTTGGAAAACGGCTATTCTGTTGAGGAAGAGAGACTCAACGAAAGTTCTTATGAGAACTAGAAGCTTTTTCTGAGCTAGAGCTTGAAAAGAAGCTCAGGTCGATGAAAGACCAAAACCTGGGGCGATACGCTATATAGAGGGAATACATTGTTTACTCGATGATATTTCCTACATTTTTATAACTTCCCTGATGAACGAGCAGGGAGGAATTGATAGCTAGGAATTACATAGATGTTGTACAGAGACACTTTGTTTAATTTCGTAGTTAAAATTCCCGAAGAAAGACGAGCACACTGTAATCTTCTAAAAGAGCTTGGGTTACTCACACAAAGTAGTACGATTCCGCTACTAGATGATCATTGGCCAATTTTAATTATTATAGAGATCAAGTGTGCAGTTACAAGAGTAGGTATTTAAAAAATACTGAAACATGAACATTTTAAAGTTGGTTGGGATGTGTTAAAGTATGAATTAATGTGCGAAGCCGGGGCGGGCCGTTAGTATTTAATAAAAGTTTGGTAAAACTATGGCCAGTAACACCTTACAGCAAAACAGCGCGCGGGCTGCGGAGGCCACAAGCTACTGTAATTAGGGTGCGAATATGCCAAAACTTTACCCAAAAAAATATTGCCAAATTGTTTTATTTTAGTGTGCGCTTCCTGGGAATCCACTAAAGCTCTGCTTGATCTTTTTTTCGGGGATACGAGCGTGATCTTATTAATTTTAATTTTATTTTATTTGGGTGATTTACAGCCAGTAATAAGAATGTATAAAAAACTAAACTAAACAATGCCAATTATAAATCTCCACCGATATATAAAACAGTATGGAGTTAAGACTGGAAGAAATTAAGTATACACAGATATTATTATTATTGTTTTTGGGAAATTTTAATCATCTCAGCATTATTATTATTATTATTAATTACAATTCTGTGAGTAAAAAATTAAATAATTGTTCAAGTTTGACCTTATTATAGCAATTTAGAATTATGTGTGTTTGTATGTATGTACGCTTATACGATTTCTTATTAGAATTAGCACAGTAAATCTGACTATTAGATAAAATAAACATGCAGGAATACATTCCATTTTTTTTATAAATAAATAAATTATAAGTACACTCACCATTTGAATGTCCTCGGTGGTAATGTGTTGCTCCATACTCAACGTCATGTTGTATGAAAAAGTAAGTTTTCAATGCAGATCAAAATTTCTAAAATAAATCTGAAACAAAAATATTTCTCATTGAAATTTATTGATAACAGAGCAGAAAAACAGAAGTATGAATAAGGAATTATGATAAATTATACCTAACTTTTCCTACTCCTCATTCGCTCTGAATATTCAGTAAAATAATATTTTTGAAAATAAATGATTTATTCTATTCTAGTTTCTTCTTCATAACCCTTTACTGTAAAGTGTCTTTCTTTAACTCTATAATTTTATTTTAAAATTGCAGTCAAAAATATTCCAGAATCAGGACAATATATTTTTTAATTGAAAATAAAAATATTAAATTATATAATAAATGTTATTAGAAAAATTAAACATGACACTGCTGGCAGCACTGAGACTATATTCGAATTCAAACTCACTCTCATTCATTGCTCAGGTTTGTTTGTTGTGTGCACTGTGCGTGTTTGTGACAAGTTTGTGATCAAAGAATTTTGTGGTCATACGTGATAATTTGGCTTCAAGTGTTTTTTTGAATTGATTACATCTTTTTTAACATCTGAGGTAAGATTATTAAACATTTTCATTATTAACTCGCGCATTACGTTTGTAAAACATAACCTCTAAATTAGTTTATTCCTGTTTCTCTTTTTGTTTTATCGGGATTTCCTATGTGAAAATAATATCTAAAGCTAAATTTTAACTTATAAATAAGCTTCAAAGCCTATACTCCAACTCCCACACCTCGCCGCCCTGAAGACGACGACCACCTGACCGTAAATTAGCTTGTTGCTTGATTTTAATTAATTTTTCAGAGAACCAAAATGATCATTCCCGTGCGTTGTTTTACTTGCGGCAAGGTGATCGGCAACAAATGGGAGGCGTATCTTGGGCTGTTGCAGGCTGAATATACCGAAGGGTAAGTTATCATCATCCATTTCATCAAACTTAAATTATCTGTGTCACTTCTGGTGTCTCATTGGATACATAACCAGCGTAAGACAACACTACATAATTGAATTAAAATTTTAAAGAACGAATGATCAGTGTAATGTAAGTAATTTTTCAATCTTACAACCCAACAAAAAGAAAAAGCAGTTTAAAATTTGCTAATCCGTAGCAGTCAAGATTATTTGATTATGAGTTGCATATGATATTGATTTATTTACTTTTTAAATTAAAGAGACAAGATATCAAATGGGTCCCATCCCATCCACACCTAGCTACAAATAGATTCATAATAACAATTGGGAAGGGATGCAATCTTTAAAAAAATAAAATGTACACTAGCAGATCCCCTTCAAAACCAAATCGATTTGTTTTGTAGGATACTAGGTTTGTATATTTTAATTCTTAGTGAAGTTGCCCTACAGGTTTACAACCTTTTTGTTTAGGCTTTCAATCAGATTTTGATTTTAAAATTTCACAACAAAATTAACCCTAAGCCCCCAAAAAAAAATCCTGTATCTGCCGCTGCTTACATGTTATAGTAGACACTATATTAATTCTATGATATTATAACTGTATTATTTTAACAATCAATATCCAATTGTAGACCACACCCATATTTTCATGATTTCTAATAATTTTTAATAATTAACTCTGCGAGTTTAGTCTAGCTTATTCATTGCCCATTATACCATCCAATGAGCAACCAGAGGCCTATTCAATAAAACTTTGATTACAATTAACAATAACAAAGTGCATTATTAATAACACCTACCCTGCGCATTATTCTTATATTTTTTTTATGTAAGAACCTTCTAAGGCGTGAAATAGTTCTCTGAACCGAGCAGATCACCCGGCTGCACTCCGTCGCAGGCGTCCCCCATTAGACATACATTACACCTTCTACGAAGTATTAAAAATTAATTTTAAAAAAAGATGAATGACATTGGTAAAGCAGTTCTCAAGTTATAACGTAACCAGGAAAATTAGGGGTTCATTTTTATTATTAGATTATATATGCAATTTACTTTGAATTGTAATTTTGTAAGTTTTATTGAATAGGCCCCAGTTTATTTATCTTGCTTCAATTAATCCATATAATCTCTAGGTTGATGTTATAATTACACTTCTAATTTAAGGTTGAAGTGATTTCATTGCAGTACTTCTCTGTCTATTGTCTTGATGATAATCACTAGAAATGAGAAAAATGTCAGAGCATTGTTTGTCAAGTAAAAGAAACTAATAACTGGCTTGTAATACACAGAAAATAGTTTTACTTTACGGTTTTTCCTCATATTGAAAATATTGTAATCTTCAATAATATGGACTATTTATAAATAAATAAATTAAATAAAAATTTCAATTTGATGTATATTGCATTTCTGATGATATTGTGGTATATAATTCAAGCTTTTCGGCTATGCAATGCATGTCGAATTATAATTTTATTATAAATAACAATTTAAAAGTTTTATTGTATAGGCCCCAATTTAAAGAATCAATATAAAAGCGTTCGGGTGAATACTTGTAAAATTAGAACACAGCTAAAGTGAAAATTGATATGGGAAAACTTTATGGGCACTTTATGATTCAAATCAACGGCCCGTTACAGTCCACTGCTGGACTATGAGCCTCCTCCACTTAAGTGGAGGGTTTTGCCATAATCTCCACGCTTGGCGGGTGGGTTGGAGATCGCAGATTAAAAGGTTACTGTATCAGAGAGCGCTGCTGCCCGTTCCCTGTTCAATGTGTAGTCTCTAAGTCGCCTCTTACGACACCCACGGGAAGAGTAGGGGTTGGTGACAAATGTATTCTACTCTGCTGTCACCACACGGCAACTTCATGATTAATTGATTCATAATATGTAAAATATACGACATACTTTATGCTGTAGTCACATTGTATTATATTGCACACACTCACTGCATGCAACCAATAAGAAGTTATGATTTGTTACAGTGTCACTCTGTCTTGACAGTCAATTTTTAAAATACATTGACTATTTTGTAGTCTCATTAGAATTAGATACCATTTTTATATTTATAATATGATAATTTATTAAAATATTTTTTTTCCTCCCTTAGCTTGTCTTCCCGACATAAGCCTCTTCCATTTCTTTTTCATTTCTCTATGTCCTTTGCCACTCTTGTTCATATTATACCACATACAAATAATAACAACTTATAATTTGTTACAGTGATGCTCTAGACGCGCTTGGTCTGAAGAGGTACTGCTGCAGAAGGATGCTGCTTGGCCATGTAGACCTCATTGAGAAACTCCTTAACTACGCACCACTCGAGAAATAGAATGTTAGTTTTTTTTTAAGTGATTGTAAATAAGTAATTTTAAAGTCAATGATTAAATATAACAGGAAGACAAACAAATATTTTTTCTTAATTATTAATGTCATTTAATGTCATGGCATATAATAATGTACACAAATATTGTAATGCCTAATACCAAGTTTAAAAAAAAACTGATGGCTAAAAAAGTTCACAAATCTCTTAAAACTCAGCCAAACTAAAATGTACACTCTCAAAAATGCATAAAAACTGGTAGACATCAAAAAAATTTTCAACAAAAAAAAATGTCATGAATATAATTACTATGTAGGCTTGTAAGTACAATTACGCATTCTATCAAAATTTCTCTGAATTCTGTAATATATAGTAAAGTAAGACATTCGTTTGTTAGAGAACTCCATATTAACATAAAATAGGATCTGTGGCAGTAGGATGCATTCCCATTCATACACTAGATTAAATATCTGAAATCATATATTATCTGATAGTTTTATTTACTTGGATTATATTTTAATCACACTACATCTTGGCATATTGTATGACTGTGACTAATTAAGAGATATAGCGTGATATACTCGTAGCTTACAAGTGTTCGGAGTGCAGTAGCTCTGCGTACTCCGGTAGAGGCGTCAACGTGAACATCAGCATTCTGTACATGGGAGGACAAATGTAATGAGTCTGTCATTATCGAGGTATACCGACCATGGAAAAGTGCTTTTAATGTCGTATCATCATCATTTACTATTGCGTGGTAAATAAGGGTTATAATAATAATAATAGCATAACCATAATAATAATAATAGCATAACCATATTTTATTTTGAATGAAAAATGAAAATTTATCTTAGCGTATGCATATTCGCAAAGAAAAAATATAATCCTTTTCCAAAGTAAGTACTTCTACTGAAACTTGCGATTTCAGGCGCTATACACACTCTACTTTTTAATTTGATTACGAGTATTTATTTTTTCTTAACTCAAGATAAAGTAAAATATCTGTTTTGTCCGGATCATTGGGAGATGTAATTCAATGTAAGCTCAACCTGATGTTGATTGTACCAAGTTTTATCACGACTACGATACCCGCATCGAAGAACTAAGGACAATTTTATTGTTGCCAAAGTGAAGTAGTATCTTACTACGTAATGGTGATGTTGTGTTTTACGATAAACACCTCATTTTGTCCGACGAAGTTTCAAAGTTCCTACTAACTACGTTAAATAACACTAAGAACAAAATCCGCTGTAGGTTAAACGTCTTGTGGTGGAACTGGTGGAAGTAAATACTGTGATGTGACTAATTGGTCTGTATAGACTGAATCCAAAAGGAATTATTTTTAATCGAATGCTCGGTTCTTCCAACAACATCACTTAGGTTAGGTACTACTCATTCCATTGTGTAAGTACTCTGAAAGAGGAGCAAATCGAATACCTATTGCCTGTCATTGAGTTGGTCACGCCTCAAAGAATCTTCACAAGAGACGAGGGACCTGAACTAAATTACTTTGTTAAACGAGATAATTGAGCTGAGTGAATACCTAACAAAATTGTTATGCAGAAACTTACCTTTTCTCTTACTAAATACAGTTAGAAGAATAATATTAATGCTGTAAATGAGCTGTGTCAAGTATTGTTTTGTGCATAACGGGCGCCGCGTGGCTTAGCGGTAAGACCGTGTTGTCTCGATCTGGAGGTCTGGGTTCAGACCCACTATCAGACAAAATAACCTTACTTGATGATTGATTGACATGCTGATTGATAAATACTTTATTGCACTGTAAATGTGTTCAAAGGCGAGCTTAACGCTACAAAGCATTTTATTCCAGCTAACCTTAAGTGGTTGAGAGCTAGCAAAGAGTAGCGCCGCCGCCGCCGCGCGCCGGTTGAAACTTACGTGAATGTTTATTAAATAAAATAACTCTCGTTAACATGTTACACTTTGGTTAGATTTTAATCCATTTACTAACATTATATTATCATCAAGTTTATTAATTCTGTGCAAATGACATCGATTACAGCACTTCACTGAAAAGCACTTTAAATTCAAGAGGAACCGAAGGCGAACATTTATGAATGTGTAGAAATTGGACATATCAGCCAAGTACTTACTGACTGATATGATTACTATCGCCGACTTTCCCTGTAGGTACTTAAAAGAAAATACTGCATGCCTAGATTAGTTTGTATTTATCTATATGGGTCATACAATATAGTTGAGTTATTTTTGGACCTATTAATCGACAAATTGATTAACATTTTCAAGTGATAGTACTGTGATTTGATATTAAAAAAAAAGAGTTTTTGTTCATCGAGATAATACTAGTGGCTCTGTGAGCTGTAGACCTCGCGAGTATTTTTAATTAAATGGTTAATTTATGTTTTTTTACGTATTAAACCCTCATAACTCCGTCATTTTAAAAAAAAAACAAAAACTGACTCCTATTAATTTATCGAACCTGCTCACAAAATTTCACGATAATCGGTTGAGATACCTACAAACTTAGGGTCATGGTCATGGCCTTTGCCTAAAATAAGACAAAGAAAGAACATCGAAGCATTTACATTTTGCAAGAAAAACATGAATACAAACGCGCATAATATATTATTATAAATAGAGACCAAGAATTAACTTCAAATGCAAGTATGTCAAGAACTCGAGAAAATTACTCGACCACAACATTTTAAAACTAAATTATTCGCAAATAGCCCTTTGAATCAAGGTATCGTTCTACTACAGTATTATCTCACAAACATTATTTATTTACACAAAAAAAAAACATAGAATAAGACAAAGAAGGAATCAATTGGTAAAATAATATACACTCACCGACCGGCACATCTAACCGCCCACCCTTGTATTTCGAATTAATTTTAAACTACGCTTATTGATATTTTTACGATAAATTAAACACACTTAAATAAACGTAAAACGAATTTATAGTGATTTTTTAAAGTTTAAATATGTCTGTCTGTCTCTTTGGCTTTACTATCAAATGACGTCACAAGTGGGTATGTGCCTCTCTGTCTAATCTTGAATTTCAAACCTTTATAACTCGGTCAATTTTAAAGATAGAGCAAAAATTCTTGTTCGATAGCAGAAACTAAGAAGTTTGGATGTATAAAATCAAAAAAAGTAGTCCGATCCCCTATTAAAATAGTACTAACATAACAGCAGGATAAAAGAGATATTTATCGACCTCGATCACATTCCATTTCTACGCATTATCGCTAACATTGACAAAGAAAGAAATATTCAGCTGAGTTGATGATTACAATTTGAAACACGTCAATTTGAGATCAAGTAATCTTATCGTGAGTTTTATTAGCCGCTTCATACAACCCTGATAACATTACATCTTCAAGATAGTCGTGTTTGAGGAAATCCCGCTTATTTTTCTTATGATAATGACATTGTGCCATAAAGACGAAAGCGACACTCTTCTACTTTAGAAGAAATTTATCAATGCGAAAAATAACGTAGAAAAATAAAACTGTATTAAAAATCTTTACAGAACCATCAGGGTCCCGTTTCACGAAGCAACAAGTTACAAATTACAATTTGATATTTATTGCGTAGCCAATAGGGGATCGGACTACTTTTTTTTATTTTATAAATCCAAATTTCATAGTTTCTGCTATCGAACACAAAAATAATGTTTGCTCTATCTTTAAAATTGACCGAGTTATAAAGGTTTGAAATTCAAGATTAGACAGAGAGGCACATACCCATTTGTGACGTCATTTGTTAGTAACGCCATAATATAATCTCCATACAAAAATCGTTTTTGAAAGAGACAGACATATAGAAACTTTAAAAAGCACTGTAAATTAGTTTTTCAACCGATTCTGTTTTTTTCTTCGCGAATCGTCTGCTACTAATCTATATTTTAAAAATAATTCATAAAATATGGTAAATTCATAAAATATGGTGAGCAGTCCGATCCCCTATTCGTCTAAACTGTAAGCCCTTATCGTTTTATCTCATTGTCTACGCAATGTACATCGAATTATACTTGTAATTTGTAGCTTCGGGAAACGGCCCCCAGAAGGCGGTTTTATAGATTCACAATGTCAATCAAAATGAAAAATTAAGATAGTAGGTATAATAAATTGGTAAGCATCTAAAAGAGATATGAAAATAAGCAAATATACGTAGGTACCAAGGTCGTTTGAAATCTACCGCTAAGTTGGAGTTGGCATTGTGTATTGTTTTAGGGTACTGTACCAAAATGGTAAAAGTGGAACCCCGATGCCCTAGCAAAAAGCAAACAAAAAGCTTATGAATAAGAAGTTAATGTACATTGTACAGCCACGTTCAACTGCACAAAAAATACTTATACCTATATATAATATACTAGCCGACGAGCAATTGTACTTTGATACATAACTATCCGTCTAACAATTTAGTACCTATGCAATTTAGTCTCAAGTTTATACGAGGGCTGCTATTTATGTATCCGGAATAACAAAAAATAACAAACATATATAACCAAATATACTTTTATTGCTTTTCAAAATATTCCCCGTGATGATCGATGCATTTTTTTCATTCTGTATCGGGTATCTCCAAAACGTGCATTTTGAAAGCATCAACGACTTCTTCCCGGGTCGAAAATCGGTGTCCACGTAATTTGTTGTTCACGCTTGGGAATAAATAAAAGTCGTTGGGTGCCAAGTCGGGACTGTACGGCGAATGACCCGTCAATTCGATCATTTGACTATTTAAATACTCCGTTGTTGCGGCCGAGGTGTGACAGCTGGCGTTATCGTGGTGAAGGATTATTCTTCGTTGTCGATTGTTCTTGCGTATTTCTCCAAAGACTTCTGGCAAGCAAATGGTGGTGTACCATTCAGAATTAACCGTTTTACGATTCTCTAGTGGTACTGTAGCCACATGTCCACTAATACCAAAAAAGCAGGCAACCATTTTTTTTTTTTTTTTTTACGGTGACCTAATGCTTGTGTCGCAAAATCGACGTATCAAGCGTAACCGGACTTTTGGGGGAGCGGAAGGCTCTTACCCCTAGTATTATAGCAACAGCCTAAGGGCGCCCACTTGGGGCAGGCAACCATTTGCTTCAAAGTGCTTTTTGCACGAACAACTTTAGTTGGGTTTGGCTCATCACCACAACACCCAAACCGTTGACTGCTGTTTAGTTTCGGGATCATACTCATATATCCAAGATTCGTCTCCTGTGTAGATATTATGAACAGCTTTTGATGTACCACATTTGTATTTTTCTATCATTTTTTGCACCAATCAACACGAGCCTGTTTTTGTTCAACTGTTAAGTTGTGCGGGATCCAACGAGAACAATTTTTTTTTACAGCCAAATGTTCGTGTAATATTTTATAAATACTCGTCATACTAATGCCCAGAAATGCCTCTATCTCGCGATATGTAACATGACGGTCTTGCATTATTAGTTCGCGCACAGCATCAATATTTTGTGGTATAACAGCCGATTTAGGGCGACATTCTTTAAAATCGTCCGCAAGCATACGACGACCACGATTTAACTCACTGAACCAGTGATACACAGTGGTTTTCGATGGGGCTTCCTCCCCAAAAGTTGGCAAAAGTTGATCCATGCACTGTTTTTGAGTTAATCCACGCCGAACGTCGTAATAAATCATAGCACGAAAATTTTCACGAGTCAAATCCATGGTGATGATAGACAATGAATTTTAAAAATGGCGCCACAATGTAAAAACAATTGACAGATGAATGAAACAAACTTTATTTTACAGCCAAAGAGTTCTATTTTTAAATGTTATAATTTCTTTTTAAATATTGTTTATGTAAGTGGCCAGTTCCGGATACATAAATAGCAGCCCTTGTATGCACATGCTACATTACTTTCATCTCGCACAGTTTTCAACTGAGGAAGAATAGTAAAATTGCTAGTGAAGTTGGTTCTCGTACAAGAGGAAATATTGTCAAACGTTTAGTGTGTGCTCCTTGAGACACCTAAAGCTCCTGCTCACCTCGTTGAGGATATGAGCGTGGTGTTGTGTGTGTGTGTAGACACACTAATTCTATAGTCGTCTGACTAGCAAACTTTTTTTATAAATTAGTTAAAGTCCGCTCAGAAATAAATAATAAATATATATGCCGTCCTAAATACTTCAAAGTACGGAATCCTCGGCGAGCGTACATAACATTATTACACTTGGCCGTTCTGCTGTTTACAGAAAAATAAAGAAAAGTTAACGAGTCGATATTCCATTTTTGTTTGAGAATTGAGACGAATAGATTAGGAACGCTTATTGGTGTGTCATTATTTTTTTGAAAAAAAAATGCAATCCATTGCATAATTTATTGATTTATTGACAGGACTTCTGTCCATACATGCGCACTTCTATTTACTGCAGGATAGGACACTTCTCAGTAAAAATCAAGATGGATTTAAAAATTAGAGTACTGTAAGGAGCGGCCTCCTTTGAGCGGACTGGCTGTTCGTTTAGTTCGATTGAGTTTAAAGATTTTGAAATACGAATGGTTCTTTTTTGTTGTTTTGACTCGGTAACGACGTGACGTCCCGAGTCAAAACAACAAAAAAGAACCATTCGTATTTCAAAATCTTTAAACTCATCTGGCTACCGCCCCCCGCTTTTACTGTACCTAGAGAATTTACCGTTTTTAATTAAGTAAAAACGTGCATCATCAACAGGTCATATACGTCCCCACCGAGGGGCTCGAGCGAGCCTATGCATATTTAAATTAATATTAACAAAGTTGTAGACCTTAGTTATATCTTGACGTTCTTGTTGACCGCGTATAATCCAGCTTCAGTGTCAGCCGAGTCTAGGATCTAAATTACAAAGGTCAGACGGTGCGCAGGAAGCAAATCGCTACGATGATGCATTTAAAAATAGAAAACGCACGTCCATAGCAACCAGTGCATAATACCGGCACCAATATACAGGATGTCCCATGGCTGTGCCGTATGAAGGGAAAGTACTTTAAATATTTAAGGTGTTAAACAAATTTAACTGATAAAGACTTCTGATCTCTTCTCCACAGATTCCGCCATTGTGTTAGTGAACTCACCCAAAAAAATGTAATGAAGGATCTAAGTGATGTAATAACATCCTATGGAAATAAATTATTTTTACTTTGACTTTGATTGATTTTAAAAATAATAATGCGTATTTTTAGAATCGAACCTAAAAAATTAAACATTCGTATATTTTTTATGATTGGTATTACCACTGCGCACCAGTAGGGTCGAAAGGATCAATTACAACATAACGATTATTTTTCCAAAGCGATACTGTCTTGGATCCCTTGGTTAAATTATTTTTTTAAATCAAGGTGAAGTCTTACAATATTACTTTCCATCCATATAGCATGGCCATAGGACACCCTGTATATGAATTATCTGTCACACGCGCGAAAGCGGCATGCGGGAGACCAAGGTCCCCCATGTCGGGACTTCCCTCGTTAACGTCTGCGTCATGTCTCGCCTGAACACGTCTGCGGAACATTCCGGGCTGGCGACAAAACTACATGAAACAATCCTAGCTAGATACTATATAAGAATTCATCGTCATCCCATGCTGGTCACGGGGCTCAAAAACTCGCCAGCCAATCCGGACATCGAAGGTCTCTCGTCTATGCCGGTAGGGACCAACAAAAATGGCAAAGGTTGTCGGTGAAGCCCCTTCAGAAGGTGAACCGAACCAAAGAACTGGTGAAGGTTATAGAAGCCGCTGGACGGTTTTTGTGGAGAGCTTTGAAGGTCTTTTCCTGCAGTGGAAGTCTTTCGGTTGAAATTATTACTATGAGACTGAAACATTTATATTTGAATTTGATCTGAATCGAAACCATGATAAACAATCGATACAAGCATTGCAATATCAACCTTTGCAATGTTTGTAAATATATGAGTAGAGTAGGTTGAGGCCTTCCCTAACATTCACGGTATTTTCCGCATTTTCTGCTCTGTGCGTGTATTGCAACATGTCTAGATGGCAAATCTAAATGGTATGAGACCTAGGTCGAGTTGATATTAATTTCTAGCTACAAGCAACGTGAATTATTACGTAAATTGAGACATAGAGATCCTTGGACCTTGTTTGGAGCTAAGACCACAAAAAATATTTTTGGGCAAATAAGTTTTGCGAAATTGACATTTCGAAGATCAGTAGATACCCAAGATACTACGACCTACTAAATCACATAAAATATATCGTTTGCTTGCTACATTAAAGACGTTGTGCAACATTTCCAGTCTTCTTGCAAAATTGCATCTAAAATTAGCATTCTAGCACCCATAATGTCGAAACTATGCACTTTGCGAACCGGACGAGACCAGCCAGTCAACGGTGTAGACAGACAGAGCCCCCATCGTTGTAAATTATTTCGTCACTGCAGTTTAAAATCAAGTTCAATGTTAGATTGTAAATATTTTTACAAATATTAACTAACTTGATACTTATTAACTTGAACTTCTTACGAGCTGAAATTGTACTCCGGGTCGTTGTATTGTTTACCAGATTGAGAAAAGAAGATTGAAACAAAGGTTATTCCGAGTGTTCTTCTTTTGGAGTGGAGGTCGATAACCGACCCCACTAAGTGGTGTCAATAGTTAGAGCCGCCAAAGACCACAGACTGGCTCATCACTCATGTAGACAGATAGTAGCCGCGACCAACGGCATAACGTGCCTTCCGAAGTAATTTTTCAAAGCAAAAATCCTAGTAACCAAAAGTCTTACAAAAAGATTATTGTTTGACTGTCTCTCCAACGGCATTTGAATCCGAAACCTCCGGCTTCGTCATGAATCGAAAGAAATTTGAGCTAATTATTAACATAGTCTAGGGTTTTTACGGGAACTCTAGACTGACCTTAAATACGTCAAATACTTACTTTTTATGATTGAGTTGAACCACAAAATCCATTGTGGTCACACAAAAGGTAAATTGAAATTTAGAATTTGGTAGGTACTAATAAGTTATTCATTATTATAGTAATAATTTGTTTTATCATTTCAGGCTTGCTACTTTACGAAGATAATTTATTAGGTAGTTGAAAAAAATATTTTTAGTTGGCAAAAAACGCAAACGATGATGCGACGACTGTAGGGTTTCTTCGGTGTGCTCTTCTCCACAAATTCCACCGAAAAACCAAAAAAACTGTAATGACGAATAGAGACATAGTCAAGCAGAATCTATGGGATGTAACAACAGCCTATTTTATAATTTTGAATTAATGTTGTGATTTGTGTCCAAAATAAATGTTTTCTTTCTTTCTATGGAAAAATAAAGTTATGACTTTGAATTAATTTATCAATAAGCTCCACGCGTTGTTAAAAATAAAATAATGCTCAGGATCCTAGTAGAAGCAAAATAATTACACGCTTTTCTGGACCTGCTGATTGTGAAGTTATGACCGTTTTCTGTAAAATAGTTACGTGCTTTCCAGTTCCGTTGTAGTAGATAATCATTGATATACTAGGTAAAAACTTATAATATCATTGTAGATAATCTTATATCGTTCGTGTATATTATGTATTTAATATGAATGGTAAAGTGCCATTATTCATCATGTTACAGCTTATTTTATTAGTGAAAGTAACGGCCTCGTACCGCGTTACATAATCAGTTTATTTTAATAACATAACGCTTAGTAGGAGTGATTTTACGCAACTTTTGTTTGGGTCACAACACAACAATGCCATCCTTTTAATATTATATAGGGTGTTTAATACTTACGCGTATTTCTTTTTCTTCAAATCAATAATAAAAAAAAACACGATCACGGAGCTCGCAAAGTTTTTCGCAAGTAAAATAAAAGTTACCCGTTAAAAAGTTGGGACTATTTTTTTGGAATTGTGCTTCACTAAATGCTATTAAGGGGACACTTTCTCATGCCACACAAAAATATGCATTTAAATTTACCTAGGTACAAAATAAAGATTAATTATTTTATTCACGTAAAATACAGGTAAAGTTCAATTTCAAATTCAAGTTATTACTTATGTCCTCTTAAACATAAAGGCCAAAGGTCGTACGTACCCTGTTTGTAGTTACGCAACTGAATTCAAAATATTGCGATATATTTGGATTCAATTTCCTTCCAAAACTCGTGTTGGAGTGCATTGCAAATGCAGACTCATATTAGGTAATCATGTGCAGCAAGTAACTACAGCGTCCATAAAATATGAAATTATATGATAGGATTACTTTATAGGACAGGGTCGCGAGTTCGAATTCCGTACAGGGCAAACATTGACGTGATGAGCACTTCTGTTTGACTTGTTTATTCTGTTTATAAGTATTTGTCTATGTAAATCATCCGTCCGATACCCGAAACGTAAATAGTTCAGGCTCTGTCTATTTAGTTTGGAATTGGATTTCCGTGTCTGAGATGTCGCCGTGTGGTGACGGCAAAGTAGAATACATTTGTCACCAACCCTTACTCTTCCCGTGGGTGTCGTAAGAGGCGACTTAGGGACTACACATTGAACAGGGAACGGGCAGCAGCGCTCTCTGATACAGTAACCTTTTAATCTGCGATCTCCAACCCGCCTGCCAAGCGTGGAGATTATGGAAAAACTCTCCACTTAAGTGGAGGAGGCTCATAGTCCAGCAGTGGACTGTAACGAGCCGTTGATGTAAAAAAAATGTAATGTCTGAGATGTGATGTCTTATTTATTTGTTGTCTGTCGTACCGACGCGACGACCCGGTATAGTACCTAGCTAATATAAATGAGTCATCATCTGCTGAGCGGTTGCATAGAGTTGCACAAACCAATCCAAATGCAGCTATAGAGGCCAAACCGACATCTACCTTATGCTGTTAATACTTAAGGCGAGGCCCTATTTCGTTCATAAAAATTCATAAAAATCGTTCTTGGGCCCCTTTTTTAACTCGCGTATCTCACGTCTCGGAACATGTACCAAATCAAGAAAATTACAACCAACGGAAGAGTTTATCATTTAGCGGCCGTAACCAAGTATATTTTACATATAATCAAGGAATAAAGCAAAAATAAATAGGTAATTAAAATCATCGAAAATCACCCCACATTCAAAATTTGCAAATCTGTTTTAAAGATAAAGATAAAAGTGTCTTTATTCGAAGTAAGATTTAACAAAATCATTTTTCGACGTCAAAGCAAGATGGGCCGTTCACTACAAGTGTACGCCTTCTGTGGAGAAGAACGGCCAGAAGAAACTCCTTTTCTCAATATTTTCAGTGACAACAACATATTTTTTTGTATTTTTTGGGTGGCTATGTTAATACCGAAACCAGCTAGTTTTTTAATTCGTTCTATATTTTTCACAAAAAAGAGTTCAAGAAAAACTAGTTTTTCGCATGATTCCTGCGCAGTGTCGGACGTAACCTCCGTGAAGCATCGCACGCTAATATGAACGTTATTTCGAACGTCGGTTGAACTTTCAACTAAAGCGCGTTGAGTTGCTAATTTAGGATAGCCACTTTTACTTAGGTATTGGTACAGTCGGCCTAGAAAGTGGTTTACCATTTTTTATTAAGTTTGCTATTTACATTGATATAGCTATTAACGAAAATATCAATTATGTTTATATTCGACATCGGACAGAATGGTCGGCAATCAAAAATATATTGACATTCAACCAATTTTTTGGCCGACTGTATATGACTTGTAATGACTCGAAGCTTGAAGTCACGTAAGTGCATCGACAATATTATAAAAATCTTATATAAACACCTACGTTAACGGACACGACACAATAACATCTGTGAACTATTACAATAAGTACATGAAGTTGAACGAGATAATCGTTGAGCTTGAACTTATATTGAATTTTAAACTTATTTACCAAACCAACCGACCGAGTTCTAAATCAGGTGTCATGGCATTAATATGACAAGCAGTCCTGGAGATGCAGCCAGAATCTTCTCTCCATTCACGATCGAAAGATCATGATAACAACGGTTGCGAGATTTATATCATATCATATTATATTGGTTCGGTTTAAATTAAGGCTTTTATTAAAAAAAAAAATGGTCTCTCCTTGATTGAGAATAATAGGCTTTATTCAGCAAAAACTAGACAACTAAAAGGACAGCACCACAATCAGCCTGATTGAATCAGGCATATACATACAGGGTGTACAAAATCAGCTGTTTCATACAAATTGTCAATATAGGTAATATAGGTATTGACAATTTGTATGAAACAGCAGTTTTTTTATGTTGAGTTACAGAGTTGGCTCCATAGTAAAAGTTGTTGCACATCATTAAACTCGTTCCAGTATGCCTCTTCACAGACTTATGTCTTGAAGGCTGCCACTATGTCCTCCACTACCTCTATCTGGGCACGTTAGTGGTTTAAATGATAATGAGACCTTTCCTTGCACCCTGTATAAACAACGTGTGGAAATCAGCCCATGAAACTGGAAACTTTTGTTCTGGAACTTTTAAAATATAGCATATTTTTTTTTCGATTTTATGAAAAGTACTTTTTTTTTGCGATTTCGTAAAAGTTCCAGAACAAAAGCTTAACTTACCACCCGAGAGGTTTTGCGTTATATCACTAACACATTGTATATAGGAATACCAACCTCTATGTTCTTCGGCATTTATTTCAACACCCAGTCTGCATAGTCAGGCTCAGGCCAGGCCGCTTGAAACGGTTTGAATTTTCTCAAGAGATTTTTTATAAAAAAGAAAAAAGAAAGTGAAAAAAGAAAAGAAAGTGAAGACAGTGTTTAGTTTTTCTATGTTTTTATATGAAATTTTGTTTACATGTATAGTTTACCGAACTGCACAATAATTATGCGTTTCATGACAAAGCATAAATAATTACCAGAGAAAACTTAATCCGTTTCATTCAAGCAGCCTGGCCTGACTACACTTTGCAGACTGTGCCTACTTCCGAAAGGTCCGATCCAACACAAAGACGCAAGTCACAGCTATCTGCACTATCAATCTACGTACTTTTTACCACCCCAATTAAAACAATAACTCTGGTAATCACCGCTATTACAGCAGTTTACGGCACAAGGTACGTAATAAGTTTTTAATCATCTTGTACATTTACAGGAAATCGTCGAGATAATGGCACTACTTGAGACATTTTTTAGTAGTTTATTTTAACATTTAATCTTTTTGTGTTCACGAGTCTGATTACTTAGGAAATCCTAGTGAAGTGACCAACGGGTCTCCTTGAGGGCTAAGTGCGTATTGGCCCTCTACACGAACTCATCTGATATGAAAACTATCTCTGTTGTTTATGTGGATTTAAGGACTCATCTGTTATCATTTCAAAAATCGATGTACCAATAATTGGTACTAGAAATTATTCTAGTTGTTGTTTTTGCCAGCGAGTGAGTGCTTCACCGAACCTTGTAACATTTTTTATTCATATGACGATAATGCGAACTACTTAGCAGCCTAACAAAAACTGAAAATTCATAACTGAACAAAAAATGAATTTGCTGTTCGTACACTAAATTGGTATCTTGAAAAAAAAAATAGGAATACTCATCAAAACACGATTAATGCACAAACCATAAAAAATAACAACAAATGTGGAAAGTTCTAAAAATATAGTTATGACTTGAGCCCAAGTTAGTTTCTGGTAATAGACCGTCGTCCGAGAAGTGTTTTTCGTACCTATCGTACTTTCGTGTCAGAATATAATATTCATATGCGAACTTGTGTGATGTCCCTAGATATCGACGTCTGCCGAGCCAAATAGGAAGCGTCTGGGAGTTATGTCACTTTGAAAAGTGCTCCAGATGTCGAAAAATTACCTATCTTACTTTTGAAAAATTCTTTCTTAGCATCGTTTGTAGCATCGTTATGAACAGCTTAGACCAATTTCCAGACGATTTACAGGAAGCATTTGGAAAAGCAGACGGTTTTTGTAGGTGGGATTTTTACCAAGAAAATACCTATCTTACTTTTTGACGAAACTACATTCAGGTGATAGGGTAGCTCTCATACAACAATAAAAGTTAAGTCTGCCGCAGATATTAGAAAGCGTTTGCGAAATCAGACGATTTGAATATGCCAAAGACTAAGGACGCTTACTACTGAAAACGATAATATTATGGTTTACTTTCGTAATATTGACCTGTGGGTTGAACTTTAACTTGTTAGAAGACTGTCTTAATCGAAAATAAAATCAATATAATAATATATGTATTAGTAAATACAATTATAAAATATTTTTTCATACAAATATTTGATTTATTATTGCCATGTTTATTCTCGCACCTATAAATTTTCTCACACGTTTCATATTTGCATAGACATTATATAGGTATAATTATTATTTTATATTTTTATTTACTAATATTATATGGATTTTATTTTCGATTAAGACAGTCTTCTAACAGGTTATAGTTAACCCACAGGTCGATATTACGAAAGTAAACTATAATATTATCGTTTTCAGAAGTAAGCGTCCTTATTAGTCTTTGGCACATTCAAATCGTCTGATTTCGAAAACACTTCCTAATATCTGCGGCAGACTTGACTTTTATTGTTGTATGAGAGCTACCCCATCACTTGAATGTAGTTTCACCAGAAAGTAAGATAGGTATTTTCTTGGTAAAAATCCCACTTACAAAAACCGTCTGCTTTTCCAAATGCTTCCTGTAAATCGTCTGGAAATTGGTCTAAGCTGTTCATAACGATGCTACAAACGATCCTAAGAAAGAATTTTTCAAAAGTAAGTTAGGTAATTTTTCGACATCTGGAGCACTTTTCAAAGTGACATAACTCCCAGACGTTTCCTATTTGGCTCGGCAGACGTAGATATCTAGGGACATCACACAAGTTCGCATATGAATATTATATTCTGACACGAAAGTACGATAGGTACGAAAAACACTTCTCGGACGACGGTCTATAATGGTCGGAATCCAAAACAAGTGACGCGAGGGGTAAATTCATCAGCTTGTTTAATAACAATCATCTCGCTATCGGCTCGGCTAGTGACGAGAAAGGATGTTTGAAAATAACGTTGAGTAATAGTCGGTATTGGTTTGAATTTTAAAATTCCTACCTACCTGAGTATATCGTAATTAAACTACACATTAAAATGATCCAGGAATGATCCCTATTGATCCAGGTGTGCCCTGTTGGGTGTGCCAAATTGTTACTTACATTTCATACAATGCTAAATATTACTGAGCAATAGTTGAGTTTAGTCAATCCGGACTTATTTATTATTATAATCAGTCATCCATCCCGCATTGCATCCCGCCCAGGAAACACATTCGTGCGGTGAGCACTTGTTTGCCTTATCTGCATGTTGTTTATCTATATAAGTAAGACTATCTTAAATATCTGAGATCTGTTCCCATGGTAACTTGAATCTGCTGACCGCTTCCGTCTCACCATCATCATCATCATCAATTTAGCATTGGATGGCCGTGTGTGAGATGTCCCCCCACCACACCAGTGCCGCTCCGTGGCCACACCAGCCAGCAGTTCTGCTATAAGGAAGCAAGAGCGAGGCATACCTCGAGCAATGTTTGGTAGATGGACTGTTGAAGAAGCTGGATCAGACATGCCGATACAGGTACGGCATGGCCATTCAAGCTGTTACTAAGAACACCAAAAAGTTTAAATTCGCAGGTTTTTTTAATGAATGGTGGACGCTCAGAGGAAATAAAAGACGATTGCTTCGCTCCCTTGGAGGCGACGCGCGTCGGAAATCTTTGGGTTGACGTAACATAACTTCCTTTCAAAATCATTGAGCTAACATTATACTTCAATGTTCAAAATATCCTTTTTTGTTGTTTTTATTTTTATCGGTACGAGTTGTTAGATGGGTTCCGCGAAAGCGTTCTTTCCGTGATATAAAAAGTCCTTGCTTACGAGGAGTTCTTATTCTGAGGGTACGAGATTCGAATGACAGTCACGGCTTAATAACTTTGAACTGTTACACCGAGTTATATTCGCATGTTTTTGTAAAAAAATGGTTGACGTACCCTTTTTTGTCGCTTTTATTTCTATCAAAGATTTCTGACGCGCGTCGCGAAATGCGATCGTCTTTTGTTCCTCTGATCTGAGGTCCGAAGTACGAATCTTACATCCTCTTTGGTACGAATGACAAGAAGTTTTTCGCGTGTTTTGCCGCCATCGGTCGGTCGAGCCGTCATTCGACACGGTAAGCGCACGGAGCGCACCACGGCGCGCACCACGGCACGCACGGGGCGTTGAGCTGGCATAATATTTAATTTATCATTATCGATTTGGGTGCCAGGTGGACTGATGACCTGACGAAGGTCGCTGGTGGTGGCTGGATGAGGAAAGCGGGTGATCGTGCGCTTTGGCGTACCCTTGGGGAGGCCTACGTCCAGCAGTGGACTGCAATAGGCTGATTGATGATTTGGGTGCATACCTGTAGGGTAAAACCCGGATAGATGCCACGTGGGTATAGTTGCCCCGATTGTGATTCGCAGAAGAATCACATGCATTTTTTTTTTTAAAGAAAGATTCTCTAACTATCCCTTAGTTGACCGTGTCATCATGTCTCTGTGCGATTGAATGGGAAAGCAAAATGCGATCAAAGTTTTTGCAGGATCTCTAATCCTCTGAGAATATTAAAGATGTTTTTTATTTTTTATAAATTTGTAGATCAAAAACCAAAGTACCTGCCAGTATTACAAAAAAAGTATTTTGATTTTTGTACTGAGAGATACATCAATAGAGTGATTCTTTCAAGAAGTGGAGCAACTATCCGGGTTTTAACCTAATGATATGTGTTTGTTTCATGAACATATTTTATTATTTTTATTCGAGACAACGGAGTTGACGTGTGTAGGTGGGCGATGACTGATTTGTAATTTCATCTACTTTCTATTTTAAAATTCATTGAAATATTAATCTACACAACATCAACTATTTAGTTAAAAATCATCAGATTTATCATTCTCATTAGATTAGTATTAAAATTAAAATTGATTACCTACCTATATTGTTTCTTTTGAATAAAAGATATTCTCATAATTATAAAGTTGCGTTTTAAATGTTTTAATTGCTGTTACTGGTAAATGTCTCGTATAGAATGAAAGTTTAATCTCCGGTCCAGACTAATATTTAAATAAACTAACTAAAGTAATTAATGTCATTGTGGTTTTTAAGGTTTGGGAATGTAAAAAAAAACTGTGGCGCGCTGAAAAACAATTAATTTTCAAAGAGGTCGGTAGATGAAAATGTTTGAGAATCTCTGATCTAAACTATAGTGTGTTTCTGTGTGTGCAATAAAGTACTTAAATTCATTCATTCAGTTACTGTAATTTAAAAACCAAAGAAATTCAGTACATAATAACTACGTTTTTTATTATTATTGCAATTACAAATGTTTTCATAGAAAAAAATATAAATCAATGTCGCTAAACAAATTAGTTTGTCGCTTCACGAGCAGGGGGTACAATACAATACTAAGCGTGTATAATGTCTCATAATAATTCTAAAGGATTACCTGAAAATCGTATAGGCATTGCGTATAGGTAGGTAGGTAGTCGTAAGTAGGTGGGTATTTGTATTTTATATCAGACTAATTTAATATTTTAGCAATATATGATCGCAATTAAATGAGCCAATTTATTTAAGTAAGTTTAAAATTCGTCCTAATTATTTTATTACTTGGCGTGTTATTTTATAAGGCGTTAGTTAATGGTGTTTTAAAGATCAGCAGTTTGACGTAAATGATTTCAACTTTATCTACTGAACACATGCTGTACGTGAATCCTAAACGCTCCAACAAATATTTAGACTGAGTTTATACAGGCACTTGAAATAGCATTATTCCAAGTTATTTTATATAAAAAAACTTCTACCCACATGCTGCAACCTAATGCTCTAATCTAAGGTTACAACTAGCTAGTTAAGTACACAAACTTGCTTAGTGTTGTGTACGTTGGAATTATATTAATTAACTAGAACTTAGTACCTACATAAAACTGTCTCCAAATCCAACAAATATAAAATTGCAAACCTACCTTGACTTTTGATGTTCCAAATACTTGTAAAATCAAATCACTTCAATTTCTTTTGCACTTCACAAATTTAAAAAGAAAACCTTTATTATTTTTAATTTATTTCGCGCCAAAACAGTGTCGACTGTCGCGGGAAAAAGCGCGCGAAATCGTAATGGCGTCGTCCGCGTCTGCACTGACTGCACTGCCGCCTCAGCCTGAGAGCACAGTATATCCGAGAGAGTCAGTTACCTGAACGAATCCGCCACTTGCTCAAACAAAGCGCGACGAGGTAAACCTAAAGGCAATGAGGTTTGTGCTCTGGACGAGATAAGTAAAATATGCCATGTTTTTTCTTTATTAGAGGCTTTTATTTTCTACATTGTATTTGAAATTGTATTGTAATTGCAACACTTTTTTTAAATATTACCTACTTATTTCCAATAATATGCGCTTAAGTGCTCGACGAGCACTTCGTTCGTTGGAATATGATGCACTTCAGTAAATGACAGTTTCTTGAACACTTATTTCTTGACTAACTGTCACCTGTGCTATTTCCGATTAGGTCGGTTCCTTCACACATTTTGTGAGACCATCATTATTCTTCAAAAACTTTACTCATTTCATACGTTTTTTTTAACATTCTTTATTTTTTCAGCCGCGTGAAAACATGGGTTTAATCTCCGCCGAAATATTTCGATTCAAATCATTGTCAATGAATCAAAAATATTCAAATATAATTAATTAGTATATGTATAATATTATAAGTTTATTAAACTAGTGGCACAGTGAGCTGTAGAATACCATGCAAGGTTTTTTTTTAAGTTTTCAAATCCCATCTCCTCCATAAAAAAAAAAAAAATTTATCGAACCTGCTCACAAAATCAGATGAACAGACAGATGGACATATACAAAAGCAATTTTTGGCCAAGTTGTGGCTAAGCTGAAACGGAGATATACTTCGCGCTCGCTCGGTCAGTTAAAGTTCAGGAGAACAAACTTTCCATAAATTCCATTGATTGATTAACTGTTGAACAACAGCATTTTTTTCTAACGATTGACAATGCCGACAGCAAATGATTGCACAAAAACTACATTTTTGCAGTAATGATAACATTCCAATGCGAAACGTAAAATCATATTTCCAAAGTGAATGTGCCACAAGACAACAACTCTTGAACTCCGATGTTTTTTTTACTAAATGACCTGCTTGGAGTACAGTGCTTGCAGTGTGTGAGTGCTGGGAATAAAGCGACGATGATGGTCCACTTTCCAAGCATCGATTTCTTGGAGCTCGCGCGCGGACTATACAGACAGGGTCACTGAATGAATATACAGTGGTGAAACGGTGTAAGTGACATTCAGCTCAAATATTATTAGGGGATATTTTATGAAATTACCATATTTTATGAATTATTTTTAAAATATAGATTAGTAACAGACGATTCGCGAAGAAACAGAATCGGTTGAAAAACGAATTTACAGTGATTTCTTAAAGTTTCAATATGTCTGTCTCTTTCAAAAACTATTTTTTGTATGGAGATTATATGGCGTTACTAACAAATGACGTCACAAGTGGGTATGTGCCTCTCTGTCTAATCTTGAATTTCAAACCTTTATAACTCGGTCAATTATAAAGATAGAGCAAAAATTATTTTAGTGTTCGATAGCAGAAAGTAAAAAGTTTGGATTTATAAAATTAAAAAAAGTAGTCCGATCCCCTATTACCCCTATTACGGCACCACTTTTCTACAAATAAAACTTCTAGAACAAGCTCTAGAAGTTAGAAAATAGCAATGTATTATAATTTACAATGCATGCCACAAGTCACAACTAAGCCATTTGTCTCCGTGACTAAGCCGCTTATAGTAATTGATTATTGTACAGCGGCCACCCCAGTATAAACCCTGTATAGGTATTTCTCGCATAGGTTTATTAGCGCTCGGCGAAAGTGGTGGGGGTCATTCGCTTCACACCTGTGTACAGTATTTATTTAGAAACTATCATTGAAAGTTATCACTCGAAACTTGTTGCACGATCTGTGCTTATCATCTATTCCAAAGACCACTAACCACAAAAAGAAACCCAAATAAAACCACCACTGCAAAATATGAGACCACTTATCCGCGAGTCAATCTATGACTAGTTGTACGTTGTCCAATCAGGTTTATCTTTTTGGAACAAATAGAGTAGAACGCGACCCATACTTAGCCTAAACTGTTAGGTAATTTTGCTGCACCTACAATGCGACTGTGACCATCTATTACCACTTTGCAGGTGAATAGGCGTGCTTGAATGAAATAATATAAAAAGAGCTCCAAACCCTATTTACAAAAAATGTCCTCAGTGGCGGATTTGCTCTAAGGCCCAGTAGGCCCGGGCCCAGGGCGGCAAATCGTGCCAAAAATCACTGGTGATAACAAGAAATAACTCAAATGCAAAAAGGCTCGCTTATTAATAACCTAACCTAAAACCGTTTTAAATGTTTTATTTAAACGTCCAATCATCCCTGAAACCTCGGAAAATATTATAAACTAGCAGCTTTTAGTTAACGTTAACCAATTTTCTGAATCAATTAAATATGGGCAATAAAGTAATTTCATTCATTTATGTATTAGTCCATATGATGGGTGCTGAGAAGGGGGCGGCACATGGCTTGGGGCCTAGAGCGGCAGGACTGCAAATCCGCCACTGAAAGTCCTTGACGTCATAGTATACTATATAGCTATAGCTAGAACTATATTTTTATTCAGCGTCACAAAAAGAAAAATGCGAGATAAAATTATATTTTTTAGTGCCAGAATAAAATGTGACAATATTTACCAAGGGTTTGCCGAATGACGATTTATTTCATGGTACCTATATTCAAGGCCTTATGTAAGACCCGTTTTTGTAACGCATTTCTCTTGTATTACAAAAAAGTAAACGTAAAATGGCCGTGTGGTGACGGCAGAGTAGAATACATTTGTCACCAACCCCTACTCTTCCCGTGGGTGTCGTAAGAGGCAACTTAGGGACTACACATTGAACAGGGAACGGGCAGCAGCGCTCTCTGATACAGTAACCTTTTAATCTGCGATCTCCAACCCGCCTGCCAAGCGTGGAGATTATGGCAAAGCAAAACCCTCCACTTAAGTGGAGGAGGCTCATAGTCCAGCAGTGGACTGTAACGGACCGTTTATGTTATGTTAAACGTAAAATGTAAGTAGAAACTAGAATAATCGTTTTTAAGGCTCATGTTGAGGATGAAGTTATTTCTTAGGTTGAGCTATTTTATGGTTTCGTTGATTAAAAAAACAAAAACAAGATTATTTATATAATTCATTTATTTAAATTGTATAGTATTCACATTGTCGCTACTAGTTTCAAGAAGAAACTTTAGCTTTACATACAAAATGAGAACACAATGTTTCACAAAACTAAGGTAGTAAGACAAATGCACAGGTCGAACGAAAGCTATTATAATAGTAACTAGTGTAGAAACACGAAACTGTGATAGCAAATGAAACGTGTTATGAGTTTTAACAGCTTGGCAGTATGGAAAACTGAGCACATAAGGTGGATGTCACTAGACCGAAATGCTTTAGCCATGATCTGACGTCACAAGGACAAAAATGGAAGCAAGCTAATCAATATTCCGTGCGGTACCAAAACTTGTCGTCATTGACAAACTCAAAAAGGCTGTGGCTACAAACTCAAGCAGACTTCCATGGTGAAGATGAAATGATTAATACTGGTCGTTGCCAAGTCGATAGCTTATTCGTAACAATTTAAACATTGCGCACAAAGTTTTATCGTAGCTGTCAATTTCAGATAGTTTATCAACTATACGCCACTTAAACAGCTTTGATACTCGATTAAGTTTTATAGAATTAATTTCAGAAATTAAACTGATTGTTTTACAAAATCTGGAATTAACAATCACTTGACACAAAATCGCTACAAGCAATATGATGTCCTGAAGACAAAAAACTGGACATAAGCTATCACAATTTAAAGTACGGCTGAAGTGAATTGACTCTTTTCAGCCTACATACACGTTGTAAAATAAAAAAGCTATACAATAATTGACTAAATACCTTAAAACGCTATTTGGGTAAAAAATAAACTAATGTCATCGCAGTTTTTAGGTACAGTCGACTTCGAAAATTGTGACGAGAATCTTAGCAAAAAGGCAGTGCTCGAAGATGAGTGAATATCCTAACCATTAGGAGGTTGCAGGCTTCTCGCTAGGGCAAATATTAGAATTTGTTTTGGCTTTCAAGAGATATTTGTGTTCCTCGACTACACAACAATTTTTAAGTCTAATTTACGTATTTTATTAAATTATATTAGTAATAATAATATTAGTTACTTTAGCCTCTTATTTGCCACTTACGAATTTTCGAGCCAACTGTACCTGGACGAGATATCCAGACTAATTTTAAAATTAAACTATTGAGCATAATAATAATAAACAAAGGCAGTCACTTATCGAAATAAAATGCGATTTTGAGTATAGTGTGATACAGTCAAGGGGTAAAATTTTATTTGGACACTTATGAAACTAAGCACCGAGTTGTACTGTTATGTTAATATAACGTATTTTTTGCAAGCAATAAAAGTGACACTTGTTCTATTATTTATAATTCTGTTATTATTACATAGGGGATAAAACATAAGGTGCAATTGCAACTATGCAAAGAAGGTGTTTAGATTCTTAAGTGTCCACCGCCTCATAGATACAGATTCTCCGCCGGATAAGATTATATAAAGCTACAATCGAAAATACCAAATTCATTAAACAATAATACGTTTTGTAAATATAAAGTAGGTATGTACTACATACATAATCAAAAAATCAACTAGAAACTAAATAAATCGAAAATAATAAAAAATGCATTTGTATCTGAATATACACATAGGCCTTTTTACCGAGGAAGACAAAATAAGTAGACGTACATTTTTAAATTCAAGTCAAACATATTGCACGGATGCCTTAGTACTTATTGAAATAAATATATTTGTTCTAAACTCGATACAGTTCGAGCTTTGTAAAGTTTGTGGAACAGTATACCGAATCTGTTTATGAAACTTGCAATGCAATCACGTCAGATCTACAAATTCAAGTATCATGATTGATCAGCAACACTATTACACCAAAACTTTTATTTAGTTCAATAAGAGAAAGGTTAAGACACAGTGGATTTTGAGCATAACTATTGCACTAGTAGTAAAATCAAGCAAAATTAATTATTTGGATTATTGGTTTCGCATTTTAAATGCCATGATATGTTTGACAGATCGACGATTAAAATACAAAATTATTAGAAAAGGAACGATTTCATAGTCGCGTATTAAACAAACGTGGATTAATAAAACTGTACTTAACAATATGTAATTGTAACTTTCCATATACATATATATGGCAGAGGATACAAGTTGTATTCACATACTAATGAATACATAAGCGCATCGCTTCTATATTCAACATAGGACAGTGTTTCCCAAACTGTAGAAAACAAAAGAAAATTCATAAAAATTGTGAGTAGGTCTAGCATGATAGTGCGCGCGACAGTGGCGCTACGAGATAGGCATGCTTGGGAGAATCTATTTATACGACATTAGAAATTACTTTACACTCGATAGCGCGTGTGAAATACGATATATGCTAGCCCTACTGATGGTATTCAAAATTCCAAATTAAAATAAAGAAACAGGATGTTGAATCGTATAAAATGGACTAAATAACAGTTTGGAAAACGCTGGCGTTTATGAAAATGTCACAACATCCACTATGTTATATCCATCAAAAAAAATTCGCATAGCTTACCCTTAACTAGCTTACAAGGCCTTTTAACTACCTACCCTTAAATCCTTAAAGAATTCCGCTTTACAAGGTCACCACGTCGTTACAAATAGCTTCGATATATCACCAGAGAAAATCATCTACTTAAACATAAAAATAATTGAATTAAAAAAATTAATAATAAGAAATGACATTTGATTCTGTAGAAAATTGTTACGTTATTTTAGTCACACACATTAATAGTTCGCTTAATCTAAGGCTCCGAGAGTGAAGTGAATTATTTTGTTTATAAAAGATCGCTTTTGGGGTGCAAGTGATACTCGTTTTGGGTTCAGAAATCCAACAAAATATAACTTTTAATATTTGATTTAACAATAGTTTGTTAATTTCAAAAATTGGCAACAAACACACATTGGATGAAGAGCAAGTTGGGCGGAGCCAAAAATTTAAGTACTTACATTAGAATAATAAAATGGACAGATTTGTGTTTTAAATGCCACCACGCATCGGGCTCCTGTCGGAAGCCTTCGATGAAATACCCAAACCGAGCACGACTTCACACGCGCCATGACAAAAATTCAATCAAAATCTTGTGTTGCACGTACCAAGATTCTATGAACTCCACGCTACAAAACGAACCGTACATTCTACTCTCGGAAAGTCGTTATTTCGGTATAATGTTCAAAGGTTTCCCTTAAGTGGTCGAGGTTACTATAACTACCAGACTTGTAGGCACTAAACACCGACACATCGTCCTTAATACATGTAATATTATATTACATAGAAAACAATAAACACAGGTTCGCACAATTCCACTAGATGTCCATATTATAGTCTTTATTTTAATTACTGAGATCAATTTTGCCTTTACGCACTAGACTGAGTTTTGCCGCCAAATTCCGCCGCTGCCTTCTTCGAGCCATCTTAAATTAATTTTCTTTAACTATTAGGAACGACGATTGTGCTTTTACTTCCAAATTTATTAATTCGGGCCTAATCGCCCTAATTTAGGGTAGGCTCTAGCCCCTTGGTGGGGACGAATAACGAGCTGTTGATGATGTATTAATTCGGGATTGACATACATTTACACAACATTGGATTCTTACAATGTCCAACATAAAAAGACCTTAATTATTAGTTCTGACATTATTCATTTCGCACGTAAACAATGTAAATGTATGTTCCTACATTTTGTATTTTATGACTCTGTTAAACGACACAAGTTTTACTAATGGTCGGGATTTTGTGCCGATTTAAGAGAATCATAATTCATCAAGTTATTAGGAAAATTTATTGCTCGTTGAATTGTGTCTTGCTGATATTTATCAAAATCAGACCCTTTCTAACACAATCATTACAAAATCGTTTTAGCACGTAAATATAAAGCAGTATACAACCAAAACGGGCTCAAAGTAAGGCAGAGTTATAAGGCTGACCGCACACGACGCGATAAGGGGCCGACCGACCGACGCGACTGAGTTATTATTTTCAAAAGCGGGATTCACTGTTTTTGGAGGTAATTTTCTATTATAAAAAGTATGGTACCTTTAATGCAAAATTACGATTATTTTTATAAAGTTAATAATTCAGTTATACCCTGAAAAGCGACATTTATTTACAGAAAAATTGATTTACATTTTCGATTCACGATTAATTTACATCCAAACAGCTACCGCTGCTGTGTTCGAACTAACAACTTCTTAATAAGTACAAAACCTTTGCACACTGCATCAATACCATATCCATAAAAATACCTCCAAAACAGCATTACGATTCGAATTACAAACGTAACTCGTTATTATTGTGCGTTTAAAACGATAATCCTTCGAAAATGTTCACGTTTCGTCACGTATTAAAAAAAGTTCGGAGACAACGTTCATCTCGAACTTATCGGACCCGGATACAATCGAACTCCTTTCGGCATAAATTTTAACAGCTAAACGTCTCGAGTTACGTTCGCGGAAACAGAGGCAGCGTTTCGCTAGCATCCAGCATGTATCCCGCTTCTGATGTGCGTGGGGGTCGGGGGGGAGTGTCGCGCGGGTCGGGGCGGGGGGGCATCAGACGAGGTGGTCGCGGTCGTCGAGCGAGGCGTCGGACTCGCGGTCGGCGCGCAGTTCGCGCTCCAAGTCCAGTGAGCGCCGCTCGAGCTCCAGCCGCGCCGGCGCGCCGCCCGCCCGCCGCGGCGCTTCTAGTGACGACACCTGCAGAGGAAACTATGTGTTAAATATTGAGCTGTGAAAATCAAAATATTTGTACTAAAAATAAGAATGCTGGAATTACCTGTGTCGCCCCAACTCGCCCCCGAACTGCGGGGTATAAAAGGCGTCTGGGTTTGGCGGGGCGGGGTGAGTGGCCGTTCTGACTTAATTAATTCCGTGCTATATGGCTAGCTAACTTAACTAGGCGGGCAGAGGACGAGGTGGGTCAGCTTGGCGTAAGGCCTGTAGCGTCTCCAAAGCTAACAGAGCCATCTGCCGGCGACGAGAGTGAACTATCTGTAGTAGCTTCCCTAAAGCTAGCAGCGCCATCCGCCGGCGGTGCGAGTGAACTATCTGACTAGCTAGTTACCTTGGCGAGTCGGCGGGCGGAGGGCGGGCGCTAGGAGGGCGCGGGGAGGTGCGGCAGCTTGGCGGGGGGCCAGTAGCGCGCGCCGCACCCCCCCGCCGCCCCCGCACCCGCCGCCACGCCCGTCACCGACGAACCGGAGTCTTCGGACAGTGCTGCTTGAAGTTTCGCTTCTGCAACATAATTGTTTTGATCAGCAAAAATAATAGTTCTAAAATCAAACACCGCCATCTATCGACACCTTTATCGTACAAGATAAACAGGTCTGCTGTGTCGTTTTTTTTGTGTACAACAAGAGATCGAAAAAATTAAATAAATAGCGCCACAGAGAATGTATCAAATGGACGAACGTCAAAATCCATCTGACATTTGTTTACCCAATAAACGCCTTTTAGGCACATGATGGCGCTATTTAGTTTCAGTTTATTTCTTATTACATACTTTGACGGCTCAGTAGCCCATGGTAGTGTATCTGCCTCCGACGCACAGGGTCGCGGATTCGAATCCCGCCCAGGGCACACATTCGTGTGATGAACACTTGTGTTTGCCTTGTGTCTGGTTGTTGTTTATCATATAATTATATATTCATTTAATGTATATCAGCTGTCTGGTACCCATAGTACAAGCTCTGCTTAGTTTGGGATCAGATGGCCGTGTGTGAGATGTCCCCACATATTTATTTATTAAAACAGTGTATACTCACTGGCGACTTGCGAAGCGTTGAAGGTAACATGGTGGACCTACGAAACCGCTTAATGTGGGCGAAGCAGGCCTCATTGTGAAGATCCCTGGCTTTGACACACCTTGGCCACTCGATACAACTATAGTAAACTGCGCGCGGTGGTGGTGGTTATCGATGCGCGCATACGATGCTAAGTACGCTGTACGACTGCGCGGCCATGTTCATTCAATACTCACATCTCGCCCCCCAATTACGGGGCAGAGTGAGGAAAGCTTGGATTGGCGGGAGGTAGGGGTGTTTGGTCGTATCAATTAATTCTGAGCCTTTAGTTGATGATACTCACTGGCGACTTGCGAGGCGTTGAAGGTGACAGGCGTGCGCGCGAGGGGCGTGCGTAGGGAGCCCCCGCGCCCCCCGGACCCCGCCCCCGCGCAGGCACCGCCCCCCGTGCCCGACACGCCTGAAACGCTGCTCGTCTGCGGAACGCGAGGTATAAGTGAGACACAGGCTAGGTTATACAGTACACGTATAGTTAGGGCCATCACAGACATCGAAAATACATGTACTACAATACACGTCTATCTATTAGTATTAGATATCGTCACGTAAAAAGAACGCGGGGAAGTGTTTACTTTAAAATGAACACAGTCACATTTCGTAATAGTACACTAAACTAAGTCTAAGAAACAATAGGTTGAATAATTTATTCTACCACCACCACTCTCTGGTGGTCTTTATTATTTTGGTTTAGACCACTGTAAGTTACAGTAACAAGACAACGCGAGCGCGCGTAGAGGTCCTTAGTTCTTTAAGATATATTATACAATACAATACATGCAAAAATGTATAGCATATTATAGTACATTCGATGTCTGTAACGCCTTTTTTATTTAGTATAGGGTGACTTAACTACTTTTACTATTACTTACAGTAATACTTATACCAAACATCTAGTACTCTACGAAGTTGAATCGTTGCTATTCACCGCGATCTAGAGTCTGCGTCACTTAAATTAGTCCATGTAAGTTCTATTTTATGTTATGTGCAAGCGCTGTGATTCGCGTTGACTTCGAACGGGCAAACTTATGTGGCGTGGACTATTTCTGTGTATATTTAATTTATTCTGTAAGTTTTAATGCTGCAGTGGCAAACGGTTGAACAAAGCAGACTAGATGTTTGGCGTGATCTGTTACTGTTCAATACCTAAATTAAATAGGGTTTAGAATAATACTAAAAAAAATAATACACATAAAAATGATAGAGAAGGAAGCAAGTCACGGAAATACAAGTAGTACTTTGAAGTTTGTCATGAAAACTGCATACCTTACGAGATTGAAGGTTTAATTTCTTGCTAAGAAACCCTACATCGTCATAATGAAACTGTGCTAAAAGGTCCCATCCCACAGCGGAGCAGCGTTACACCGGATAAAAACTCCGTTTGACTTTATGTTAAGATAAATTATAAAGGGGCTGATTGAGGTGATACCGACAAGAGAACGTCCTATACAGAGATGCAGAATTAGCTCGTAAATAGGGAATATGCACATTTTTTTAAATTCATAAATCTAAAGTCAAAGCCAAAATGATTTATTTCCATAGGATGTTATTACATCACTTAGAACCATCATTACATTTTTTTGGCTGAGTTCACTAACACAATGGCGGAATCTGTGGAGAAGAGCTTAATATTTAAAGTTCCAAATAAACACATTAAAAATAATTTTTCAAATATCTTGTTCAGAAACAAAGTTATAAGGCTTCAAAGTTGATGGTTAGACAGAGAGGTCCGACGTGACATGTGACGTCATATGTCACGCGGGCCATACATGCGCCATAGAAAATTTTGTTTTCGTAAGAGGCACAGATAGATATATTTGTTTAATAATGTTGTATCTACATAGTTTGTTTTTCGATCAATTTCGATTCTGTTTTGACTGTCAGTATTCTATATTTGTATACTTTCAGATGACCTGTGAAAAACCTAATATTTTTATGCATATTCCCTATTCACACTCTATGTACTGATTCCGAGACAAATTGCCGAATTGTCATGCAAGCTTTTTTTCAAGACCGGTTTAACGCAATTCCACGTTGACAAGTGTAGCGTGACCCTTATATCACTAACAATTAAAAACTATAAATTTTAGGCCCTACAGTCATGGAGATAGAGTACTTTTTTATTTCATGACGGCAGACGAGCGGTGCATGTAGTTGCGATGCAAACAGATCGTGCGTTTGAACCATCAGTTTACTGGTAAAGCAACGACTTCATCTCTCTAGTTCTAGTTCGAATTAGATTGCTGCTTTTGTTTCGCGTATAGGACGGTAAATTAGTACTTCAACAGTAATGAGACAGTTAGGAAAGTGTAATTGCTGTTTATCTCGATCGAGCTTACGCACACAAAAACAAAACACGCATGTTACACACGACTAAACCCAACTGCCATCGTGAAACAAGTCTACAGTTAAAGCCAATTTTTCCAGGAACTAATAAATGCCAAATTGCACGATATACTAAATAAGGAATATATAGGTAACATTAAGTATAGTCAGTGTAAAACACATACCCTGACAAAGTTGAGCGATAGTTTCCCGAAAAAGACGTTATGGAAAAACTGTCTCGGTAATACATGTAAAAGAAGGCGATTTTATAGCCACGACACATCGGTAACTTTATAGTAGCTAAGCTGTTCAAACAAAAGCAGCTTTCAAAGCAGTCGGAAAAAGTCAGTTTCTTGCACAAGGGAGGAAAAGCTAAATTCGAGTTGGCTGTTACTTTCTTTTTTTTTCTATGAAAATTAAGGGGTAGGAGAAGATTGCAAATTATATGCACGGTGCCTTTAAAAAAGCAACAGACTAGCATTGAAAATATTCAAAAGAAAGCGGAAACACAGAAAAGTTGGTACCTATAAAGTTAATTTACGACTTATTAATACTCAATTGCACTTCGCATAGTAAGCTACGTTTTATAATCGTATGAAAACTGAATAGAGACTAAACTATAACTGCAAAATAATAAAATCATAAATGTATGGTAGGTGTTTCAATCATTTTTATACTTAAAACGTGCGAAAAATATTTTTTGATGTTTAAACACAGGTAAATTTAAAATATTCTGTCTGTACCTGTAAATTTTCGTAGCATCGTGAAATGGATGATTTTACAAGATATATTTTGAAAAAGTATGTTCCATCGATTATAGTTTTACCCGTAAAGCGCTAACAGAAGTGTGCTAGGCATTAGAATCGAAACTGAGTGTCGTAACCAGTTGCGATCGAGTACTTATTCGTCCTTGTTCGAAACCACTTGCGATTGAGGTTTTCTTCCTGCCTAAAACTCGCGCATTTTTTTTCGGTAAAGGGTTTTAAAAAACACTTCGCTTCCACTGCTGTATCTACAACTTGCAGCTTACATGTTAGGCTATCAGAAAACTAAACTACGATTGAAACACCTTGAGGACTGGCGTAAATCTGGTGTGGTTTTTTAATTGGTACTTATAAAAATGACAACATTGCTGATGATGAAATAAGGGCTGCATGATACACCTTGAATATTTGTCGCACTGTTAGTAACATGAGACTTGTCATCCGACATCTTAAATGCATTGTATGCAATTTTTGTTGTAATGTCAATCTAGGGTGTCCAAAGGGTGTCTTCCGAATCAAACTGTCAGTGCCGTCAGCGATCAGAAAACTAAAAGATTGTATGGGTTTCGCCTGCTGACAGTAATTCGGTACGCGCTTTGATTGCGCTTAAATCGATTTCAGCGCGTCTCGGAACGCAGGGTTGGTATGTTACCGTATCAATATTCAATTATTCGCGTAGTTCCTTTGGTGCAATTACACCCTGAATCTATTACTCATTTAAGTCATCCCACCACAAGAGTCAAAAATACTAAGTATAATAAATGTATGAAAAGCTGAGCAACTCTATTTAAACCGTGGCCACGCATAATCTTTAAACTTTAAGATTTAAGGTCTCTGTTTATTGTAATATTCTTGTGTTTGTTGGAAATAAACAGTTTGAATTTTGAATTTTTTTTTAATCCACCCAAACGAACGCCAGTCCGAAAAAGCCGAACAGAATCAAAACAAACCTATTTATCAGTGCACTTAGGCGGCGGGTGGCGCTTGTGGAGCGCTATACTAACGTGCGTGGGCGGCTCCTCGTCGTGCGGGGGGCGGGGCAGGCGCCGGCGCAGCCACGCGTGCCGCAGCGCCTGCGCGGGCGTCATGCGCTTGTCCGGGTCCCACTCTAGGCACCTGGAGTGTAAAGTGTTTGGTTTACGTACAGATGACACTTCTTCATTGTGTGGGTTGGTTTATTTAACACACAGACATTTCTCCATCGTGTGGGTTGTTCGATGACCGTTCTCACAAAACAATGGTGGCAAATTTATGAAGCCGCCCAAGGCCTCTGCCATGGCTCATGTAACGAGTATTTCCGTCTCTGTCTACTGTATGTATGTATTTAGTTAGTACAGGCAATTAACATTGATGTGTCTCATTTACGCCGCGGGAAAATGTCTAATTCCCACGGTATAACACCTCACCTCAGAAAGATTGGTAAAACTTACAGCGCCATCTATCATCATCTCTTGGAACGATAAAAGCGGTTTCGCACTACGTCCGATCCGAATCCGTGAAAATCAGTCCAGCCGGAGTATTCGTAGAACTATTTGTATGGTAGTTCGGATGACAGAAATCGGATCTAGTGTGTAAAAAAAACATTGTTTCTTCCCACCATATTGTTTGTTTACCCAATGTCACGTATCAATCTCAGTAAAACTTACTTGGCTAATGTAATGTTTCAAATGTTATTTTCTAATGTGTCATAAAAGCTGTATGTTTTCTATAAATACATAAACTAGAATACAAATAGTTCTACGACTACTCCGGACCGTATTTTCATGGATTCGGTTCGGACGTAGCGCGTTCATGATGGCGCTGTTCGTTTTAGAAACAGTCAAAATCCAGCAAACACAGATCTAGTCTGATGTGTTCTTACCGTCTAATGAAATCGATGAAGAATTTATCCTGGCAGCCCTTGAGGGCGGTGACGAAACTCTTGGAGCCGGGCGGGCCGCGCGGCTTGCCTCTCCGGGACATGCCTGGAACACAACAACATTCGCTTAAACATCTTAAATAGTAGGTCTTTCGGGAGGATAGATATATGGAACCTTTAGGTCCAGAAGGACCACTTCCCAAAACGTCTACATCTCACAACGCCCACTTCCACACGCCGCAAGCTTGACGAAAGTAGAAGGGGTTGCAAACCTTGCGCAAGAATTAAGTGACATAGAGTAAGGCACTAGGCATTCAAAGGTAGCGCTATTAACTCGTTGCCCTATTAGTGCCTATACCGCATAAACCTACAATATTGCAGGCAGCGAAGTTGTTATCAGATGAATTGAAAACCCAACAAATGGTAATACTCGTATCTAGCTGCATTAACACAAAATAATAGTTGTTATACGCATTCACGCCTGCAATGGTCGATTTCCAATGTTGTTTAAAATCATCTAAAAGTAGACAATACACTGACATCTTAACGCTCAAATACCTATATGTGACTATTGGACAAAAGATACAGGTCTCCATGAATCGGACCTTTTTAGAATGCACCAAGCGAATCGTCGCTATTCACGTTAATACGGAGATCCATCCATTCATTCGTTAAAAAAGAACATCCAATCCAACCACCTTTTTACAAGAAATCCAATCTCTTTATGAAATGAACTCCGCTATTAAACGTTTGACAAATCCATTCTGATTAGACAAACCATTACCCACCAGTTCTGGCAGAGCCCCAACTCTCGCAGACACCGGCTGATTATCATACTGACTCACAGGGTAGTTTGTTGTGACGAATATAAGTGACGATTTGAGAAAAAACATTGCGGTACAGACCAACAGTTGTTGATTTGATGCTATAATAAAACTCTTACGCATCATCGTCATCGTAAAACTCAGATAAAAGAGCCGTCGTCCACATAAAATGCATTCTTGAAATTCTACGACTTGCTTGCTATCAATGGTACTCATTCAAACGATCGATTATTGAACTCTTTTCTTGATTAAAAAAGAAAGTGTGTTTGTAGACACAGAAGAGTCCCTTTATAATAGTATTTACAAAGCATGAAAATAGTTTGTGAAGATCAGTCTCCAAATGAAAACATTATCTGAAATAGCATTATGATCAGGCTACCGTAGTCTAACTTTTTAAGTCATGGATGATACTCGTAGAAATAAGGCAAATAAATCTTAGTTTCGCATATTCGTTTAAAAACAAAACAGACACAATAAATACCATAATAAACACAAGTTCCTAGATATTTTATTGACCTCCAAGTTTAAGAACTTGCGACGAGATTGCGATTCTTGCGATCGACATGACTGTCATCTTAGACTATTGAGCCAAAATTCAACATTTTAATTATTATCCAAAAGACATCAATATTATATTTTGCCGTGTAGTGACAGCAGAGTAGAATACATTTATCACCAACCCCTACTCTTCCCGTGGGTGTCGTAAGAGGCGACTTAGGGACTACACATTGAACAGGGAACGGGCAGCAGCGCTCCCTGATACAGTAACATTTTAATCTGCGATCTCCAACCCGTCTGCCAAGCGTGGAGATTATGGCAAAAAGGCTCATAGTCCAGCAGTGGACTGTAACGGGCCGTTGATGTAGTTGTTGATGAGACATTAATAAGAGTCATTAGTAAAATCATCGCGCCGAGTCGCATCATAGCAATCCGTTGAGTCACATCACATCATCGCATTATGCATCTGCTAACTGTCTTGATGAAAGATGAACTATTTTTATCCGTGGACTTAAAATAACACTCTACTGTTATTATTACATAGCGTAGCTCTCCATGATTCAAGAACTTACGTTTTATATTTTGAGTCAGTTTAAAGTTGAGTCAATTCCATAAATCATTGGATAACTAGCGTCACCGTCAAATCTCATGTCGTACGTTATTTCTTCGATGTTCTGATAGATTTATTACATTAATATTTAATCCAGAAAATTGGGAGAAATACGAGTATGTGTTAGACATTGTGAAAAACTTACTGAAAATATCGAGGTTGAGTTTAAAACAAGTACAGAAGATGAAAGAAAGACACTTGAGCGATACTATTATTCTTTAAGACGATTGGTAAGAAGAAGATCAACAAACAGGAAATGAAATACAGGAATCAAATCACTGGTTGATACGAAGTTGAGACTACATCACAAACACGAGCAAAAGCATGACAAGAGCATGGACAATTCTTTGCCCCAATGGACTAGATTCAAACGCGGCATATCTCAGTCATGTGCAGCTGATTATGAAAATAAAATATTTTCAAAATACAGGAATTACTTTAATAATACTATGGACGAAAATTAAAATATTTAGTCCATGGTTGGCGCGTTCACCACAAGTCTTTATTCCCCTCAGTTATCATCAGTAAGCCTCAGGCGCTTACCTCCGCTAAGGACCGTCGTGCCGTCAGCAAGAGTGGTGGCCGTGCAGTACCGGGGCAGACCCTTGCTGCTGATGAAGTTCTTGCTGCGCTTGCCCTGCTCGATCAGCTTCTGAGGAGGCATGCCCAGCAGCTCGATGATGCACGCCATCTGATCCGCTTCGTCTTCGCCGGGGAGGAGGGGGAAACCTGAAATATTGAACAAACATGGGAAATCAGAATTTTTTTTGGCGTTGCAATAGAAAGCCTTGGATACAATTTCTTCAAACTCGGGATAGTAAGAAAGCTAAAAATATTGATAGAAGATGATGACAAAGTATTTTGAAAACATGGACAAGTTAATATTTACTGAAATACTTTCTCAATCATTTAGCGGTTGGTCAAGTGACTTGTCTTGTAGGCCAATGTCGTGCTTTTTACACGGTCAAACGTCACGGCGAATAACAAATTGAAATTTTTGTCTAAATGAAGCGAAGAAACTGCCAATTACGAAGCATTTTTAGTGGGACAGTAGGTGCTATAGGCAACGGTGACTGTTACAGTTAGGTAGTTTGTATAAGAGGCTCGTCCGCTACTCAGTGACATCCTCAAGTTGAGCATAAAGCACCTTTATCCATCGCCTGGTTCATTTCAGGAATTCTTCCTTGCTCACACATATTATAAAACATCCCACTTAACAATTTCTTCCCATGCATTTTTTTTTTTATATGGACCTAATGCTTGTGTCGCAAAATCGACGTATCAAGCGTAACCGGACTTTTGGGGGAGCGGAAGGCTCTTACCCCTAGACCCATGCATTGTTGTACGGATAAACTTACTAAAGCATTGGGTGCAGTTAGCCCTTTAATCGTGTGGCCCAGCAGCCGCCACAAGCTGCTGAAGCACCACACGAAGAGTGTTGTAAAATAAAAATACAATAAAGTGTGGCAATATCCAGGGCACAGTCCGAAGAAAAAGGTATTTATATATTAAATAACAAACATGGAAAAATAGTAGATAAGTTTTAGAAGTTTACTATCGGAGATCAGGACATGAAGTGAAGAATTTAGCAGAAAAAAGACAAAATCGAAACGTTAGAAATCTAAATTTGAAAATGAATTTAAAATGAAAGATAAAACTGCCAGCAAGAAAGGTTGCCAGTCATAAAACAGGAAAGAGGACGAATGCCTCGTTACAATCGTATGCTTAGCAGGAAGTTTATCAATCCGTTTAGAAAAGGATTCCCACACTCACCGACTTCCGTCGAGTGAAATGGTATTATAAAGTAAGTAATGGAAGAATACGTCGTGAAGATGGATGGCTTGGCAGCAAAATTCATGGATTGAACTTGACCGATCCTCTCTATAAGACTGCATGATCAGCTGAGGCCTCATCGACCTAATTCAGGCCAGGATCGAGGTTCTCAATGGGAACCTTTATGAGCTGCTATTCATGAGAAACGAAGTCTTACGTCATGTCACTGAATTAGTTAATGTAATAAATATAGTACAACATGCTGAATCTGATCGGATGGCCGATGGGGCAAGAAAGTCCTTGAATGGAGACCACGTACTGGCAAGCGCAGTGTGGGACGGCCACCTACGAGATGGACCGACGACCTGGTGAGGATCGCTGGGTCTCGTTGGATGCAGGTGGCTATGGACCGATCGCACTGGAGTGCGATTGGAGAGGCCTATGTTCAGCAGTGGACTTTAACAGGCTGAAATGATGATGATGATGATGATGATGCTGAATCTGGCGTGGCGGCTCTGTAACGATAATGATGAAGAAGAATGGAGTGTTACCTGTGAGAAGCTCAGCCAGTATGCAGCCTAGCGACCACATGTCGATGGGCATGCCGTACCGGGCACCCATCATCACCTCGGGCGCGCGGTAGAACCTTGACTGGATGTACGTGTACACCCGCTGGTGCTCGTAGCAGGAGCTGCCGAAGTCTATGACCTGGAACCAGAGAAAGGTATATTTAATATTTTTATACAATTTTAGGCGGTCATCTGAATCTCCGCAAAATTTGAAGGTGATATTTAGGTGGAATCTAATAGAAATAGCTCCAAATTTTTATGTTATTCAAAGTAAGAAAAAACTAAGTAACCATAAATTGAATTTTGTATAACGTAAGTAGGTTTATATTTAGAATTTAGGTAAGCCTTTGCGCCTGATTAAGCTTCTTTGATCTTTTGTTATAGAAATCGTTTGAATATTGAATATTCCTACATATAATATATATTTGTTAATCTTATTAGTACCTATAGGTAAAGACAAGTGTCGTAATCCGTTCGAATTTTTTAACTTCGTTGGAGTACGAGTAATCAAATATGGAAATGTCAATTTAATCCCTCGTCTAGCATTTTTTCCATTTTATTACTTTTCTAAATACTACACGTAATAAGGCTTAAAGTAAACGTAACACAAATACCTTTCCTTGCAATATTCAACGCGTTAAACATAACAGTTTAATTTTAAGATCGGTAACGTAAACAGTATCGTAATAGGAAGAGCGAAGTCGGGTTATCATGCCAGAAAAACACCAGGAATTAATTGCCCATAGCACCATAAAGGGAGATATGCCGCGTTTTGATGTTTTAAATTGTAGCCCGCCCGCACCTTACAATCTTAAGCACTATTAATAGGGGATCGGACTTTTCCTAAATTTACCATATTTTATTAATTATTTTTAAAATATAGCAGACGATTCGTGAAGAAAAAACAGAATCGGCTGAAAAACTAATATACAGTGATTTTTTAAAGTTTCAATATGTCTCTCTTTCAAAAACAATTAATTGTATGGAGATTATATGACGTTACTAACAAATGACGTCACAAGTGGGTATGTGCCTCTCTGTCTAATCTTGAATTTTAAACCTTTATAACTCGGTCAATTTTAAAGATAGAGCAAAAATTCTTTTAGTGTTCGATAGCAGAAACTAAGAAGTTTGGATTTATAAAATAAAAAAAAGTAGTCCGATCCCCTATTCTTCTTCTTCTTTGCGTGTCGATGACAAATTATATCTTTCTAGCCCAGAACTTAGCCACTTCGACTGCACTATTTGTGGCGTCCATTAAGTCCTGCTGCAAACAGGTGACAGGGCAGGCAGGACAGGAAACTAAATGAGCCACACACAGTCTATGTTTGGGTCTACAAATCCCAATTGTCTAAGCACAATTGAAAAATATTTATCCTGTGCTTATTGATTAACTTTAAGAAATTATTAAGGCCTACTACTGGACTACTTTACTAAACTTAGGCAATATTTTTTTACATAAAAAGCGTTTATTTAGCACAGACATCAGTCACATGGAGACTTTATACACTTAAAATAATATGTCCTATTTTTTAACTCATTTTTATGAATTTGCTTTCTTGTCGTGTCTGAAATCTGAATATTAAAGGTAAATTAGTCAGAAATGCGAAAAAATAAAACTAAACTTTTAGTATCACGCCACGGTACCTTAGCATATCTCCTTTTAGTTTTAACATCTATGTTTATGCCCAAATGGGCCGCACTGCTCTACAGCCCATGAATACCCTGCTTTATTTACAATGGAACAAAGTGTGAGGTAATAATTTGTTTATTTTTAGTATTGAGTGAGCGAACTTTGTGGTAATATTTTGATAGCTTAGTATGTCTACTATACAATGTTTGGTATTGCTATTACAATTTTATTTACGTAACGAAAGAATATAATTGGGAATTTGAGGCTTTTATTGGACCTAATTTTTGTAAATAACTTTTTAATTATAGAAATTAATAACGAATTGTCGAAATATGTACAAATTTCTATTTAAATTTTTGAGTTATAAAAATACTGTACTTCTTCGATTTTTTTATTAAAAGGAATCGCTAAGACGATATTATGTAATAATAAGAAATTCTCAACAACTCGCTTCTTATTCACCATTCGCTTACGCCTGGATCATCTTGACACTTTGAATCAAAATATTCAACAAAACATACTGAACCTACCCGAAGATGTTGGAGTATTGTGGACTGACCACAACAAAGGCCGAAGCCATTTCCTTCCATATAACATACGAGGCTCGAACTACAATGGGCTATTTGAGCGCATGCGTCAAGAGAGATCGGGTGTCGATCGTAACGTTAGTATGGATTCACTAGAACTGCGCGTACGCAAATTACGAAGTGAAGAGATACTTAGGCGTTGAAAAATCATTAAAATCTGTCCTCGTACTGTAGGTATAATTATTATCATGACCGGAAATAATATGAATGTAAATGAGTGAGTGAATGAACGTGCGAACGTTACGTTTTTGGTTGTTTTCTATGAATCAAATATATTAATTAATCAATATGCTAGATAAATCACGGGTTTCTTTAGGAAATCTTAGCCCTAGTTGGAGGGATCTACCTAGAGTTTAACGTTCCAAACACTAGCCTGCTCTAACATGTAAAATTAAATCTTTTCCTTCACGAACTTAGCTGACCACACTGCCGATTGTCTAAATAAAAGCTTGTAAAAACTGTGTTATAAACGCCCGTCACAAACCCAGGAATGCGTTAATATAATTGAATTGTTTTGATGACCTAATCCCTCTAAAGAGAACGCAATGTAAACAAAGGGCCACTACGATAAATCAGTCAGTATAATCTAGTAAACAAATTGATTAATACAACACACACAGCGGAAAACTCAACTTTTCCGGATAGTCTCATTTCAAGGCTTTGAGTTACATTTCAATACACTTGTGAATCAGAGTAGATAACTCTGCCAAAAAATATAAGTAAGAGTTGGGTTTGAGTATGAGTAACCTATGCAGTGATGTTTGTAGGTTAGGTATGTATTGTATGTATTACGTAATATATTACATTACCTACATCTAAATTTTGCGCACCTTTCATCCGCTTTCATGTACCAGATTTCTCTCTTCCTAGGTCTGCTGGAAGACATTTCGCTAGAAATAAGCAGTGCCTGTTATGTTATTTTTCTTTATGTTCGTATTTTCTTTTGTAAAGTTCTTGTGTACAATAAATAATAAAATAAAATAAAATAAATAATGACGCAATTAGTTTTAATCTAGAGTAAAATCGTAAAGGTATATAAATCAGTTAATTTAACATGCAAACAGGTTTTCTACAGAGATGATCTGTTTTTGAACTCTACCTATATTATGCAGTTTTATCAACTGCATCGAAATTCTAGCTGCATTCTATAATTCTGGATAAATCCTAGCTGCTGCTTGTCTTTCTGATGTTGGTTGGACCAACGTATTTGAATTTTATTAAGGCTGCAATCACAAACGGTGTTACTAGAATTCAGTCTTAGTAGTAGGATTTCGCTAGCCTCGTGAATGCGGTCCATTATGGCGTAACAACATTACGAATCGGTAATGCTGTTGAGGATATCCCAAAATCGCACGAAAATACATCTCAGCTAACTTAAAACCAATTTAGGTTAGCCACCATATTAAATTTCAATTTCCTCCACATATCGCACTAAACGTGAGGTCACCAATCAAGTTTTGAGGTCGTTGCCCTATTTAATACCTACTCATCGGTCAATAGCAATATGACACATATTCTTCATAACCACATGAATTGGAGTTAACGACCTGATCGAAGGATTCATTTTGTATTTAGGAAATGATGTAAATATATCAAGGATGGGTTTTGGGAAATGTTGAACAAGTTTTGAAGACGCAGAGTGCTGATCATCATCATCTTGCGGCAATCCAAAGCTGAACATAGGTCTCTCCTAATGCACGCAACTATATTCCGATCTTCAGCTATTATTTTCTTTTCAATACACCTTGCTTGAAAATTTAACTTACCATCGTAAGTAAACTGTGCGGTAAATGCATTTTACCGCACTAGTGCGATTTTATTAAATTTTTTTTATTCCTACGGTCTTCAGAATTTATTATTCAGCCAGGATCATTTTGACAATAAAAAATATTTAAATCGATTCATACAAAGAGAAAAGTATTTTATATTTTTTATATCAACAAATTGTATCAAAAATATTATCAGCCAGTAATATTTTTATTATAAAAATAAAATTATCTCGATTTAACTAATAATATTCGTAGAGGCTGAATATCCGCTAGAGCCTTTTCTCCGTAATTATGCTTATAAAAAAGAAACATACTATCGTTTTGTAGTTGGCGCCAAGTTTGTAAAATTTTCATTTAATTTGTTTTACATTGAATGTTGTTTTATGAGTGTTTTAGTGTTGATATTTAATGATAAATGTGAATAGTAAGGATACTCAAGCTGGGCGCGATAGGTTAGTTAGGTAAAGTAAAGGTAAAGGTAAGTTTTTACAACTTCTACATGATCCGTTTTACCCACAGATATATATAGGCCTATCTATATCTGTGGTTTTACCTGTAGTATCATAGCATTTGTATGGTACTATGTATGAACCTTTCTTAACCATTTCAATTGAATTATTTACTGTCAGTTTTCTCACAAGTGTATTGAAAAACGTCGTACAACACTTAGGTTTTATAACAAACTCGTGACATTATAAACCCTCGTCTGCGGCTCGGGCTTACAAAAGTCACCTCGTTTGTAATATGCCACCTACGATCCTTGTATCGTAATGTACTATTATTCGCCATCATCTCAGTCGAAAATGCCCACAGCTGGATAAAATTTTCGCATAATATCCTATTTCCGCATCCTTTTCCATACCGTACCGCGTGGAGCTTGCCCACGTGGCGTAGTCACTCGAGGAATTTTTTGCCCCAACTATCAGTTTTACGATTTACTGCTGCGTATTTATCGTTGCTTACTACGTTGTTGTCCAAAGCGAGGACTTTAATCGGTACCAGTCTAGAGTTCTCTGCCTAGAGTGAAAACGTCTTCCCTAGAAGTTATCGAGAACTTCGAGATATTATTTAATATGCGTCTGATACTATGAATCGTAATTGTAACTTTGATTATCTGCTAGTAGGCCTTCCTTCGAACATACGAGCTAATCAAAAGGTTATTTAATGTTATTTGTACCAGAGTGGTAATAGAGCGGGCAGGGACTTGCGGGGAAGCAGAAGGCTCGTGCCCCTAAAAATTTATAACAACGTATCTACTGTTGTTTATGTTGGTTTGGACGGTCGTTATTGACAAACTATGTGATCTAGAATAAGTAATTAATAACCCTGTGAAGATGATCTGTTGATCGAAACCGGTCGGGTGAATATAATATAAGTGGAACTAGTAAAAGTGACTTTTATTAAATATGTATCTGGGGGCGCCCTCAGACGGGCAAGGACCTCTGCGCAGAACGTTGCCAGGACGAAAAAAACCTTTGAGATTGTAAAATCATCGTTGATGAAAATCAGTAGTAACATGGCTGTTGCAACCACAGTTGCACAGTGCAAATCTTGCTTTTTTCTGCCGCGGTGACAATAGGCAAAGCAAAGCCCTTCCAATTTCGAAATCAAGTCAACGACCCATCCCCTCAAGACCTCGAAACAGTTCGTAGAAAATGTTCGAGACAAGATTAATATAATACAAAAACTTTTTTCTCTGAAACGCCGTCTGGCAAGGGCCCAAAGATGTGGTCACCGGTGGTGATTTTAAACCGACACTGTGAAGTGTTAAATGTTAGATGATAGTCTGAAGGTCTCGAAATTAAAACGTCTCGTTTGCGTATAATTTTAGGGTCATGGTCTAACCACGTCATGGTTGATGTTGTGTTCAATAATCTAACAATTTCAACAAATAATAAACCAATGCCTGCTTGCTATAACTAACTCTCTTTGGGGTAAGTTGTAGTAAACACGAGAATAGCAGGCGCTTAATACTGATTAGTAAAATATTTATTCTTTTAAAACTAGAGTACATTATTGTACTCACCATAAGTAATATTTGCCTCATTTTATGCTACTTACGCAGTCGTAAAAAAAGAGGAAAAAATAAATAAATAGAGAAATCGAATTCATTTTATCCTGTTTATTAAAAATAAACATAGTCTAATTTCACAGAAATTTCCTTAAAGAACTAGATAATAAATATTATGGTTAAATTTGTTAAAACAGTAACAGCTATACTTCAACAATACTGAGACATAACTATTGATTAATTATTCGAATGGTTTGCATGTATAACTTTGTGCATACCAAATGGATTATGATGGATGACTAGATCAAAATGTAACTAAAAAATAATGCTTCTTTTATTATCAAAAGAGCATCGTCGTGCTGTTTCTACTTTGGACTAAAGGTAATATTTGATGTACCGAGTTACAAAACTGGAAGAGAACTGCTGTAAATCCTCTGGCCTACTATTATTTCTTCTGCGACCTGGATTAAGCTTAAATAATTTGCTAGAAGGTCTGGTACAGCTGTACTGGATCTACGGGCTTGGGCTCTGCATTCAGACTCAGGTTCAACTCATTTATTTAGTTAGTACCAGCAAGCCGTGATATTTGGGGTGAACCTAAAAATATTTAGGCAAAAATTGTTATGGAGGATTTTTTGAATGATAGGACATTTGAAACTAACCCTTAAAATATTACTTCTTCAAACAAAAAGATTGATCTTAAGTACCGCTGATTGATTGAAACAAAAGTAACAGAAAGTTAACTAACTTAAGTTAACTTTGTATTTATTACCTTGTATAATTCATGCACATCGAGTAGAGAGGCACTTAGAAGTTTGTTTGTATATATAAGATATTCACAAAGTTCAATAATTGCTAAAGAGAAACATCGCTGGTTGCATCTCCTTAACACAGCCCGGTACTACATCTTTTTCTTTCCGTTGCTATGGAACTTCTGAAAATATTCATGTGGGCATGGTTTTCTTAGAAATTCAACCTTTTTGAAGTTTCCAGTAGTGTAAATATTAGAACAGGTGTTTAGCTCAATTTCATTGGAACTTTTATCAAACTTTTGTTTCAGTCTTAGATTTTCTTTGATGAAATACTATTACCGAAATAATATTTTTTTGATATAAGAATACAAATACAGACTTTAGTTTTTCTATATCCAAAGAAAAAGTAAAGATACGGACGGCATTTTCCAAAATTTGCCTCGTATTGTTTAATTCGTTGCTCAATCTCAACTTAAATTTGCTCTCTTTTGTTTGCTCTATAATTTACTAGCACATAAACTAAAAATTCAACACACTTTAAAAAATTCTATGAAGAAAAGTACAAAGAAAAACTAGTAGGTACCTAATTAGCACCAAAACGCAATAAGAGAAAAAAAAAATAAACAGGTTCGAGGCTACCTCACCCTCAGACTAGCAAGAATCAGATCCCGGATGTGGACACTTCAACAGTTGGTTAATTAGTTTGACAGCTGTCTGGCAGGTATTGCCATAATTCTGGCAAAACGTCCGCTGTTTGCCAAGTAGGTAATAGTCGGCGCAAAGAATAGGTAAATAAACAACGATGTACCGACTGACGCTATAACTACAGGCGTCGTCGATGAATTCATTTGTCTAAAAGTGTCAAAATGTAAAACGTAATTTAGCACACTACCCCTCTATACAAATACAGACGTAAACATAGGTTCAATAAATAGTGCAATGGCTAGTAGCTATAGGGCATGGAGGCGTTATCTGTATGCACGCACTTATTGCATATTATACATCTACTTGTCTAATTCATCAGTGATTCGGATGCTCTGAACGCAGCATAACTTTTGAATAGCAAATCTATAATATACAAAATCTATCCCCTAAACTCAGCCCATACCGTACACACGTTCAAAATTCGGTACGGAATTTTTCCGTCGATTCGTTTTAAAGCTTCGCGTTCAGAATTCAAGGCCAAAAAAACAAATCGGATGCAATTACAATGACACACCAGATGTTTAGAAACGTCAGCATTAGACCTAATCATGACCTACTTGGATATCAACGGACATCCTCCAGCTCACGTGGGGAAACTATTCGAGGAATGTCACTTATCGACAATCGAACAGTTGCGAAGCTTTCCACGATGGAGCAGATGGTTTCTAAATCCAGCCAGTCCAATTTCACCTTGTCACAACAAGCCACGGATGCCATGTATCTGACCTAGGTTTAGTAAACAGAAGATGTGACGTCACAAGTCGCGTGTCAAGACGAATGACTCTGTTTGATTTTGGGTCAGCTGTTTGTGTGATCTGGGGGTATGCACAGGTAATACTGGTAGCTATGAATGTAATGTTGCTGGACAAGTATAATTTTACAACAGATTTATTAACAAAAATGTTTCGGCACGTTAAACCACACTAGTTCACGATTTTTAGCAAACATTTTATTCTACACACCATCCTAAATTTTATGATCAGAAACCGTTCTCTGAACCTCGAAGTACCATCGGCCTGTGTCAGTCCTCTGGTGGACATAAACCTCTCCTACTGTACGATACTAAGCCCAAACTATATAGCTGTACTATATTCTTCCAGTTGCTGTCAGCTACTCCAGATATATCATCGCTCTATCAACTTGCATACAACTTTTGGCGATTTGCTGTCTCCAATCTAGAACTTTACTTCCCTAGTGGTTATTGATAGCAGCAGAGCAGTTTAACTAAACCTCAGGTCTCGTGCCACTTTTGTTTCTAAACATGATGACGTCACCATATCGCAAGTGAAAACATGAAGGGCGCACGTGATCTTGACCGTGAGATTTAATTACGATTGTCGTCAGAATGGTTTTGACGTTGCAGATGGAAACGCGAGTTAAACCTGCTTGTTTGTAAACCAGCTGAAGTGGAATTAGAATTTACTAGCTTAGTCGAGATACTTATGAAGTGATGTTATGGATAAGCTGGGAAATAGGTAAGTATTGTCGATGAAGCTAAACCAGTCCAGCCCAAACTGTAGTTAGAGCTACTGCCTTAACATTGGCCTCATTGAGTTCTAGCATGGTGCAGGAAACAGGGCAAGACAACAGGGGCTTCATAGCCACCATTTACAGTTTACCCTACATCCACCTGGTCTAATCCATTCAAAGCATTCTCCTGGATGCCTAAGTCAGTTGATGAACTGGAGGAATATTGCTCCTCAGAAGGGATGTGGGGGTCCGTTTGGGAAAACCTTTCAGCCCAAAGCTGTAATCTTGTTGAAGGTGGTTAGTCTGCGATATTGGGAACACCTGACAAAAGATATGGAAAGAAGAGAAATTAAGAAAGACCAAAGTATTGATTTTATAATGTTTGTTTGTTTTGTTTCTTTTATTTTTGTTCTAATTCAAGATTATGAAATGATGATGTTTTTCAAATACTTGGGATTTTACTTCTTCTTACTTCATCAGAAAAGTGGCATTTTAAAAAGCTTCACTGGAAATGTTAGCTACCAAAAAGAATATTTAACAATGAAACCGAGGTAGGTACTCAGACTACATCTCTCTTCATACAATATTTAATATTTACCGGCAAAGAGCTCCGCACCGTGAAACATTTCGCTGAATAACGTATAACATCTCTCTACAGTAACATATTTTGACTATTCTCTAGTACCTTTGATATTTGAATAAGTTTTTGTGATATTTCGTGTTATTACACGTATTATTACCTTATTCGAGCTACTATTAGCGATTGCCAAGGCAGAGATTCAATCATTCATTCAGATTAATACAGACAGCACACAAAACAACACCCCCAATGCAGATATCAGCACACCACTACTTATAGACCTTTTGCATTTGCGACCGTTCGATACTAAATCATAAATTTAAACGTAATATAACGTATTTTTAGAGACCTACATCATGTAATTGATTTTATTGTAACTTAAATAAATACTTTCGGATTGTTGCTAGCTTTTGCCAACAAAGACCGCATTGATTTGATACCAGATAAAGATAAACTGCTTTGCGGTCTGGCGAGACGTCTTAATGAAACCATAAATTACTATGAAATGAACAGGATAAAATAGCCGTTTATTATAGTGAGCGAATCCTTAATGTTATGTTTGTATCTTAGAATAATTATTTCACTAGAAGTCCACCCACACCTCTGAAATAATTGAATGCAAATTCTAAATTCGTTGACCCGCGTCCAAGTTCTGTAGAGTATGAACAAAAAATTGGATTTTCCTTATGCTTTGTTTTAGTATTCGCTGAATTATGATTGTAAACCCGAACATTTGATATACCTATGCCAGACTCAAGGTTTTGCCGACGTGCCATGGAGCGCAGCGCATTCAGGGAGTAAAAAGACTAAACCGTATTCGAAATACGCTCCAAAACTGGCATCCAAGATGTTGGACCCGCAAAGCTGAAGTGTGATTGGGCAGGACATGTCTGCACCTGGATAGGTGGGCTAGAATAGCCACGGAATGGGTGCCGGAGGATGGTCGTCGCCGTCGAGGCCGACCTCGGAGACGATGGCGAGACGACGTTGACAGTTTCCACGAGGCTTGGCATCTGGAGGTTCAAGATTGAAACAGTTGACGAAAGCGAGGGGAGGCCTTTGCCCAGCAGTGGGACATAAAAAAAATTGTTATCTAGATAATATAATCAGTAGGTTTAGGTAAATAAATAAATCAATAGGTACCTAATTTTAATCATGCATTAGCTAAGTTGGGCAAAATTAACTAGCACAACTTCTTCATAGCCACTGAAACATCTTTCCTCCATCTACGAGTACCTATTTTCCTGTATTCTCATAGAAATGTTAAAATTGTTATATTTTTGAGTTTTTTCAGCTTACCTCAACGTTCTTTTCTGTTTAATTTGAATGAGTTTTACGTTAAAATATAAATTAATAATAGATTCTTTATTTTCTAATAATTTCTAATCGTTTTCATGATTTCAATATGATAAAATAACATCGGAAAATATAAACATTGACTCATGTGTTCACAAGTTCTCCAATAATGACTCAGTCGATCTTATCCCTTTGCGTGTCTCAACTCACGTAACCCACTCAGATTTTTTTAGCAAATATCGTCATCATCTTCATCCTACAGCATCGATGGTGTAACGGCTAGAATGTTGCCTTCTAAATGTGGCGTTCGCTGTTCGAACTCTTCAGCACGACCAGTGATATTTTCAGTAAACTTACAAGACCTTCACCACAGGCCACTACAAACCTATCTTTAGCTGAGAATAAATTACGGTACGTTTATTTGAAAAATAGTTCGAGTATGAAAAAAGCAAGCGCCATCTTGTCTGTGAGTTACGTTTATCTATTTATTCTCTTCAATAAAAAAAGTTTATTTTTGGCTAATTTAACTGAAATACAGATTTAGATTGTTGTTGATAACAGTACCGCTGTTGTTGACCGATTGTTAGGAATGTGAAAAATTCAATGTTTTGAAAGCTGTTACTAGGTTTCGCGAACTGTAATAACAAAAAACATATCCTAAACAAATATTAAAAACCGGGTCCGCGAATTGTGCATACATAATACTATAATGGTACTGACAGAATACCAGCGCTGGCAGTAGTAGTGTATTATTATTATTCAAATCAAATTAACGGCCCGTTACAGTCCACTGCTGGACAATGAGCCTCCTCCACTTAAGTGGAGGGTTTTGCCGTAATCTCCACGCTTGGCAGGCAGGTTGGAGATCGCAGATTAAAAGGTTACTGTATCAGAGAGCGCTGCCGCCCGTTCCCTGTTCAATGTGTAGTCCCTAAGTCGCCTCTTACGACACCCACGAGAAGAGTAGGGGTTGGTGACAAATGTATTTTACTCTGCCGTCACCACACGGCGTTTATTATTATTATTACCGTGGCATATATTGATTCGCGTAATGCAGGTGGCACTGTGCGCAATCAGATTCTAATGTATTATTATAATTTTTATTTTTTTACTCTGCTATTATTTTTCTTTTTTGTTAATTAGTTTGCATAATTTATGTCTGTTTGTCAATTTTTGTGTATTTTTAAAATTATTTTTGTATTATCTGTATGTTGTGAATTCATAAAGTTTTCATCTATCAAAGATTATAGCATTTTTAACCCGCTCGACATTTTTCTTCCTCTTTTTGTTATATTTAATTTTAATAGCGTTTACGAGTACATATATCCCATAGTTAAAAATAAGCAAGCCGAGATCTAAACGCAAAACTTAATAACACAGTTAACATTACCGTACACTAGTTACATTGTAGAAGATAATAAACTTCCATTATTACGATGTCAGTTGCAAAAACTCGTAAAACACAACAGTTCCTAAAACTACTCTATTGCACTAAAGCAACAAAATTCTATGAACTCATTGATTAAAGTGGTTTCCTATACTTCTTTATTTTTTACCTGTAGATGTGGGCTACCTCACCCCTATGACTCGATTTAGTGGGAATTAATTTAGTAATACCATTAAGTTAAGGATATGTTGTGGTGAACATTTTTGATACCATGAACCGAATGAGTAAGTGGAATATAAGACATATGTACAAACTAGTCACGTTGTATTCCTTAAAGGATGAGCAGAGCTTCGGTTGACACGCATTAAGGAACAAACTAAACACGTGACAAAAAAAATTGTTTCAGTAAGTTCTTTCAAGTTAATAATTGAATATGAAAAAAATAAATGAAAAAATGGTTTATTTGTACCAGCAATTTCAACTTAGACTAAGAGGAACAATGTTTAATCTTAAGACTACCTTATGTCTAAGTCTTACAATAATAATAAGAGCAGGGGTTCCCAAACTAGGCAATGCCTGTATCTTGGGAAACCAGATCAGGAAGTAAATTTAATTATAGGAGATTATAGGATCAAACACAAGGAAAAAAGTATGTATTGTCAATGACTGCATACAGTACTATACTCTTCTTTCTTATGTGGGTTGTAAGGTCGAATTAATAAAAAGTATATTTGCAATACTTACAAAAAAGAAATACAACTAAAACCAACACTACAGGACAATAAGTAATAAACAAAACATTTAATTATTTGATGTTCATTTGGAGTGTTCACGCAACGTATTGTTAATGCAATAATTACTTATCCTTTTGGTTTTCCGGGTAAGCTTTATTTACTGGACAGAAGAATACAATTTTACTTAGACTCTAGAAAAATTTCCGCATAATTGCAAGCCGCCGAAGACCTGGCCGCAGAAGAACCCACTGGCTTCAGAACCTCGCAGAATGGTTCAATTCAAGCATCATCGATATACTCCGTGCCGCAACATCACGGGCACAAATAGCCATAACGATAGCCGACCTCCGATAGGAGATGGCACTCGAAGAAGAAGAAGAAGAATGGCAATTTGTTAAACAGTAAAACAAACATCACTAGAGATGTGCGGCATAATAGAGATGTGCGGCATAATAGAGATGTGCGGCATAAAATTTGCCAGGAGTATTTTGTTACCGACTCTCAGAATTCTGTAGTTTTGAGCGTTTGTAGTAATACGAGTAAATTTTAGCACACAATACTTCTTGCGCTGGACCACGATTTTGTTAGAAAAGATACTAAGTATAGTATTTTAGCAGCACGATAAGAAGAAAAAGCAGTAAAAAGCTCAAGATAAGCCTAAACCTAAACGCCTAAAGGAATGGAGAAATTGGTTACGAAATAATGCACGCTGCAACAATAATAAAATATAACCAACCATGAAAATATCAGGATTTCCTTGGAAATTACTTTTTGAGCTGTTTTTACGTTCAGTCGCACTTCATCAAATTCATTAAAAACGCAATCGGTCAAAATAGCAAACCGTCAAATCGTGGCATAATAATGCTTATAAGCACAGGTTAGGTTTGTTTTTGCGCCTAGGAAGTTTGTAATTTTTTCTCAGCCAAATTTTAGGCTGGCTGGATAGTGAAGATTGATAGGGATAGGTACTTTAATATAATTTGTGTCAAATAAATTATCCACTGGTCGATTTGGCCCGCCACTCAAATCTGTTCTGTGCAAGTAATTTGTGTGCCTTACATGAATACTCAAACAAGATGTAGTGAAATGACCTTAGTTTTTGTAGTAAATGACATGCAGATGTAGACATACGCCACGCTTGAAGCTATAGGAAAGTGCTGAAATCAGTTCCATTAGAGTCTTGCTTCCTCCGCAGATACGTTCCGTTACACGGTAACCCAGATGCGTTCGTCGCGTTCCGTTTCACGCGAGGTGAAGGCCGCGCACCGTCTAATTAAATTAATTGCAAAAAATATCGTCATTGGTGTAGACTAGACAGCTTATGTTAACTATTTATGGTACAGAATAGAAGTCAAGTCAAGTCGAGTACTTTCTTCACAAATTTCTTATTAATTTAGAACTTGACATTGTTGTTAGTAGAAATAACTTGAAGGTGAGGGAAAATCTTAAATAGTTGTAATCCTAAAACATACGTTACATTAGTTACCAAACTTGGGCATTGAACTGCACAGCGTGTAAATTCAGCACGAAAATAGTACCTGAAACAAAAAAAATACAGTTGATTAGATATGATTCCAGTTTCCTAGAAAAATGAAAAATAGAGGCTAAAGATTATATTATCTTGAAACATTTCACAAGCAATTTAAAAAATCTAAAATTACAGCCATCATAGATGTAGGCCGGCCACGATACGATTAACTGCTTGTAATTAAGATGGCTGCACGACGGATCTGTGCCACTGCCACCGCAACCGATTAAAAAAATAAAATTAAAAAGTTACATTTTCGCGCGGTTCTAATTTTGAATAATTGGCGCATTCTAAAGAATTTTGCAGTGGACGATTCTAAGATTTTTTTTGAAAAAGCAATCGCTTTCGCCATTTTATTAAAAGGTCTCTGTTTTAATTTGGAAATAATTAAGGAGATGCAGTAATTTTGTTGTTTTGTAATCGTTTAGCTTTAAGTTACATCCTATTACATCAGTGTACCGAAATGAACTCTCGAGTGTTCTTTCCAGCTCAGCCCGGCTTATTTTTCGTATTGTCGAGTGAAATTGTAGAAAAACTTTCTTTGGCTAGTTGCCACACTAACTAGGCAGGGTCTTGAAGGGTAATTAGTTTTGGCGTGCCATACACGATCAAATCGAGACCGAACCCAGTTCGTTTCGTCCGAAACGCAATGAGATCGGCTTACGAGAACTGCGCGAATATTCGTTTTATGTGAAATTTTGTAACAGTTACGCGGAATTTTAAAATTTTGAACTAAATTTGAAATTAGGATATACTGCGGTCGCAATTTTTTAGTTTTTTCGCACAATCTTCTGAATTTCTGCTATCGAACACTAAAATTATTTTTGCTCTATCTTTAAAATTGACCGAGATAAAAAAGTTTGAAATTCAAGATTAGACAGAGGGGCACATACCCACTTGTGACGTCATTTGTTAGTAACGCCATATATAATCTCCATACAAAAAATCATTTTTGAAAGAAACAGACATATTGAAACTTTAAAATATCACTGAAAATTCGTTTTTCAACCGATTCTGTTTTTTTCTTCGCAAATCGTCTGCTACTAATCTATCTTTAAAATTATTCATAAAATATGGTAAATTCATAAAATATGGTGAACAGTCCTATCCCCTATTCATATACGGCCATCTGATCCCAAACTAGTGGTACGTGGTATGTACTATTGGTATCAGTTAGCTGGTATATACGTACATATAACTTGTATAATTAGATAAAATTTCTTATCATACGAATGTTTGTTTTGGGTGGGATTCAAACCCACGACCCTGAACTTCGTAGGCAGACATACTACCACCAACTAGCCTACGGATCCATCCAATAATATGGGATACGACTTTATTGTTCTGATTTTGCGTTGAGTAGCTACCTGTAAGTTATCGCAGTTTACATCTTTAAGTAACTGTATTGGTTGGCTACCCGTATTTGTTTATTTATTCACATCGAGGTACCGGATATGGCACTGGCGAATTAATTGCGAAACGGTCAGACCTGCTTCCGGCCCTGTCCACTTCCTACGTTTTACGAATCCGGTGGGAATACCAACATCTTTATTTATGGTAATATTATTGATTATCGACGTTACAAGTGTATCGAAGTTAAATCAAATATTTTTATTCGAATTAAGATTTTACAAAATCATTTTTCGGGGTCAACTAGCAAATAGATGATTAGCACGTTAGAATTCGGTACCTAGTTTTATTAGGTACGTTATCTTTTTCAAGCATATATGATGATGAAGACGGAAGCGGTCAGATACGCAGGATATTTAGGTATAACTCTCTTATCCCTTATCGCCAACAAGACACACTTTGGGTTGTTGAACCAGAGGAACAAATTACTGATGCAGCAATGATGTAAAAGTAGCTCATCTTTGGCCATTTTTAGAACAGGCTTCAGATAGATAAAAGAAGTTTTTGATATTCAAATTTGGAACATGGAAGAATACAAAATATGTTCGTTCGTCACACCTTTGCAATGCATCTGTACATGTAGCATCTTTAAGAAACTTAATCACAACAAAATGATTCACTGTAAAGCGTTTATTATTATTGTATCTTCGAAATTAATCATTCTGTGTATGGAAGCGCACGTTAACGAGATTTAAACAATTAATCAATGTTTACCATACAAACATGCGGACCACCCGTTTTTAAAACGTAAATTACGATTGGTCATAAAGGATCGCGTTTCGGTCCTCCTTTCAGGGAGCCGGAAATCGGCGAAACGAGAATCCCAAAAGGGCAAAGTAAATAAACATCACTTAGCCAAACGCGAAACATCAGTCGAGATCGGGTTTCGACGAAACGCAGGAAATTCAAACAAAGATTTTAAACGTTAAGTATAAAGTTTTCTTCTTAACTTATCTTTTTGTCAGAACATAACATTTTATTTTTACACACCATTCATCTCAATACGATCCATCTCAAATCCTGCGGCATAACCTAATTTAATCAACCGAATTCGATAAAACATTCCCGGGCACAAACGAGACATTTTCATCAGCACATTTCTCGAATTCCCTGTGATTCACGCGGAGTTCCACGCAGCCAGCCGACCGTGCATCGCATGCCCCCGTTCGGTCCTACCAGAAACCGAATTCAAATATCCTTTCTCACATTTTTATTACGGCAACAAGCGTTACTGGCTGGCTGACGACAGTATAAAAAGAAATCTGACAATTAGGTTGTGGATTTATGGCGGGAGCCCCTTGTATATGTAGAAAAAATATGTAGGTAGGGTAAAACCCGGATAGATGCCCCGAAGGCATAGTTGCCCCGATTGTAATTACTCTAATATCAATAGAATCATATGCAACTTTATTTAATCTATCGAAAGTTTCTCCCACTATCACTTAGATGATCGTGTCTTATTCTCATGTCTCTGTGCGATTCCATGAGAAGGCTAAATATTATCAAAATTATTGCGGGATAGATGTCTTGTTTCTCAGCGGGGCATCTATCCTAAACGTAATTTACATGGAAGAGGCTATAGATAAAATGTGTCAAAAAAAAAAGATATCTCAAAAAATTGAGGTCCGCGAAAGTAGCGACTTTCCCACCATAATAGCCAATACTTCAGCGTCCATTGCAGCTTTTTCATGGTAAATTACATATTATTTTTAGCATACACAAAGCAGTGGATTGAAAATTTAATAACTTTAGGCATCGGCGTAAAAAGAGACGTTGAACCGTTTTGATCCCAAAATTTAAAGATAATAGGCCATATTTCGTAAGTAAGTATGCTCTGAATGCAATACGGTAAAAAGATTTCACCAGGTTCAGCCTTTTCAGAGGGTTATAGCGAAATATTCGGTATTTTATTACAGATTTCATCACTCCTAATACCAAAAATGGCGCACGTAACACGGTCATCGTTCAAAGGATTTGTTAAAATGGCTCCACGAATAAGTTTTTTTTTTATGTTACGACTGTTATCCAAAAGAAAATGATAAACTAGCTCCAAGTGTATTAACAAGGAATACGTGTCGGGAAAGGCATAGATACCGAACTCAATGTCACTTCATTACGTATAAAGTTTAAGTGAATGAAAAAGGTCATAACAATAATGTTCGTCGTCCAGTTTTGTGCATAGTACTGTTAGTATTTAGAAACTGTTTCAAAGATATGTCAAGATTTTGGACACCATTGGTTATACTAGTAATAGCTTTAAAAGCGTAAAAAGTAGCCTATGTCCTATTCCAGGGTCTGACCTAAATGTATGCCAAGTTTCATCCCGATCCGTCCAGTGGTTCAAGTTTGATTCGGCAACAAACATGCAAACATCTAAACTTTCGCATTTATATAGTAGGATTCACAATTAAATGATTCAAAATGTACTACACACGTCAAAGCAAGGCATAATAATCTCTCATCGTACCCTACTACATAGGGCGCTTATATCTGGTTAAGCTAAGCTTAAAGTCTTTAAAGTTCCAGTAATATCAGCCTCCTCCAGGGCTGTATTAAGGAATATCTACCGTGGTGTCTAAGAAGATGACTTACAAAGTTACAATCACATAATATAACAATAAAATTATTAAAAATGTTTAGGCAGTTTCTGAAAATATAGACTGTATTTTATTCGTTTCCACAGGTGTTTGGGCTGGTTGATGATAAAGAAGACGCAGGATCTTATTTTTACCAGAATTTTATTTGTTTGAACACAGAGTCGTATACACACAGTTTTTTTTAGGCTTAGGTATTGCTAGATACTAATTGTTAAAAATACTTAACTACTGTTGGGGTTGCCAACAGTATTTAGCATATTTATTTTACTTACAGTTTAAGTCAAAGATTATTTTGGTTTATATACCCAAAGTTTGTTAGGAGTTGGAGTTGCAGTAATATTTTCATTGTAAAATTATTATGAGACTATTTTACTCGTATTCAAAAACCCTGAAATCGAACATCACAGAAACTAGATTTTAGCCAAAGCAAAGCATTTGTGGGAAGTTTAAAGGCCATCATTTCGCCTAACTTCTTGTTAACAATGTAGTTATAAAAACACCATAACGACTTATATTCCGCCCGACAAACTAAACTATCTTGTCCTTGTTTTTTTTTTACCATGGTTGCATTTTAGTGGGAATAATCTCTAGCACCCCTTTCCTAGAACCGGAAGTGGGCTCATTAGTTATGATACTAAGCGATGGAAAATTATAGTTGACAGCATGCTCTTGGAGCTCGGCGCTAATTAACGAATTAAAACTGCTCTCTTGCGCAATAATTTTAATTTTTCGGAGCTATATTAAAAGAACAAGATTTAGTATTTTTCGTGGAGGGAAATAACTGCTGTCACCAATGAAAGAGCTCTCGGGCAGTATAGCGTAGTGTTCTCAATACCTTGACAGAGGCATTCATTCCTAATAACACAAATAATGGGGTCCACGAAAAAGATGAGAGCGGACACAGCTTACATGAAAAGGAGCTCATCATAAAAAAGGTTTAAAAATTATATAACCACTAAGCAAATAATATAAAAACTAAGATAATAAATACATATAACTATTCCAAGAAGGAAAAACTTCATGAAATGTGGAAAACGCAAAGGAAATATGTATAGATGGTAGGGGGTTTCTGCCTTCTTCTGATTAGTTATGTAGACGCATGTGTGAACACAGTTTAATATATTCAGAATAATGTCGGCTGACTGACTGCGCAGGCGACGACGACGGTGGCGTCTCGGATCGTGCATACTAATGCGTTCTGCATTTGAATCTTGGTGCGTGTGCGACGATTGAAGTAAGGTTAAGGGCAAACGGTTGATAAAGAACTTCGCACTTGTCGTCAGCCAACTCATTTAACCTTCTTGTTTGTGGACACAACCAAGAAGGTCAAACATGCATGATAGGAACACGTAAGCCCTTTTTTTCATAATGTAACCTTATTGACACTCAGTTTTTTTATTTGTTTGCCGATTCGTTTTTTTTATCTATCATTAATATTGACATCAAAGCTGCGCATGTGAAGTTCAGGTAGCAAAGCAAATCGTTCCCAATGTAATTTGAAAACAATATAAAACTCGAGGGAAATCTAACTAGAGAACGGGAAACAGTAACTGGACTAAAGAATAAACAGCACACTCGCTCGATTGTTTCCTCTGACTCTGAGTAAGTGAGACCTGTTAAAAAGTTCCGCTACGTGACGTGTTTTATTGGATTTGTATCATATTATTAGACAGATGAGTATGTAATAGTACCTAAAGTAATAAATATTATTGCTGTGTCTATCTCTACGAGAAAGAAAATGGTAAGTAGGTACGTAAACGTAAGGACTAAGAAAGGTCATAATTCGTTGTTTGTGTGGCGGATTTCGTGAGAAATCACTCTTTTTATAGATTTCTTTATTTTATATTTCTTATCTTATTTGACTCTGGTCGGGGGATTTCCAAAAATGTTATTTTTTCCTTTTTATTCTAATATATTTTAATATACGGCGTGGGTTTTTTAAAATTTTCAATTTTGTTTTTTTATAATATCATTACCAAACTGGTGACAATCTCGCAAAAATGATTTTGTTTTAAAAGGGTCGCCACCGGGATCCGAATCCAGAAACTCTGGAAGAACTGAACTCAAACCCACAAAGCTATTGACCTTACGCGTGCCTAATTCCTTTAATTAGAAGAATAGGTAAAGTCAAATCCGTCGCTTGAATCTGAAATATCAATCAGCCTATTGCATAGTCCACTGCTAGACGTAGGCCTCCCCAAGGGCACGCCAAAGCGCACGATCACCCGCTTTCCTCATCCAGCGACCACCAGCGACCTTCCTCAGGTCATCAGTTCACCTGGCAGGGGGGCGTCCCACACTACGTCAAAGTCAAATTTTTTTATTCGAATTAAGATTTTTACAAATCATTTTTCGACGTCGAAGCTATCATGGATGGCACGTTCACTACCAGTGTACGCCCTCTGTGGAGAAGAACGTTTTCCGAGACGTGGTCTCCATTCGAGAACCCGAATCTGGAATATAAATGATAAGAAAGGACTCTTCTTTTATTGAAATATTTCTTCCGATACTTGGAAATAAATAACTAGAAGTTAGAAGGAAACATTTTACATAAAATGCCAATAGAACTTCCTTTACGTTTAATATATATAATAACGCGGACCAATTAAAAATACACCGCTTCACTTCTCGCACAGCGAGACCGACTGCACTTGTTAATTCAATCGCTTAGCTTAACATAACGGTACTGTTGCGAACTCGTTGCGATATTATTCCGGTTTTAATTTTTTCTTGTTGCTTTTTTAGCGCGATGCAAGGAACATACAAGCTGTACAGCCGTTGGAATAAAAAAATTGAGTTTTAAAAATGGTACCACAGTGCATGCACGAAAAATTATAATTGTTAGTTTTTTGGCTCCGTCATCAGCAGAACTTTGTTGAAAATATATAAAATAGAACGGAGATAATTTAACGGATGTACACAAAGAACTTGGAGAACGTCGCCAGTTTCTGTGTACAAAATACGAGTAAGAAAGAGATTCTCAGCAGAATAATACTCAGACAATTTCAAAAGATTAAAATCCCTTCAGAATTTGAAAGACGAATGGCTCTTTTCATATGTCCGCGTTAATTTTCCTGCCTCGCTTATAGGAAAGGGGCTATGCATCAAAACGTCCGACTTGAAAGATTGAAGCAGAAATACTTAGAAGAATGAATGACGTAGGCACGTTGCTCTTTTCTAATTTTACGTTTCATCTTTGTATGTAAAAAGACCTGGTTTAACTAGCCACTGGCTGGTTAGGTTACGTAAGACGAAGCCATTAAACGAAAAAAAAAAAAAAAAAAAAAGTTGTTGAGCATTAAAAGAACGCTTTCCGGCCGGTTGCACTTCAAAAGAAGTAATGAACAAGCAAAAGCGATATTTTTACATAAGCCACAGATTTTTGGATGAAAATAAGTAAATCGGTATATAATAACGATATACGATTATTAAAAAAAACATGTAGAACATATTATTTGAGATAACAACAGAAATGTTAGAAAGCGCGGCGGTGTAGTATTAGTCTAGCTAATTGGCCGGTGGCGGTGTGAAGAGAGCGTGACACTGCCGTCGATTCCATCGAAAGTTGCCATAATTACATCTGGCTGGTAGTTTCCGCGATGCGACTGAAATATTAATTCAAATTTCGAAGCCTTTGAAATTTGTGAAGCTGCTGGCGGCGGGAACAAGAAAGCCTGGGCATTAGTGGCCAAACATATCCAGCCCCTCAGACGCTGGTTGGATGCTGACTACGATGATGGTAGCGAATAATACAGAATATAGTATTACTCGATCGAATTTGATATTCGTTTGATGTAAGTAATAAAACTACAACAGATGTTTCGTACCAATTTAAAATCAGAACATAGAGATCAACGACTTCTTATTGCATTTAAACAGGCAAATGGACTTGTACAAAGAACCATCGCGTAACTACATGAAAGGAAAAGGCAAAGACACCAAAGCCGTCGCCCGTCACGCCAAATTAAAACTAAATTAAGTAACACAATCTTAATGACTACACCACCACTCGCTCTTCAGCGAATCATTACTTCCTTGTTGCTACTAGCTTAATTATATTTAGAACCTAGTGAGAACATTTTCATTCAATTCTGGGAAATATTAATGTTGAAGCCAACAGTTGACAAGTCGGTCAGAAGGTGGCGCATGGCAATTTGGCAAGTTTATAGAGCACTGAAGATTCATAGAAAGTTGAATGGGATTTTCAGGTTTGGAAACGTAGACACGAGTAAACCCTTTTCCTTCCTTTTAGTATGTAGAAACTGGACTTGTGGTACAAATAACGTAATTCATGCACTTTTTTATCAGACTAGCCCCGACATTTACAAAAATTTCTCAGGGCATGATAATTACTTTTTGGCACAACCTATTTTTTTAACAGACATAGAAATATCTTTATTTGCTATAGAAGGGGTTTTACAAATGATGGTCAGTTTGGATTAAGCACATTCCACATTCTGCTATTAATATTAATACTTTGCATTAACACTATAAAAAGCTTATAAAAAGTCTTGGAGGTCCAAAATATTAGGTCCTTACATATGAAATTGGCGTTTTGTCGTACTGGCCACTTTGATCACAAATTTCTCCTATTTGGTTAGGAATTCGAAATTCAAATTTATACAGCTATTTCCACATGTAGTTGTGTTTCGTAAACCGTCATTCATTTGTTTTTTTACTTATCTTTTTTCTGTTTGCATCGCTCGATTTACAAAATGGAAAATTTGAAATATCGCGTTATTTACGAGTACGAGTTCCACCGTGGCACCAGTGCTGCGGAAACGGCTCGAAGGGTTAATGATGTGTATGGCGGTTGTGTCGCAAAAGAAAACACAGTGCGTTTTTGGTTCCAACGTTTTCGTTCTGAAAATTTCGACCTGCAAAACAAGCCCCGTGGACGGCCGGAGACCCAAGTTGATAATGAAGCATTGAAGGCTATTGTGGAAGCGGATCCATCGCAAACCACGTCCGAGTTAGCTGCAGGCTTCGGTGTTAGTGATAAAACTGTTTTAATCCACTTGAAGCAAATTGGGAAGATTAAAAAACTTGAAAGGTGGGTTCCTCACGAATTGAGTGAAGCAAACCGGCAAACGCGCGTCAACTGCTGCGTTACATTACTTGACCGGCACAATAACGAAGGGATTTTAAATCGAATCATTACCTGTGATGAAAAGTGGATTCTCTACGATAATCGGAAGCGCTCATCGCAATGGCTGGACCCTGGCAAGCCAGCCAAAGCCTGCTCCAAGCGAAAATTGACCAATAAAAAGTTACTTGTAAGCGTTTGGTGGACTAGCGCCGGTGTCGTTCATTACAGTTTTCTCAAATCTGGCCAGACGATTACGGCAGATGACTATTGTCAGCAATTGCAAACCATGATGGAAAAGCTAGCTGGTAAACAACCGAGGCTGGTCAATCGCTCTACGCCACTGCTGCTTCACGACAACGCTAGACCACACACTGCACAACAGACGGCTAGCAAATTAGAAGAGCTTCAATTGGAATGTCTAAGGCATCCACCGTACTCCCCGGACCTTGCTCCAACAGATTACCATTTTTTTCGAAATTTGGATAACTTCTTGCAAGGGAAAAAATTCAACTCAGATGGGGCAGTCCAAATCGCCTTCAAAGATTTTATTGATTCCCGTCCGAATGGTTTTTTTAGTAAAGGGATCAATGAACTACCTATGAGATGGCAAAAGTGCATAGATTACAATGGCTCATACTTTGATTAAATAAATATACTATATAAAAATTTTTCGACTTTTTGTTCCTCCCATACAAAACGCCAATTTCATATGTAAGGACCTAATATTACGAAGATGCAAAACTGATCATAATACCAGTCATCATTCGCTTGCCCTTATCCCATCATTTGGGGTCGGCGCAGTATGTTTTCTTCCTCCATTCATCCCTATCAGCTGTCATTTCAACACTCACATCCTTCCTGAACATATCATCTTTTACACAATCCATCCATCTTTTCTTTGGTCGTCCTCTCCCAACATATCCATCCACATTCAAATTCAATTCAATGATCATAATACCAGTACCTACCTAAATTACTAAAACTTATATATGCATTATACTAATTTTATTGGTTGGAGGGCGAACTCCTTGCACCATGATTGCTATGAACAAAATGTTGACTAAAACATCCGTACTTCGCCTCACGCACTCGTCGACAAGGGCCGCCGGTTACTGTCTTGCGGTGGCTGTCGGCCTCAAGTAGGCCAATACATTATTTATAGTGCCGTACCAGCACGTAGAGTGACGTCAGAGTCGGGCCCGCCTGAGCTTGTAAACAATGCACTCCGCTATCACCGGTTTTACGCGGCATATTTGTCACCAAATATTTGAATTTGGAATATGACTACGCGCGTTCACAATTTAGTGAGAAAAATAAAAATATAGCCGGCCTATCTGATCCTCTGGAGTCTATTGGCAAAGCCGCATAACAGTCACTGTTACCAGCTCTTATACCTACGTCCGTACGAGAGGCTCGAGCCTACTCTAATTAAAGGGCGATCAGGCCCAGAGCGGGAAGAGATTGTCAACTATTGAATTTCTTCGTAGGCGAGTGCCAGGTTTCCTCACAATGTCGAATAAGCGTACATTATATCTTCTTCGTCCTAGCGTTTTCCCGGCCTAGTGCTGGGGTCCACTTTCCTACTCAATCTTCTCCACTTTACCCGGCATCCTTAGCTGTGAGATTGTTCTCCTCCATATCCGCTTTCACGACGTCCAGCCAGCGCTTTTTAACCACGTGATCTAGGGCCCCAGACAGTGAGGTTGAGACATCTTTTTCCTACGTAGTCTGACGGTCTGCGGCTTAGATGGCCATACCATCGAAGGCGACTTATATATTAATAAAAAAAACATTGGTACGGGAAGGGCACGTCGGGTTCCAACCGGCAACTACCGGACGGGAGGGGAGGGGACGCTCTAACTAGTAATAGTTACTTATACACTGATGGCTTCGATATCAATTCTTGATCGCGAAGATTACGATCACCAGTAACAGTGAAATCGAAACGCTACAAAAACCCCTCGGCTCTCCATCAAACAAATTAAAAAGACACAGTTCTATCCCACATTTATAGAATATAAAAATCGGAATCGTTTCGCAATAAATGCAACGTGTTTAGCAAATTAGTGCGATCAGCACAGACGTTAGTAGGTCAACGAATCGTGAGCTGACGTCATTAGCCGTTTTCCGTCGACAAGTAAACAATAGTAGGCGATTTCCGATTGCACATCCGAATTGCTAGACTGATTTTGATTGGGAGCCAAACTCTATTTTTTTATTAAAAGCTTTTATTTAGCTTTAAGAATGCATGTGAGTTTGTTTGGGTCTTACATGCTTTTGAACTACTTTCTATTACGTGGTTGTTCAGTTTTGTCTGACGACGACAATATGAAGTGATAGAGATAACCTGACGCTTGTCTCCTCACGAGAGAACTGCTGAATGGTGTGTAATAATGTTTGGGCGGCGCCGCCATACTGCTCCCGGAGCGGCTCGGCAGCGCCGCCGTGGGCAGCGCCGCTCGGCAGCGACCGCCGAGATCCGAATGCTACCTTTAGAGCCAGATTTATTTATTTTATAAACTAAAATACAGAAGTGCAAGTTAAGGTGCAATCGCTAGAACTGCACGCTGGCTGCAAGCTACGGACTCACAGTCTCAATGCAAGTGAATCAATGCCTACCACGTAAGAGATCTGAGCTCGATACAATCAATATAAACAAACCTATGTAACGATGACGTCCGCTCTGTACACTCGATCATAAGTTACTATAACCTGAACATGTTTTCGGTTTCGACATCGCCTTCCCGTCGAAAGATCCGACCACTCACTTTGATAAAGTGCTAGTATACAGGGTGTATGCGACAAGTTATCATAAACGAATACAATCTACGAGCAATTAGTATTACAATGAATTTAGAAGTCCGCACGCGGCTACGCTCGCGTTGTGTAAGATTTTCCCGTGGGAATAAGATTTTTTCCCGTAAAAATTATCTTATACGTTAATCCAGATCACAAACTATCTCCATTTTAAATTTCATCCAAATCCATTGAGTACTTTAAGCGTGAAGGCGGAACAAACATCCAAATATATTTTCAGATTTATATTAGTGTGATAGTGTGATAATGGACACAAGAAAAAAGTTTAGGAGAGTTTCTATTGTTTTCTCAATAATTAATAGAATACTCACATGTTTCTAAATTTTATTAGCTGAGTACACCACCGTATCAGTTTGTATTGTAGAGGCCTGTCGATTACACTCTGTATAGAATATTTTCGAACATGTCTGTCAGTCTGTGCGTGTCTGAAATGGAGCGAAACCGGGCACGACGAAGATTACTGAAGAATGATGTATGATGTATGTAGATTGTGGTCCACTTACGAAAAGTGGGTAGACTAATATCCGGTCGAACCGGAAGAGGGCCATACAATATTGATGAGTGAAAGATAATATAAACTTTGTAGGCAACAAAAAGTGTAGCCCGCGTCGTGAAAGCGGTACGTTAGGTATAGACAAACGCTAATCAAACTTCACATTTGCAGCGTATTCTTGATTTAATTCCAGTTTAGCACAAAATCAAATAAAAGGACTGTGTAGGAAGGATTTTATTTTCTAACATAAAATAAGATCATGTTATTCATCTAGAAGTTAAATTCATTCATTCATTTTGTTCAATTAAATATCATATCAAAGAGCTAATATTTAGACTGCTTAATGATTGATAAATAAACTTAAGTAGCCGTATACATACCTCATAATAATAAGTTTATCCAGAGACAACGTAAATAACGTGAACAATAAACAAAAGGCAACCTTGAAATTCGTGTCACGTAAATAATACGTTACCGTGTCACTATAAAATGCTCTATTACTCCAGAGTAAGTAATAAACTAAAATTAGTACACAAACAAACCATTGACATTAAGTCTTAAACTCTTAATGCATTATAGTGTTGCATTAAAGATTCGGCTTCGGCTTAAGAAATGATGCGGTCAATATGGATCATAATTTATGATACCATAAATTTATGATTCATAATAATAGCAATTTTCTTCTTCAAATAGCATAGCCATTGTTTGTAGAGTCAAAAAAGTAAATTATGAATTAACTTGTTAGCAAACTTAAGAATATGCAAGTTAATAATGTTATGGAAAAGTAAACACTATGTATTATCTTACAATCCATCCAACTATTATTATATGCATAGAAGCTAACAGTCACCCTTCTATCTTCACTCATGCTTTACTGATACCGGCCTTGAAATATTTTTTTACATCCCTTTTTCATCTCTCTGCCCGCAACAAAAATGGGTAGAGCTTGTCCAGGCCGAAATGACGCGCCGCGCTTTTTTGTGCCGAAGGAGACAAAAAAGACGAACTATCTTCGGCTTCTACGAGACACCACTAAAGTATGAGCAATAATACACAAAGAACATGAATTACAGGCACTAAATTCATTACCTTTGTCTCGTATTCTCGTTTGGATTTACTCCAATTTAGAATCTTGCGCAACACGATCAACTTTTTTTACATAACGCAAACAATGACCTTTGTTTGAATTAATTTACTTAAATTGTTATATTTTATTCGAAACGGTAGTTGTAACTGTGAAATTTTAATTGCAAAGTAGACATAAAGGATGTAATTTACGTACTAATGTGGTCAAAATTATAATTACGAGTATTATGCGTTAAATGACTCTTACTAATGGTAATTCGGTTATGTATACCACCGTAATAAAATAGCTTAAATAAGTATGATTTTCTAAAGTTAAATAGTTAGATGGCCGGAAAACTAATATTAGGATATTAAGTTATATAATTAAAGAAAAATTCACGTAAAATGTCTACAAGCTCCAAACCAAGTTATTTATGATTGTCACTAATAGCTGCATTCTTCTGGTTTTTTTTTAACTTTAGACTTCCATTGCATTAAAAAAAAACAATACTTACCAACTATCTTCGCGAGTATATGCAAAGCTCCTGAAAATATGATCACACCAAACTGGAAACCACGCTACAATTTTACATATATAACTACAAAAACCGCACGTGTTTTGGTAAAAGTTCAAGCACCTACGCAAAAAGCAACATCGGAATCGAATTTCAGTTTGGCTAAACCAGTGCTAAAACAAAACTAACATAGAGTAATTATAGAGTTTAATTTTAGTGCAACGTGCCCTAAACTGCACTCTGACGTCAATGCTGCAACTGCGTGTGCATTGGGCCGAATCGCACTTAGCCGGGAACATAAAGTTGGTTATAAAACCAAGCTGAGGGTTGGCGGACCGAGTAACGTTATGTGTTGCATAGTGTACAGAACTGCAAATATCAGATTGTGGGTTCTGTATATTCATAATATCCACTGTTGGACTATGAGCCTCCTCCACTTAAGTGGAGGGTTTTGCCGTAATCTCCACGCTTGGCAGGCGGGTTGGAGATCGCAGTTCAAAAGGTTACTGTATCAGAGAGCGCTGCTGCCCGTTCCCTGTTCAATGTGTAGTCCCTAAGTCGCCTCTTACGACACCCACGGGAAGAGTAGGGGTATATTCATAACATAAATGTACGCAAAACCTAAACCGGTGCGTATTGACTAGAAATTATGTCTAGGAGTTCCTTATCGACGTAGGTGAGCAATAGGAAAGAATTTTTGAAAATTTATGTTATAATGGAAGTTAAGTATATTGAGAAATCCTATCGGCACACGGCTAGTAACGTATAGCGCGGGTAGGCCTTATCTGAGTCGACATTCTAGTAACTACTCTATCATACTTCAACTACTAGAAAGATCTTAAATTCATTGTTTTTAAAAGTATTTAAGAGTAGTGAGAGTATATAAAATTATGACTTCTACGCCTCTATCAGATCTTTACAATACAGAAATATATGACAGTTTTCCTACGTGTATGTTTAAATTAGAAAAGGAAAAGTGAATAAGGAAAATTTCGATAAAAACATATACCTTTTAAGCTGTGAAGCTATCAATCTGCAGAAAGACATTGACATACTTATCGATGTATTTTGCGACGAACGTGATTTTTTAATATCTGAATGAAGTCGCGGAAAAACGAGTAGACAAGAAAATTTGACGACGAGTTTTATCGCGGGACATTGATAACAAAAAACGTGCACCGGTGCCACTTTCGTTTTCGCACGTATCAAATGATTTTTCCAAGTTCTTTCAAGATGAATTCTAATCCTAAAGACTGAAGGACTCCAGTAATGTATAAATTACTGAAGCCATTACGAGGCCGCTTGACACCACCCAAAATTATGATCAATAAAGGATCAATAATGACAAAATAAAAGTATGCTGCTTATCAGTTTTTTTCTTTCATGACGCTTGTGAACTGTATGCTGTATCTTTGATAAATTGCTAACCTATATACTGTGTGTTGAAAAAAAAATCTCTAAAATGAATGAATGCCATTAATTTACAGATAGACATTGATGGACAATGTGTAAGAAACTAGACGTGTCGGTCGGCGATTTATCTTGTTTAATATCCTACGAGCAATATGGACTGAGTTCGTTGCGTTTACCTACATTACATACAGGATTTTGTATATAATAATAATAGAGAGCCACAATAGCTCTTCCCGCAAGATGATCTCAAGTGATGCTTCCGCGAACCTGATGCGATAGGGCAGGCGTACTCCGACTCCTGGGAGCATGCTCCGAAATACGCCGAGTGACTACTCGCTTGCGGGAAGTGAAATAAGACCCGGCGCACACTACACAGGTGGAAATATATAAAAAAATATTGCTGATTTAAAAAATATACACAATATAAATTATATACCTATATATTAAAGAAAATTAAATATTTTGAACATAATCTCAATTACAATATCTTAATAAAACTAAACGTATTTTTAAGTTCGCATAAATAGGTATATGCGATTTTTGTTAAACTAACTAACGTTGTCATCTCCAGCGAGGACGGATTATTAAAATTGACGAAATTGATATTTGTCGGGTGTCCGCATCTCCTCTTCCATTTCTAATTAAACTATACCTATCGCATCGTAAGAATGCCGTCCTGACAGCTGTCATACACGTACTTTTTTTTTGTCTCTTTTGCACCCATTTGGTTTTCATATTTCCTGCCTGCTGTCAGGACGGCATTCTTACGATGCGATTACTATAGTTTTTTTATAAAACAAGTACAAGATACAAGTGGTGTTATTGATATTTTTATTTGCTGCCCTACCTTAAAGCTTGAGAGAGATTCTTAAATGTATTATGATTTTAAGTTTTAGACAACTTTGATTTAACGATACGAAAGTACACGCTATAAACGTCAATGTTTGTAGAGAAGCCTATGCACTATGCATTAACACGTAATTATTAAGTTCGTAAACATTTTGATTGATATGCGCTTTCACAGAAACAAACTTTATGTGAGTTTGGTAGAAAACTGTTTATAAGATTTCATCCATAATATTTCATAATTATATAGACAGAAAAAATTAAAATTAATGAATGAAGCTTGTAAAAAGATGCCTTAAATTTAAATATCAATAAAAGCATAAATAAATAAATTAGGCACAATTATCCACCGAAACATCAGGTGCGGAACGAGAACACTCAAGTTACTGGAAGTCGAAGTGTGTCGCTCGTGTGCGCCCGGCCTACGGTTCCCGAAACTCCAGACTACATCCAATCCATCCCTATAAATACAACGCTGAAACATTTCAGTTTCAGTCGTCCATAAGCTTCTGAACAGCACAGTGTGCCAAGGTTCGCAACTAGCGGGTGACAACGTGAGCAACCTCGCGTAAACCATAACATTGCCCAATCGGTTTCGTTATTCGATTTTTGGCAGGATATCAGAGTGCGTGGTTCTTCTGTGGATTGTGTGAAGTTAAACTGTTAACATGTTGGACAAAACCATCTTTGGCGGTAGTTGGGAGAGCGTGGTAAGTTCAAACTTAACTGACTTCCCTAAATATTTTATTCCATTTTAATTTCATTGCACTTAGACTTGGCTACAGCTTCGTCGTTGGGGAATAAATAAATCTCATAACAGGAGATTGCCATTTAATTTCAACTTAAAGAAAATTATAAATCCATCAAAGCTTTTAGTTCTAACGTCTCCGTCGACTTCGCTTCATGAATAAAATCTTAATTAAAAGCTCGGCTCTAATGCGAAAGTTGACTTCGGTTTTTTTCCAAGAAGAGAACTTAACACAATTTAAACTACTTTCTATAAATAGTAATTCAACTTCAACCCACTTTGAAAAATTCTAAATGCTTTTCAACACAAAATTATAAAATAAACATCAGTCTAAAAATGTTTACGATAAACAACTTTAGCACTTTTGGACTGGCCACTTATAAAGCTGTTGCGTAAAATGCATAGCCAGTTATGCTGTAAAAGGTAAACTTGCCTATGGTCAATGACATCGCGCGTGCTTCGAATTTCGAATCCAATATGGTGGGATCTTGACATTGCTTATTTTCACGGTCTTGAACATTTACGTGGTAACTTTATATCCGACTTGTTAGTTATGATATGAGGGAGCTATAATTATTTATATTACTAATAGCTATTTAGAGTAACCTTGAGATTGAATGTACTTGTTAATTCATTAAAAAAATTGTGCCATTGTAAATACTCTGACCTCCTTCAAAGATAATAACGGGCAGACAGATGTAAAAAATAATTAAATTGACATTTAAAATTATTTTAAAGGAACACTTAAGTATGTTAATGTAGCATAATTTAACATTGGACCGACAAACAATTAAAATCGCATGCCCTTAAAACCAGTAGAGTTCCTAGCCATAAAGAGCGGAAGTTGACGGCGGAAAAAAAAACAATTACGCTTTGTCTATGTGAACTCTCACGGGCGCCATTGTTTGAAAATAGAACTGTCGTTTAAACGTTACCCGTAACTGTTAACTTTCGACCTTTTCGTGATTTGTCTTAATGTTTGAATTACAACGCGTAAAAATTCAGTCTAGTGTTTCACGGTAGTTTATATTGCGTTTAAAATGTAGGTATTAAAATAAGAAATAGATTAGAAAGCATTTTTTCGTTAGACAATGAACTGTCATTGCTGTCAAAATGTTATCTTAGTTTTTATTATTCTTTGCCGTCAACACTTTCACTGCTACGTATAAAAAAACAGCACAAAGTCTAACTTAACTGATAAGTACGAGAAACGTTTAGGTATTGTTTTATTTCATTTATCATTTACTCGTATATATCCCATTGTTTCGAAGGATAAAAGTATTCTTAAACTTAAAACGTTATTATGCCTAGATTAAACTGTGCGTTTTTTATTTTCACCAAATTAAAAAAAATAATAGAATGCAAGATATCGTGTTAAATAAAACTCCCATATACATGCAACGTGATTTTTAAGCATTGACGTAACGATATCATAAAACCGGTCTAATCTAAATATAACATTTTAATGATTCAAAAGGCTTTCTAAACTCCTGAATTAGAAATTAAGACATGTTGCCGTGTCAGACTAATAGATCAAAAATATCGTGTGGATTTTATAGATTCTGCTTTAATAAAATGCCTGAAAAAGCAAGTCATAGTCCATAATAAACGAAATCTGTTCCGCTACTATCTTGTAGTAAATTCTGTTTTACAACTGTTTTAATTGTCATTTTTCCCATGGTAGTTTCCTCAGCGGAAGGGATAAGGAATTTTATTATTAGCGCTAGATGTGATCATTAACCTTAGTGAAGTTAGCTGTAAGTAATAGTTTTTTTTTAATAATAAAACTTACCTATCCATAAACTTACCATCAAATCATCTAAACTTTTAAAAGAACACGTAGAATAAAATATCTTATCGATTCATTTAATCACAGATCATTAATTACGTATCTTTAAAGACATCGATCAATTAAAATAACGAAGATGATTTATACACGTGCAAAATAAAGTACAACGATATATGACACTTAGACAAGTCATTAGACTCAATATTGATATGTTATTGACATCAGAATTGGTCAATTCAACTCGTACTCGATACAATATGCTTACAGGGACGATTACTCAGTAAAAGTGGGAAAAAATGCGCGTAGGCAAGTAACTGTTAGTCAGAAAAGTCACGTCTATTTTAATCTATGTAAAATTTGTCACATGGCTATTTGGGTTGATGACCTTTACCGATCGATATAGTTTAAGTATTAATAGATCACCTTTCATTGGGACATACTTAAGCGTGTGTAGTTGCAGCTAAAAATACAACATAGTTTATTTATGCGACGGAAGTGTCTTCATGCACAAAATCGAAGTATCTTTCGCTAAGGAACGACAAACTCACAAGACAATCAAGTTTGTCTGGAGAGGAAACTATAAAACTAAACATTTATTTCTGTTCCTTGTTACATTATTGTCAATATATTTTTTATATTATTTACTGTGGTGACGGCAGAGTAGTTGTCACCAACCTCTACTCTTCCCGTGGGTGTCGTGACTTAGGGACTACACATTGAACAGGGAACGGGCAGCAGCGCTCTCTGATACAGTAACCTTTTAATCTGCGATCTCCAACCCGCCTGCCAAGCGTGGAGATTATGGCAAAACCCTCCACTTAAATGGAGGAGGCTCATAGTCCAGCAGTGGACTGTAACGGGCCGTTGATGATTATTTATAGAGGTATTTATATACCTCTATAAATAATCATCAACGGCCCGTCCGAGTAAGCATAAAGCAAACGGAAAGTGACGAGGCCTTAACGGCAAATACTTAGAAATAAAAATATGCAAAAAATATCCTTTTAAAACTTTTTTAGTTCGTACATTACACAGCAAAACGCAGAGGATATAAAAGTTAGCTGTAAAAAAACCGCTAGGTAGTGATGTTATTTTTTTATTGTATGATCGTTTACATACGCCTAACGGACTTCATACGTGGGTATGGAGAAATAAAAGCGTTTTTTTTGTAGCGATGATTTTAAGTTATTCTACTTGAAAATAACTGTCTGCTTTTTTTCTAGATACTTTGCAAAAAAAATAGAGAACTTTGCTAATAATGCGTATGATGGATTAGGCTGTATGGCTGAGATGCTTTGCCATTCATTAGGTAGAAACCATTTTGTTACTGTTCATGCGAAAGTAATAGCAAAAAATGATATGACTGCATCACAACATTGCATAGACGTTGCATTGGAACGCTCCTGTATTGTCTAAAATAACCCGCGACAGATTTAACTGAACGCTTTTAGCGTTATCACCTTCAGCGTAATAACGTTGACAAAAATAACTGGCAACGTCAGCAACGTTACTACTGTTAACGTAATATTACAAAACGGGAGCGTGAAATGGAACACGCCCGACCACAGCCGAAAGAATAACATGGACATACCCATCGATCCCACCCGTCGCTAAGGCAGAGAAAAATTACCTGAAATAAAATATAAGACAAGGTTATTTATTACATCACGAAAAACATTCTCTATTTATCTTTTTAATTAGACCGTGTTAACTAACTGCTAAAAACTATTTAAAAGTGACCCATTTTTCCCGGTGCGACCCGAATTTGCAACAGTGAGAGGTGTTTTTTTAACGGCAACCCATTAAAACGCTGTTACACAACACCAGGGGCTGTCAAAACAGAAGCCGAGCGGATTTTTTCAGCTGATTAAAGTGACGTTGACATGGTCTACTAGTTTTGCTATTCGAAAATGTAACAGGTTTTTGCGAAATAAAAAAGAAAATACACAGTTGCTTGAGCTTAGTGTTTCGAATTTAATTGTGTGAAGGTTTTATAATTTTAAATGAAATATATTTAGATCTGTGTTTTGTTAGATGATATTCATGTTTGCATACCTTCAGCGATGGCCAAAAGCATCGTTTTATAAATCAAAATTATCACGTTATTAAAGTTGTCCGCTACTGAAATTTCTGACCAAACATAACACATGACATTAAAATCATATTTACGATTCACGTATTTTTGTATATCCAGGGCTTCTCCTATTACTAATATCAAGGTAAGATCTATGTTATTCTAGCGATTTATATACAGCGTGTCCTAATGAGCGGTGCAATAAACAGTTTATTTTCGTTTGACCTATAATACTCATCTCGATCGTGGAATTTGAAGAAACACCATAAAACATTGCGCAATACATGTAGCTCTTCCAAAAAATATTTTAGTAGTACAATCTCTGGTAACTGTTTGGGTTAGAATGCTGAGTTTCGTCTTATCTTTTTTTAGAACAGAGATTATATTTTAAAGATCCAAATCAATAATACTAATTAGAGCCATTATGATTTTGTTAGTAATTCTTGAACTGCCGCGACATTCCTTTTTAACGAGTACATACGAGTCACGATCTTGTCCCTATAGTGGTGAGCAGAACTTTAAATTGGATCACGGAAAATAAGTACTAAAATAACGTTAGCTTCAATATGAACATATTTCACTAATATAATGTTCGGCTGTAATTTGTAATAGAATCGACCGAATATGCTAGTAGTTGTTAGTAAATTTCAGCGTACGCAATTGTTTTGTTTTAGTTTTTAGTAACGCAGTTTCACCTTGATTTATTATCTCGCTATTGTTTAGAAGTTGAACGTTTCGTGTAAACTTCCTAGTTGGCGTTCAACTAACACGCGGTCGAACAATATTGGAGATCAGTTTGAAGTTACGTAGAATTAATCAAATATAGAGAAATTGTTAACGAGTCAGTGTATAAGTATATTGTCTCAACAATAATGTCGAACGAATCTGAAAACTAATGTCTAATGAAGGTATTATCGTTTTTAAAGAGCAGATTATAAAAATAGTCTAAGCTACATTAATTTATTATTTAAAAATAAAAGAATTAAAATTTGTTAAGAATATACCTATTATATATCCTACTCAAAAACATCGAGAAAGATAAAGTACACTTATTTTGTTATTTCATGAATTAAAACATCAGTGTCATCTCATTATAAGTATGTGCGTATGAGAACCAAGAAAACATGTTGTAAATAACAGGTGGCCTGACAGACATTTGGGCTCCGAAGGGCTTCGGTGGCAGACAACATGTTACCCTACCCTATGGTAGGGTAAACAAGACTGTTATGGGACAGAGAAAATTTAATAGTTACAAATTGTGATCTGTGTGATCTCAGTTCATTTTTTGTTTGTTGCTGATATATCCGTTTGTTCGTATGTGATGTTTTATTTTATTATTGTATGTATTTTATTTTATTTAAATTATGTATTAATATGGAACCTAGTGCCTGAAGAAATGATTAATATTATTATTTAAAACAATTTTTTTCTTCATCGTATGGGTTGAAAGGACCGACTAAATAAAAAAATATGTATTTGATAGACAAGTTATTATTATTGCAGCGGCAATTAAAGCGGGAATAACAAAACGCAATAATAATCCTTACTCTACAAAAACTGATAAATATTTTAAAAATAAATAACTCACATAAACGGTATTATATTAAAACCTGTAATAAATTTACCCACATTTACTAGCAGTCGATAACTATCACGTTTACCCTGTAAAGGGCATATCCCTAGGCCGTACGGCGGCGGCGCGCGCGCACGTAACGTCATTGGTACTTTAAATAATCGCCAAGAACACCAATTTACGTCCACAGTCAATATTAATTTTGATACTTTATGTCTCGTGTGAATGCCAAGTCTTGGTGCTAGAAATATTAATGGGTTCTAAAAATCTGTCTTTAAATCGTCATTTATCTTATTGTTGGAGAATTGCCTGCTTTGTGAGAGCACGTAGGATAGGTCAAGGAATATTACCATGGATACATGGCAGAGCACAGCCAAGTTCTAGAAAACCATCTTGAAATTACATATAAAAAACAACCCTATTATTGTTACATAAATATTTTCTGGTTTTATACTGATGACTAAATTGACTGTTTCTTTATTTCCAGATTTCACGCGATGACTACGATTACGACCACAGTCCTAGTCCTCGAGGATCACCACTCAAGGACACCTCAAACATCCAAGAAGACGCCTACTGCATTAGCAGGCACAACCCCAACAGGACCTTTAGAAGGGAATCCGTCATCGCCTCTTGGAAGAATTTGAAAAAGGAACGCGAACAGGCTTTGGGTAAGAGAATCATCTACGTAGACGCCGACAAATATGAGGACTTCTACGGCAGAAACAAGGTCAAGAGATGCAAGAGTGAGCGAACAGCCAATCAGCCTCGCATACCTAAAAAAGTCAAAAGGACATATTCTGTGTTATACAGATATGACCCGAACGAAGAGAAAGTTGTCAAAGAGTATAAATACCAGCTTCCTAAAGAGCCGGAGGTTGACATGCCCATCCAGAGGTCAGTTTCCGAGCCGTTTTTGAATCAAGAAAGGACGCCGAAGAAAAAGGTCAAAAGGTCTTTCACGACGCTCTTAAACATCAAGACGAAATTCTTAAACATCTTTTCTGCTAAGAGTTAGAGTTTTTAACGTTTGTAGATGAGGATAGTTGCTCAATTTTGCATTTTTAGAAAGCTGATGCTAAGAATTTGTATCAAGAAATGTTTGGCGGCTGCCGGCTGACGTTGTGAACATTTCTTTGATAACTTCTTTAAAAAGCCGCCTTACGTTAGGTTTTTTAAGGTCATGCGATGGAAGGTTCAGGCCACAATAGGCCTTAGGTAAACGGTTGGATGATGTTCTAGTCAAAATTGTATCCAAAATTAATTATTTAGTAGTAAGTGTACGGTCAACTGTATCTGGACAAATAATCATGCTCATGGTTGACCGCGCATGCACATTATTATAAGTAATTGAATTACGTCTTTTCAAAAGCATACATATCAATCATAGGTAATTTCATGACGTATCTGTTTGCATGTTTATCAGTCACTTACTAAACAAATATTGAAACAACTGTAATGCTTTGACGTAAGATATTTATGAATGAACCATTTCGTCATATAAAAATGTAATTAAATGTTTATAATCTATAATTTAAGAGAAAATAAATTATTTAATTTCGTACCAAACTGTATTCAATAGATTTAAGTCTGGGCGCACAGTTTTGTGACAGACAAGTTTTAGTAGGTAATTTTGTGATAAATCTGTGTGTTGTGATAGTTTTATAATTTTGTAATGTCATGACTTCAAAATTGTAATGGAAAACTTACATTTTATGACAGTCATACTTTATCTATTATTTTTTATATTTTATTCGTAAAATATAATAAAACTTAGGCTAATTTATTCATTCCTATTAGGAGTATTAATTTAATTTTAGATGTAAGATTTAGTGTAAAAACACATACATAATATATAAAAGCAATTGTGTATACAAATAAGTTACAATCAATAAATATTTTTATATCAGTACCATACCCTTGAATTTATTATTTTAATAAAACAACACGCATTTTGTAAATATTTATAAAAAAAACTATAGTAACAAGTATGTTATGAAGTGTCATAAAAAATATCCTGTCATGACTGGCATAGTTATAAAATAAAAACACAACGACAAACAACATCTCAAATTACCGCAACCCATAAAAAAAAAACATTTAAAAATTAAAAATCTTGAATATCGAATATCCAGCCAGCACCCGCATGGCCGCCATTGTTAATTTTATAATAAATAATCTGTGCTAAAATCATTACAGTAGTTTCTATTGTGTATTGGCGGCTATATAGGGGCGGCAATGGCTGATAACGCGGGCGACATAGGATTTTCAACATCCGATTTAGTCATTTAGGTCAGTAGTTATCTTTTTGTAGCTAAACAGAATATTAATGCATAGTTTCTGCAAATAATAAATACAAAACATATTTTGAGTCAATAAAATTGGAGAAGTGCAGTTTGTCAACCAAAACTAAGTTGTTAGGCTTAAATTAAAGAATAGTAAAATTACTACAGTTATTTTACAATACTAATCAAGAAATTGTTTTACAGTTATACAGTATCAACTAAATTATTATTAAAATTATCAATAAATTTCGTATAAAAAAATCGATATTACTAAATATTTGCTAAGTCAGGCATCCAGGAACCAATAATTATTTACTGGAAAAAGCTTTCAGATAATACATAAACGTGGTTGCATTGGAATCTAGTTAATATGGTAATGAAAGTACTAACCTTGATAGGGCGTTTGCGCACTCATCCGTATCCGATTCTTATCCGGTCCGTTTTTGATCCGTAAAAAAAACGGACGGTAAATTCACGTCTAGCGTTTGCGCACTCATCCGTATCCGATCCGGTTTTCATTCGTATTCGAGACGATATTTCATGATATTGTCGTAGTGATGTGCCGAGTCGAGCTGACTCGAGTACCTTGTAAGTACTCACATATTCGAGAATTCAGAATATAGCAGTTGAATACCCAGGTACCGTCAACTGCAAGTCAGTGGAAACGTCAGTTACGAATCTCGACCATAATGCTATAGAAGCAAGAAGCGTTCAAGGTCAAAGTGTTAACACTTTACCACTTACCACTTTTTGTAACGAGTACTCAAATACTTGTTTATAAAAAAATAGCCAATTTGGCACAACACTAGCAGCGCGAGCTTTACCCTCCCCGTACCTCACTCTTCATCCGTAAAAAAATCGTGTAGTGCGCAAGCGTACGTACAATTTGTATGGCGGCCACTTCGACTCGGTTTTGATCCGTAAAAAACCGATCCGGAGTGAGAATTTACGGATCGAAAACGAACCGGATACGTTTTTTTACGGATGAAGAGTGAGGTACGGGGAGGGGAAAGCTCGCGCTGCTAGTGATGTGCCAAATTGACTATTTTTTGATAAACAAGTATTTTGGTACTCGTTACAAAAATAATCGAATGCACACTCGAGACAAGAGACTCCAGGATTCTATTTACGTGAAACGAACTATACGAGTAACGTGAGCGACTTTATTGCGGGATCTACATTACATAAGTAGATATAATTTAAAAACATCAACCTAGTATTCGAATTCTATAAGTACCCGAATTCTATACTCGAGTACAGTCAACTGCTCATCAGTTAGTGGTAAAGTGTTAACACTTTGACCTTGAACGCTTCTTGCTTCTATAGCATTATGGTCGAGATCAGCTTAGTCAGTCAGCTCGACTCGGCACATCACTACAACAATATCATGCAATATCGTTTCAAATACGAATGAAAACCGGATCGGATACGGATGAGTGCGCGAACGCTAGACATGAATTTACCGTCCGTTTTTTTTACGGATCAAAAACGGACCGGATAAGAATCGGATACGGATGAGTGCGCAAACGCCCTTAGGGTTATCTAGTAAAAAGATGAAGAAGCTTTTGACAATTATTTTCACATTTATGAAGATCAACAATAGTAAGTATGATTTAAAATTCTTCAATTTATCTCTATACCAAACATCATGCTCGTATTAACAACAAAATCTAACAGCAACTACAAATACATTGATACAACTTTTAATTATGAACGTAGTCAACATTCCATACAATTTAAGATTAATTAACGGATTAATAACAGAAAAAGCTGATATTAAATATTCATAACAAAAAATGAAAGCATTTAATATTTTTAACGTAGTTTTCAATATTTCAAAGAGACCGCTCTAGGCCACTGAGGGATTTAGGGCAGTTGTATGCAGAATTAACCCTCTGCAAATTGTATACTAATTAATTAGCTACCCGTGTACCTCCTACAACAGCCAGGTGTACCTTGTGAAACTCTCCAGCTTTACGATAAAGTTGGTTTTTGAACTGAAAGCTGAGCATTAGATTGTACAAGGTCGGAGAAGGCGAGAACATCAAAATAATAAGTGTTAAAATTCAAACTAATTGTTTCGCTTATTTTATTAACTTCTTGGCCCCTTTTGAAGTTTTAACTTATAAATACAACAACACCATTCGCTTTCTCTCTAGTGCAATAATTTGTTATTTCCAGCAACAGTGTAATGATTGTTTTGTTTCGTAAGTGGATTTACATAGAGGGGTTGTGTTAAAATCACCAGAGCTCGTACCAGGCGAACAAGTCCTGTTACAGTAACAACAATATCGAGCTGCTAACAGGCTACCTGTCTCGTCTCGCCTAAGGGAACTTTCAAGAGCCGTCTTTAGGATTACTGTAAGAACGCGTTAGGTAGGGATATAAATGGTTTGAATATCAGACGAATAGAAATCTAAGCTTACGCAGTGAAACAATTTTAAAATAAAATTATCTCTCATAAAAATTATCTCCCTGAGCTCTGCTTACTTACCCTGTTAGAGGCGTGAATATTATGTAAGTATCCTATTAGACATATAATCACAATTTGTACAATAACCAGTGCAAACTTAAACATTATGAACAACTAGCGTGGTTTACATTTTTTCCTATAGGAATAACACATTTTCTTGCGGGAGTATCTGAGAGAGAGATAGATATTGTCTAATTCAAAGTTCCAGCGCTCATAACTCGTTGAGCAACCCGTAAATATTGTTCATAATCGTTCTTCTTTCAGTAAAAGTTTAATATTTTTCTTTTTATTTAATTTGACGTCCCCTCCCAGACGCCCCTCCTCGCCCGTTTTACCCGTGTCGACATATCGTAAGCTCCCAGGGCAAACACTGAATTTGAATATACAAGGTAACGTGCTCTGTAATGGGCTACTCTGGGACTGCTTTGTTCCCCGGGGGCCACTTCGAAAGGTGCATAATTTTGTTGACGCGACCGACGAGTGTAAGACAATTGTATGGTAATGATATAAAAACACATATCCGTACTAATATAAGTGTAGGTTGTTGTTTCCACATCGTCTATCTACACTAGTAACGCGACAGTGACTTTTAAAATGTTAGAATTGGTGAGTTCCAACACACAACTTTCGAAAAATATCCATATTTTTCGAAAGCAAAATTGCCTATGTGATAAATAAAATAACTTTGATCTATGATAGGTACACAAAATACATACAATGCATTGAAATAACTTCCTGATTTCGAAAACATTAAAAAAACAACCAATGTTACGCTCGCGCTCCCTAAATTCTGACTAGCGCCATCTCTGCTACCTCACGAAAATGAATTCGTCCGGGAATCGCTGAAAATCCATACTCAAACCCGAACGCAAACACATCTACATCTCACAGGAATACTTGCCAACAACACCAGGTGGAGTTTCAAACGACTTCAAGCGGTATAAATAGATCGTAGCATTCGTGACCTACTTTTAGCAAAGGTTGTGTGGTGCCATCTGGCGGGAAACAGGTGTACTAAGATAATCCAGCTGATGCGAAGGGAACTGAAGCTAATTTTTCAATCATTGTACAATAGAACAACGAACTCTGCGGGAGCAATGTAGCCTAATGGTCTTCACGAGTTTGTCTGTTTGTTTACGTCCTATTCGACTATATGTAAGTAATATTAGGTTTAATTAAAATTTGACTGCATATTTTCAGTTTTAAGTAGAATCTTTTCAACTTTTGGCGGAAGAAATCAGCGACACAATTTAGAAGACCTGGCTTCTTTTTTACCGTTGTGTTGTGTTTTTGATACATTACAACTTACATAATAAAAATTAAGTACGAATTAGTTTAATACAAGTTAAAAGCGGTTTCCGTCCACGCGTTTGTAACTTCAAAAAACTAAAAACAAAATAATAATACTAGTTCTTAAATTCAAAAAGTGTTTTTACCCAATTATTTGCCGTCCCAAGTACAGGAACTTATATGAAAACTGTTAAACTTGATGTGCTGTCAGCTGTACCACTACCACCTTGTTTCAATAGTGACAATAATATTGCCTACACCAATCATACAGACAGAACAGAACCCTAAAAAATCTCCGTTATCTAAGTAGCACAATCGCATGGTAGACAATAACCACAGATTACATGTCACAAAGACTCCGTGTAATGAGACCGGGCAGATCAAAGATACAACATAATGGCTTTTAATCTAAAGTAATTATTGCAAACAATAATGAAGGTTACATTTAGCTAGGAGTATTTTATTTAATAAGAAGCCTGACAATGACATTAGATTATTTAATTAATAAATACATTACGTAGAGTTGATGAAATAAAACTTGATTGCAATAATCATAATAATAATAGTTCAATAATATTAAAAATAAAGATTATAAATAAAGTTTTTATTAATAGCTGAAACTCTATCAAATCATATAAAATATTTTAAAACAGAAAAAAAGCAAGGAATTTTTAATATGTACATGTTATACACTAATTCTATGTATTTATTATGGGCAATATCGATCCACAAATTGATTAATAATACGATAAAAAGTATACTGTTATTATACCCAGTTTTGGTAAAATTTAATTATGCCTAAAACCAAAAACTACATAAATTATACGTATATAGAGGTAGATACAAAAAATACAGCGTGATCCAAAACAAAATGTAATATATTGCCCACACCGAAATTACTTTCAATGATATACATATCAGAAAGCCTTCAGCGACTTCATAACTGTGACACCAGGGTTTGTGGGGTTTGTCGTTGATAAGAAGAACTGCTGCCTTAGTTTAGGACCGCTCGATTTTTTGTCCACCAAGGATTCACCCAGGATATTTTTGTCCACCATTTTTGGGTCTACCCAGAGTCTCAATTAAACATTTAAAATCTTGAAACATCCTGTTCACAGATCTTAATTAATGACGTGTGATATTTTAATTTGAAAGAAATATCTCATATCAGTGTGAAATTAATGAATATTCTATAACAGTGCTAAAAGTTGTAGGTATTTCCAGTTTAGAAAGTGACATTAATTAATATTTGGCCATTTATTAGTGTGTTACGAAAAAGAACTAGAAATAAAATCTGCCTGATTTTCCATACCGAATATGCAGATTTTGGTCTTCAATGCAATTTGTCGAAATCGTTATAAACGATGGGTCAATTAACTTCTTGATATTTTTTTAGATATTTTAAACTCTCGCGATTTTCACACATTTTTTATATGTATTATTGTTTTTTGTATGTTTTGTTCTTATAATATATCGTGATTAGACCCGTTAAAACATAAAAAAAACTTACACAAAAATTTTGTTACGAAATCAAACAAAAAACTTGTTTTCCAGATTTCAATACCGTTTTTTTTGTAAAGCAGTGCAGTTAGCTGAGTTCAAGATTGTCTTGCCTGTCTACCTCGTAAGAAACACAGCGCGAAGATGTGTCAGCAACTCACCAGATAACAGTTCAATCTTCTTTTCCTCTTAATTCAATAAATTACCTGTAAACAAAAAAATAAACAATAAGTTTCAGACCCTGATTAAACTGTCAGTCAAAAAATATTATTCAATTAAAAAAAAAACACGTTTTATTTTATGGAGGAACAAGTTTACAACCGATAGCGCGAAGCAATGAGGAGGGTAAGTTTTTCTACATCTTACACATGCAAGTCTGTATATATATCCTCTAAATAAAACTCTTACAAGTCTTTTTAATATATAATTTGTAACCGTCCTCATACAGGGTAGGCTCGAACCCCTCAGTGGGGACTATGTAAGCTGTTAATGATGCCGTTAGATGTTGAATCGTCCTAGCAGGTTGCTTAACTTGCTTAACTGATTTTGGTTTTACATTGGACTGCCATTACCTATAGTATGAACGCGTCCGGTTTTTTAAAGATTGAATGTATTTTATTATCCCTGTCAAACCCAAAGTTGGACATGGCCAAGATTACCGAGAGGTCAATTTGTACGAAATAAATTCTCGATTGCAATTTCGTATAAAGAAAATTAATACGAACGTATTGGTCGTAAAACGAAATAAGATTTTTAAAATAAACATTAAGTACATTATGGCGTATCTTGCGTAGGAAGTTTCACAAGGTGAGCAGTTTTTAAGGATTAAGAAAACATATTTTAAGAAATCTCACGAATATTGGTATCATACTAATATTATAAATGCGACAGTTTGTTTGCTGGTTTTTGGTAAATCTCACACAGCAATGGATCGATAAGATTTTTCACAAAGAAAGAATCTTGACCAATTTAAACAATAAAAATAAAATAAAAAATAAAAACTTATGTCTACGGGAAAATCGAAGACAAGGCAAACATAGCCGCGGGTGGGCTACTAAACTATGTTTTGTTAACCTAGTTTGTTGGACAGTTCTACATTTTGAGCATTGGCAATGACACCGATTCTACACTTAACCTGAAATTAAGCCAAGAACAGGTCTTCATCATGTGGGTTGCAAAAACCGACCTAACAAACAGATGATGATAAAAGAACAGGTGATGAACGAAATCAAAGATCATCATCTCAGCAAAAGACATACACCAGATGATCACTAAATAATTGTATCAATGTTTATTGTATGTCTTGTTTCAAAAAGATCGTAAACAAGCTATAAAAACACAGCTCTATAACGAAATTAATATCATAATACTTATAACTTTTAATTATTATCTACTCATGTTGCAGTAGGTAATGAGAGTGAAAGAGTAACTATAAAACGGTTCGTCTTCCAAATAAATATTATGTAACAGATGGATGTTGGAATAATATCACGTAGACATTGTCGGGTAATTCCCATCTGCCCCTACGGCTTCTGTCCCCTAGTGGGCCGATGGGAATTGTCAGATTAGTGGCCAGCTCGATTAGACCTATTGAATAAGTTTTCAAGCCGAAGTAGCCGGAGCCCACGGCCGTGCCGTTCAAAGCACGGAAAGAATCTTTGACTGAAATTAACTAAACGATCACTCATCCGTGCCTTAGTGAAACCTCTCTGGTTTCATAACTTTAGTAATCTCACAAAATACCAAGTTACCACTCTGCCACGAGAAGAATGTCACAGTCACAGATAATATATATATTGTTTACAAAAAATCATCATCATTATCATCAAGCCCATAATGTCTCCACTGAGGGGCTCGAGCCTACCCTAAATCAAGGTGAGCAGGCCTTAGTCGAGACTAGTTAAAAAAATACACCTTTTTCTAACAGACATTAACTTGTATTACGTACGTCTCAAAGCTCCGGCAGACATGTGGTTCCCAATAAATAAGGCAGTCTACAGACGGTCCTTCGCCGTGACCTTGTCTGCGGTGGCCGGATGGCCCTGTGCCGTGACTCCAAGACCTTGCCTCGGTTTATAACTACGATAAACATTAATCTCCCTTTGAAGCTTATAATATGCCTATACATTACAGGTTTATTACAAGAAGGTAGTGATAAGCCGGCAAAGCTATAAAATTACCGGCATATACTCGAAATTAAATGCTAATTAAAGAATAGTAAATATATATTACTTTAAACGGTAAAGATTTATACAGGAGATTATGCAAAAATGAGAGTATTAATTCCAATCTAACCTGACAAAATAATTGTGCGGCAAACGTTATGGCAAACCATTTTATATAATTAATTACGTTGTACTAAAGACGCTTTCCCTGCCGATAATAAATCTTAGATTTCATGAAGGTGAACGAAGAATACATTCGATTAGAATGAAAGAAGAGAACTTCTTCTTCGTCCTAGCGTTTTCCCGGCCTAGTGCTGGGGTCCGCTTTCCTACTCAATCTTCTCCACTTTGCACGGTCTTCGGCATCCTTAGGTGTGAGATTGTTCTCTTCCATATCCGCTTTCACGACGTCCATCCAGCTAGAAAGAAGAGAACTAAAGATCTAAAATTCGAGCATAGTTAATACTAGTTAGTAGCATAGAACACATGATAACCTACGATAAACGTCAAGTTTATGCCTAAGTTCATCGCAAATAAAGATACTAGAAAAGTAAGCTAGTTATAATATTTTTGTGAATACAATTTTTTTTACCATTCTGCAGACTTGCTTACGAGACATAACATTTTTAAATTCGCTGACACGAAAACCGCTGACGTGAGCCGATATTATGTAAAATCAGTGTACTGTACAGGATGTAACCGAAACCGACAATCCGCTGAGTAAGGGGTGCTCTGAAATCAGCAGGGCTTTGTCATGCTAATCGCGATCAGATGAGATCAAAAGACCTGTTGATGTTGGCTCTTTAGTGACTGCGACAGGAGTTTGAAGTGCAGATTATAAAGTGGTTACAGGTTTTGCTTTAGCTAGTCCAGCAGTGGACTGTAACGGGCCGTTGATGATTGCAGCGTTAAGTTTCTAGGTGATCATGTAAGTTAAGCTCGTGACAATATTGATTGATGGTTAGTGCCCTTTTGTCTATCTGTAGGCAACGAATTATCTATAGTCTAGAAGAGTAATACCAAAGAAAGCAAAACTATGCCATACGACATTCGAATACGCGGTACAATGATGTTTTATACGACTCGGTTTGTAAGAACGTCGAAAGTAAGCTTCAATGTACAGCAGCAACATCATCTGCCTGTCTGACGTCGTCGACGTCTGTCAAAATTATTAGGTGCCATGTTTTAGCGGGCTTTGTTAGGCGGTTACTCTTGTAGACTATAGATCTGTAGGCTTTGCTTGTGGCCATCATTCTAACGCTCTAATTTGGACTGCCCACTAGTTAGCCTTTTGTTGTGGGTAGATAGTTATCTACCCACAACAAAAGGCTAAAAGTTCTAAAACACGGAAATTGCTTCTACCATTCTTCTTTGCTACGTAATTATCATTACTCACTGTCCTTCTTTTTAATTTACAAGACAGGCAATTACGCAGTTTGAAACCAACAATAGGGAAAAAGAAAGAAATATATTTGTATAGAACCAGAACATATACACTTAAGTTTTTAATACGATACGGGCTAGTCAGACAGGCCTAAGGCTGACAATGGCTAGACTATATTATATTATAACGTGTCCATTGTCCTTATTATTATGACATGTCTCGGCCATGTCCTGGCGAGGGTCCAATGGTGTCGTCTTTATGTGTGCCTCTTTGTGTGTTCGCTTTGTTTGGGACATGCCGTGCTCACGTGACGTCATTGTTAATTGACAATGCAATTTATAGGTAGAGGTTGATGTTGTAAAGATTTTTAAAGATATGATTGCTTGTTTTTTTGTAGCGCTTTCGTGTTAAAAGAGTAAGCTGTATGTCTGTCTCCGAGATTATGAAAACTAGGCTATCTATTGTATTTGAATACAGTATCTAGTTTCTCGTTTGTAATTATGTTCCATTTTTATGGCAAATAAACATTATTATTATTATCTATCTATTTTAGTTTTAAAACTAAACGATTGAAAAGGGCACAACTCGTAGGCTTAAGAGAACAAGATCGGTTTAGTCTTTTTTATTACAACCTCTGAATGTAACAACTAGTACAACAGACTTAAACAATTATAACTAAAATTATATTCAGTAAAAGGAAAAACAAAACATGATGAAGAATGCATGAGGCAGCTGATTGCTAGCAGCACAGGACCGATCTTTGTAGCAGCATTAGTCGTCTCTAGATCATGGTTTTAGACGTTTTTGGGAGTATTTTTATGTGTTCCTCCATGTAACTTCTCCACTACATCATCGTTTGTAGAGATACCCAGACTCTCTATCTATCTGTATGTAAATCGGAGTGTCTCGCCGGCCGGCCGGAGCCGAATGACTAATGTGGGTAGTTTCGAAGATCGATATCTACTGTACGACTCTTGTTAGGGGTTAGAGTTTCTTTGCTGGTTCTTTTTGGCAGAAGAAGAAGTGGTTTTCCGCCCATGGAAGTCTGCTTCTTCTCTATACATATCATAAATCATAATGTAAGTTCCAATAAAAAAAAAACATATGGAACTAGATAAGTAGGAGGACAGTTCATATATGATATCAGAAGTGGAATTCTAAAATGTCTCGTATCTAAAAGTTTTGTTTAAGTTCCGGTTTATTACGCGAGGTGTCATCTTTTTTAATACAAAGATTTCTTATATAAAAGAAAAATATTCTTTTTTTTTGATTTATTTGTTTTTTCTTATAAATTTGAATTTGAAATTATAATATTACGCTCATAATACGATATCAGAAGTGAGAAATGTTTTACAACGTGAGGTCATTTATTGGTCGACCCTTAGAACACAGACGCTATTTATTTTATTAACTCACCAAATCATAATCCCACATTCGAATAATATTTATATTCTAATAAAAATGAGGAGTACCATGTCATATAATAACGTCCCCCGCACATGTCCTTCCCCTCCCGTGGGAACTGTTCGGGAACCACTTACCAGCTATTGCTCATATTCCTTAACTTTTTAGGGATCACCAGTGCCAAATAGAAAATTAAATTTATCACTTTCGTCGGTAGAAAATAAAGAACAATGAATGAGAAGGAATAAGTAAATTATTTTGTGTATCAAAATAGCAAAAAGTTTCAACGTTCGCTGATAAGACCAAAAGTGTCTTTGTAGGTAAACTCAAAATTAAGGTACCTAGGACCTAGGTAAAGGTACAAATTATAAATATTTATTTTTTATTGGTGTCCATGGAGTTCATAAATACCACCAATCGCCGACACTAAAATAGGATTTTGAAACCAAGAAAACAAAACCTTAATCTAACAGTTTTGAAATGAAGTTGGGAGAAGCTTATAGAGGGGCTTAAAAAAGTATGTAGGGGTCGTAGAGTGCATGAAAGGAAAAACCAAGAAAATATTAAACATACTCCAAAAACGTACCTATAATATCCGGAACCATGTTTTCTAGAGTCGTGCACACGTGTACTCCATTTTATCGCCCCTACGAACGAAAGTGTGCGCACTTTTTTTCAATTATTTTTATGTGTGGGGTGTATCTTCGTTAGATCATTTGTTTAGATACATTTAGTTCAGTCATTTATTTTAATTTGGTTGTTTGTGATTGTGTTAGAGGACAATCTGATTTTGTGTTTAGTAAGAATAAAATAAAAAGTAATGGTAGGATTAAATAAACTTCAAACCACAGGAGTCTACCGAAAATACTAAATGCAAACGGTAGGTAGTATTAGGAGTTGCGCAGGAGTCAGAAGTTAAAGTATTATAAAAAAAATAGAAAACATTAAAAAACTAGCTGTCACTTTCTGCGGTTTTGCTACCAATCTCTACCAATTTTTTTTTAGTAACGAAATAGTTCCGTCATTATTTTTATTTCTGCTCTTTCGTAACAATTTTCATCTAACTGTGTCCTTAAATAAACTGGCACGTGGCGCTATAATCTCAACGTGACCTAATAAAACATGAAAGTTATTACTTCTATACCTGCAGTTTACCAAACAAAACTAAGTAGGTTTCTGTATAGAATTACTCACACGCTTCTTGTTGTTCCAAAATGTTGCACAAGGGGTTTTACAAAGCACAAAGAGTATTAGTGCAGCGAAGCTCTTAATTAGTTTTATGACAAATATGGCTCTACTGTTGGAGGATTTCTTTATTTTGCCAATCAAAATGAGTCTTTTTTTTCTTTATCCTACTAATATTATAAATGCGAAAGTTTGGTTGTTTATTACTCAATCACGCTTCAACCACTGGACAGATCGGGATGTTTGGCACACATATGGTTAGGTCCTGGAATAGGACATAGACCGCGGTAAAACACTTCATTCCCACGGGAAAACTCATTTAACGCGGGCGAAACCGCGGCCGGAAAGCTAGGAATACAATATTTTCAGTTCTTAGATAATTTTATTAAGTAAGTTCTGTTACAAGAGAAAGATACACCATGTTTTTTTATTGTCGACAGTTCGTTGCATAACATTCTTCTTTTTCATCTCGTATCGATGGGGGCTAGACCAGTCCAAACAAAAAAAATATTGGCCAAAGCTACTGCCTTGTCATTAGCCTCATAGGGGATCGGACTACTTTTTTTATTTTATAAATCCAAACTTGTTGGTTTCTGCTATCGAACACTAAAAGATTTTTTGCTCTATCTGTAAAATTGACCGAGTTATAAAGGTTAGGAATTCAAGATTACACAGAGGCACATACCCACTTGTGACGTCATTTGTTAGTAACGCCATATAATCTCCATACAAAAAATCGTTTTTGAAAGAGACAGACATATTGAAACTTTAAAAAATTACTGTAAATTAGTTTTTCAACAGATTCTGTTTTTTTTCTTCATCGTTTGCTACTAATCTATTTTAAAAATAATTCATAAAATATGGTGAACAGTCCGATCCCCTATTATATGTATGTTAAACAAGATTATATTATTATTATATTGATTGTTATCTAGTATTATTATAAGGAGTGATCGATTAAGTGTAACGTCAGACAAGATAAACGAAACATTCTGCCAAAATAATCCATCACCTACAGCAGTCTTTCTCAAAGTGGGCGGTAACGCCCCCTTGTGGGCGCTGGAGGCCTACAGGGGGGCGTTAAGGGGCCCAGAAAAAATGGAGGGCGTTGGCGTCGTTTAGGGGGATGATGACTGATTTGTAATTTTATCTACTCTATATTTTAAAATTCATTGAAATTTAAACATCAATTATTTAGTTTATATTTCTGCCCTGTATGATTGTATAAAAACTAAACATAACATAGCATTTGTAGGATAGCCCGTACGCAATCAAGTTATACCAGACTGGGTGTTGTGTGCTATTTCAAATGTCAACACACAAGAATTTATAAAACTGACAACGAACGAGGAAATAAATATTAAAAATGGCTAATTAAATTAATTAAAGTAATTATTTGGGAATGTAAAAAAAATTGGGGGGCGCTGAAAAATTATTAATTTTCAAAGAGGGCGGGTAGACGAAATAAGTTTGAGAATCTCTGACCTACAGGTTTTTACTCTGACGAGAATGTAGCTACCAATTCGTTGGGATCTGACTCACTTCGTCAAGTACGGGCGAGGTATGAGTTAAATCATAAATAACAACAACACTAAAGTATTTTGGCAAATTATCAGCGTTCAATTTACAAATTGAAGATATGATTATTATAATGACTGAACCCATAGATAAATAAATACTGAACCTCACTTTCGAACGCGAACAGAAAACATTTAAGTTTTTTTTTTTAATTTCAATTAGCAATATCCGCTTTTAGAAAAACTGGAAAAGTTCAAAAAGGAAAGAGAAGAAAAAGAAGAGTAAAAGAAGAGCAGAAGAAGAAGAAGTTGAAGGAAAGAAGGAAAAGTTGGTTTGTTCGAAATTGGAAGTGGAAGGAGAAGTTGTTGCATTAATTTAGTTTTTATATGCGGAAGCTTATTATTAGGTGTGTTTGTTGTAATAATATTTATGTAAAATATTATTAAAATCTTTATGTACATAATTGCAAATAATTTAAACCAAGAAGCAGATAAGCATCACATCCCATCATCTCTTCGGTCAAAGATCTAATAAAATTCATATTAACACAGACAGTTTATTAAACACGTCTTCGATTTAATAAGGACATCCTGGCCCTTTGTCCTGACTACCCAACCAATTTCAGATGTTCAGAACTAATTCACATCAAGCGGTCAATCTGCGGCTTTTAACTTGTTCAACTTCTTACAACCCAGTCGAGTTTAGGTGGTCGTGTCCAGATTTTAATAAATAAAGGAATTAGATTCGTTTCAAATTAAAAGGATGTGTTCTTTGTTGTCTGGCAAGCTTAGCAGGTAAAAACAGCAGAATGCTGGAACAAAGGCTGTTTGGGGAAATAATTAGTGTTTTTGGAATTTATGACGCCAAAAGTCATTATAAAGGTCTATGAATCATTGGGTTCGGAGCACGGATATTTAGTTTATTTAAAAAAGTTTGGCGTAAAGTTTATTTATTTTTGAAAACTAAAAGAGTTCTAAGGAAGTCTTAAACTATTACGATTATATTGAATAACTGCTATCTGCTGCAGGAAATAATTATTAATTTCTATAGAACGACGTTAATTGATTTAAAATTGACTAGCAATATTTAAGCATAATATCTATTAATTTAAGCATATCTCTTTAATGATGGAATAAGGGCAACCGAATGAAGCATACTCTTTAATAATCGCGTCTCATAATGGAGTCTCTTAACACAGACATACTAATGTCTAAAAGGAGACTTCAAAAATGATAAACTATGTAAATAAGCGATGAAAAATGAAGATTTTGTATTTTTTTTGTATTTTGTATCGCGTGACGTTAAAAGCTCGTCAAATCATTGCACTTAGCACGTCTAATAAATAGCAAACGTGAGTGTTATATCCAGTGCACTGGATAGTAAACTAGCATGCTAGTGGCAATATGGAGCAAGTTGCCGTCTCATGTCTGGTGGACATGGTCAGGTCTGGGTCGGCATGGCGACGACCGCGACTCGGGAAACTAGGCTCGTAAAATATAGATGAGACCGCATCTAGTTTTAGTTTCTGTGTACTTTATTTCAGCTCTATTCGTTGTGGATTTTTCTCCCACATGCATGTTAAACTATCAAAAACTATATTTTAATTAAAGAATACCACCGTGTAACCTACCTACCTCCATTTCTACAATACAAAGTAGAAGGTAAAATATAACATAGTAGCACAATATATAAAGCTTTAGTGCAAAAAGTATCATCACTTCAAAGCCACTTTACCTTTACAGGTCTCGGCCAATTATTTCAGATTACCCATTGGTATCTTTCCCACAGTTCCATCTCAAGACACCCTTATTTACGTATGCAGTAACCCCTTTTTCAGTTACGAATAAAAAGAGCTTCACTCTAATTGCAACTAGGGTCTAGACTCTAGACAATGCAGCTTCGATAGACCTATATCTACCTGAATATACCGGGTCTTAAAGGGTTTCAATTTACTCTAGAGTTTTTATTCGCCCGAGCTTAATTGCAGGCGATTTCAGTAATTGGGTAAGCTCAGCTTTGTTCGAGGTGAACGGAGAAAAACAAGTAAGCACCTGCCTATTTCAATTCAATTTATTCTTGAAAGCTGTAATTAAAATTAAGGTGTGATTAAGGTAGAAGAGTTTGCAAATACACGAACAACCTAGGGGCGTAAACATGTATAATAACTGCGTATCATTTCATATGCCACCAACCAGAGTAGAAAATAGACTTACTTGTTTATTAGAATATTTGTACATATTGTATCGTCCAGAAGTGTAGCAAGCTGAAGTGGCAATGGGCTGGCCACGTCTGTCGCAGAAGACGAGCGTTGGAGCAGACGGGTTCTCGAATGAAGACCACGCCTCGGGAAACGTAATGTTGGGACGCCCCCCTGCCAGGTGGACTGATGACCTGAGGAAGGTTGCTGGTGGTGGCTGGATGAGGAAAGCGGGGGACCATGCCCTCTGGCGTGCCCTTGGGGAGGCCTACGTCCAGCAGTGGACTGCAATAGGCTGATTGATTGATTGTATAGCCTTATTATAAATCTAAATAGCTATTAATAAAACAATACATGTGTGTGTATGTCTGCACGGAATAAAGGAGTGCAACACACACAATTTTGCAAGGTTTTATTGGGAATCCGTAAAGTTCCGGACTCAGAGCAAGTAAATCATTAGTAAAAATAATCGTTTCTATAGAAAATATAAGTAAAAAAAAAAGAAAATAATAATAAAAAAGTAAAAAGGAAAGGAAGGGAAGGGAAAGGGAAAGGAAGAGGAAGGGTAGTGAAATATTATGATTTTATTACGCAAGAGAAAATTAAGTGCCATTTATTATTATTATACTTGAAAGTTAAGAAAACATCATCCAATATCCTACTCTAGATAAGTTCTCAATCGATTTGAAACGTCGATTTCTCCGTACAACATCCATCGATAATGCAGATGCCAATGACATTAGGGGCGTTGACCTTATCAGCTGATTTATCGATTTATCGTCCGGTAGCCAATGACATATAGATCAATAATAATAATCAATAGTTTTCCGTTTTAATTTTAATGTGTTTGTTTTAGAAGACTTATCCAAACTTTGAGATAGGCTCATAACAGTAATAGTTTAATTAATAGTATTGAAAGTGACGATCAACATTAAATGTAATTAGCCTTTACACAACGCCAGTGTAACCGCGACTGGTAGCTAGTGGTAGCTGGAAGCTGGTAGAAGTAAATGTGCACCGATATAAAATATAACCCTGTATTTGTATATTGTAATTCTCATAATTAAAAGGAGCTGTTCCCCCAATTCGAAGGGTGCGAGTACCAAACACGGCCTTGTACCAGCTCCACCGGAAGTAGAGGGGGCTGCGCACGCGCTCGAAAACTACGCACGGTGAGCAACAAACCGCCTGCCTGACCGAACCAGTACACTTCAGTACAGTATAATAAATAATTGTATAATAAATAATCGTTTATTGGTTCGCCAACAGTTACACATGTTAAAACTTATATCAAAAACATAATTAAATATTATAAACTATATTATTAAACTATTACTATTACTATAACCTTTTACAGACAAACACCACATAGTCATATCTTAACATCAAAGAAAGTAAAATTAAAAAAAACCTTACTTTTATAAGAAGCAAAAACAATGTTACGAAATTTGTTAATTGATTCCGCATGCGTATATCCATTTTGTTACTTTAGATTTAAATAAGTGAATAAAAAAAGAAAATAGAAGAATATTCGTTTACTATTTTTTAAATTTAGCCCACTGCTGGTAAGAAACTGACCTCCTGTAAATCTACATGTCCGACCAAAATCACTTATTAGCAGTCTCGCAAAAATTAAAAAATAAAAAGATTCCCAATGAGTTCCATTTTCGAATTCCATAATTGTTTTTTCATTCTTTTATTGTAAGTGGCCAGATCCAGAGACTTTCAGTATGCCTGCCATTGCTAAAAAGTGATTTTGGTTGGATATGTAGAACCGACCTTATGCTTCTCATGTCGAGAAATATCCAAATATAAATCTAGCTAGATTAGATATATAAATAAATAAATAAATAAATAAGTGGGGACATCTTCACACATGGCCATCTGATACCAAACTAAGCAGAGCTTGTACTATGGTTACCAGACAGCTGATATACATTGCATAAATAGATAAATTCATACTTATATAGATAAATACATACTTATATAGATAAAAAACAACCAGACACAAGGCAAACACAAGTGCTCATCACACAAATGTTTGCCCTGGGCGGGATTCGAACCCGCGACCCTGTGCGTTGGAGGCAGATACACTACCACCTGGGCTACGGAGCCGTCTAGATAGATTGGACATGAGAAGTGTCTTTAAAAGATCTCTACCATATCGGTCTTATGTCGCTCACATCCAACATGCACTAATCGTCTGTCTACGTTTGGAGTCCAGCCATGCCCACATTTTTCTAATAAATAAAATACTTATCGTACATAGAAACAGAAAAAGACTTGAAATAAAAAGAATTTTCTACACAAAGAAGCCTTGTATTCTTTATGGCTCACATACGAATTAAAAGCACATAAAACTAAGTCATAAAAGAGAAACCAACTGTGCTCCTTAATGTCCCTATATTATACGTATAATGTTTCGACATGCATTTCTGAAGCAGTTTTTAAAAGGGGTTTAATGTGGGAGACTTGTATCCCAGACCCTTATAAAAAGCCATTAAGTTTCAACTTTTTAAACCTGCATGGTCTATGTATGTTTTTTTTGTTTTCATGGTACCCTTGCAAACATTATCCGATCCTAACATATCTCTACATTTTTTAATTTTGCATAGCAAGTACACATACGTCATACATATTCTGAACAGTTGCATGGACCAACCGTTGCATTTTTCATTTTCATATTGAATTTTAAATCGAAATTCGAAATTCAAGTGTTTCAATTGCAATGTTATTCGAACGATTCAAAACTCTCACTCTTCATAACTTTTACGATTGGCTGAATAAAATTGCAATAGCGAATGGCAGACGAAGTTTAGAAAATTTATGGGCCCACTAGACTGTCTGGCCAAGGAAATAGAAGATAAACTTTTACATTCAGATATAAATCGAGGTGCTTACCATGGTAAGCATAGTAAGCATGCATTGTACACTCAACTTGACCAAACATAAGCGGTGACAACATTCTTTATATTTAAAAGAAAGAAGGGGTCTTTGTAATCTGGTAGAGTTACATTTCTTCCGACCGCAAAAAGGAAAATGAAATCCAGGACAGGTTTTAAAAGAAAGAGATGGCATTATCAGTTTTTGATGGCATTTCAACGAGTTGAGGCGAGACAAATCGATTTCCTGGAATCGCAAGAAGCTTATAAAAATGAAAGGGATGGTTTTATCTCGAATGTTTCGAGGAGAAACGGGAGAGAAAGACATTTGTTGGAAGGAAAGGTCGTTGCCGCGTAAACAAAGAAAAAAGAAGATCTTTGTGTGAGATTAAGTACCGAAAAAAAGGTTTTTATAAAGTCCCGGTTCTTCTCAGAACAGCTGTGGGTTTGTTTTCAACATACAAAGTAGGTAACATCAGTTTAACTTTAGTTCGATATCATTTTTTCTGCCTGTAGAGCATTCAGAATTTTTGCTGGTAAATATTATTCAGATTAAAATAAAAATAATGTATTTTAATGATGTAACAAGAAACGCAGTCAAAAGCAATGTTTCAAAATTGAGGTTAATAACTTTATTATTTCTCTTGCTGACACGTGTTCGTATATTCAAGTTAAATACAACTCACCATAATGTTTAAGGCTGTAATGTTTTTCAAATATTTGAAAAATCGTTCTTGGGTCTCTTTTTATATTCGCATATCTCAAGTCTCGGAATATGTACCAAATCAAGAAAATTATAACCAACAGAAGAGTTAATCATTTAGCGACGTAACTAAATAGATTAATCAAGAAATAAAGCAAAAATAAATAATTAAAATCACTCCACATTCAAAATTTGCAATATTTTCAGCGACAACAACATATATTTTTTTGTCTCTTTTGGGTGGCTATATTAATACCTAAACGGCGAAACCAGCTTGTTTTTTAATTCGTTCTATATTTTTCACTAAAAAAAGAAAAGAGTTCAAGAAAAAGTTTTTCGCACGATTCCTGCGCAGTGTCGGACATAACCTCCGTGAAGCATCGCACGCTAATATGAACGTTATTTCAGTAGTGCGTCGGTTGAACTTTCAACTAAAGCGCGTTGAGTTGCTAATTTTGGATAGGACCCGGCCTTAACTTCAACATACCTTGCCTACCAGCCGTTCGTCAGAGCAAAACGTTTGAAACATCTGGCAACACAAGCGTTCCAACAACTTAATGTTGTATTAACTCACAACTACTATTTGAAATGTGAAAGTTTGTCAGTTTAGTAGCTAGTGTCTTAATTACTAAACCAGTTAGGATTTAATTTACGATATCGACTTCGTAGGATTGGCCAGTAAATCGTAAATGTGATGTAACTAAATTATAGCTTTGTGTTATAAAAGCAATCCTCATCTTAGGTATAAAATACCTAAGAGATATGGTCCAACCAAATAATTTTTAGTAAATTCATTCATTCATTCATTTTTATTTGATGTACAATTTTATACTAAATACTTGAATTATGGCAACGACAACGAATCATAATAAACACAAGATTATTTATTCCATGAATGACATTTTAACGTTCCATCAAATCAAGAATTTCGGTAACCAATCAGATACTATTTTAAGTCAGCTGAATAAATCATTCTATTGGCTCTACGTCTGCTTCAGCGCTAAAATGATACATTTTCCCTGCGTTCCGAGACGCGCTGAAATCGATTTATAAAATAAACGCCAAGATTAATTAATTTGGATTTATTAATACGGAGCAAATCCTCACACAAAGACAATTTCAAACAGAAGGAAGATGCAGTGAAAATAAATGAACGAATAGAACGATTTGAGACACGTTCCAGTTCTCACACTCTTCCGCACAAAATAAACCTAGCTTTAATGGGGGATCGGACTGTTCACCATATTTTATGAATTTACCATATTTTAAGAATTATTTTTAAAATATAGCTTAGTAGCAGACGATTCGCAAAGAAAAAAACAGAATCGGTTGAAAAACGAATTTACAGTGATTTTTTAAAGTTTCAATATGTCTGTCTTTTTCAAAAACGATTTTTTGTATGGGGATTATATGGCGTTACTAACAAATGACGTCACAAGTGGGTATGTGCCTTTCTGTCTAATCTTGAATTTCAAACCTTTATAACTCGGTCAATTTTAAAGATAGAGCAAAAATTCTTTTAGTGTTCGATAGCAGAAACTAAGAAGTTTGGATTTATAAAATTAAAAAAAGTAGTCCGATCCCCTATTAACATAAACATTCTCATCTTACAATTTCATTTATAGTGTTAGAACAGCTTAAAATTTGGTTAACATTAAGCGCACTCAAAGCGCGTACCGAATTACTGTCAGCAGGAGAAACCCATACAATCTTTTAGTTTTCTGATCGCTGACGGCGCTGACAGTTTGATTCGGAACACACCCTTTAACTTTGATATTTTACACTACCCGTATCATTCTGCCGTGTGGTGACGGCAGAGTAGAATACATTTGTCACCAATCCCTACTCTTCCCGTGTGTGTCGGAAGAGGCGACTTAGGGACTACACATTGAACAGGGAAAGGCAGCAGCGCTCTCTGATACAGTAACATTTTCATCTGCGATCTCCAACCCGCCTGCCAAGCGTGGAGATTATGGCAAAACCCTCGTTAAGTGGAGGAGGCTCATAGTCCAGCAGTGGACTGTAACGGGTCGTTGATGTTGATGTATCATTCTCATATATTAATAGTAACACTACCAGCAATCTACAAATGACCATTAGTATAGTGTGAATTTAAAACCGATATCGATCGTGGTTACCCTCGGAGTGTGTGTCCCGCAGCCGTCCCCTCCCCTAGAAAGCCTAGGGTGTCATAACCCCATTACAATGTTGAGGGTGTGACAGCGTCCAGACAAACGCACGTGATGGCATTTCAATGCAAAACCGAGGTTTATGGGGACATTTTCGAGAAATCTAAGGAGATGATAAAAGATAAACATTCTTAGACAAGTATACATCGTGATATTACTAAATAGGTATCTTCCTTTTGAAAATTTTAATTTGATTCCTCTTTTCATTTTGATAAAATATACAAGTAATGAAGCCACAAGTCTTAAAAAAATACATTTAGCGTCAGGCATGATAAGAAAGTTTTAGATTCCTCTATAAAAGCTTAATTTAATAGTTTTATTTTGATAACGTTTACAATAATAATGACGTCGCTAGTTTTTTTAAAAAAGATCATTCATCGGTAGTTTTAATAGAAACCTGAACAGAAAAAATAAATAAAAAGTTCCACATTCAAGCCCATTGCATTTTAAAACGATGGCTTGACAGGGTAGAATTGTTTCGCAACGGGCCGCTTCCAATACAGCCAGTAATAGTATTCGATCGATATAAAGATAGCGGACAGTCTCGAAATAGCCCCCTACTAGGGTTACCCCTTTGATTATCCAATCACAAGAACGCCTTTTTGACAGCTGACTAAATACAGGCTGAGATTGGACAACTTGATGATACGCGTTCAGCGATTTGTCACCAAAAAGAAGGTCACTTTACGTATTGAAGCGTTTTTTTTATTTATTGAATTACTTATTAAGACACGAGTTGTAGAAAACTAAAAATAATGAAAGTATTCAGTTAAACCTAATGGTAACCCTATCGACGACGACGTGCCAATGTCCATTCCATTTTAGTTGTGCAATAAGCAGTGTATTCAGGCTTAGCAGTCAATGAAATGGAAAAATAACACTCAAATACATAATGACAACGTTGACAGAAAATAGTGCAAATACCTTAATATTTGGAAGTTTTAGGATCTATAACAACAGATGGCGCGGTATAGTATTAAAGGTACCTGTCATGAACTAACATTAATTTTATTTATCTAATTAGTAGTATTCGATTCTAATACAAGATACCTTAGCAAGAGCTCATCTCGTTGTTTTTCTATTCAAAATTAACTCTACAGACTATAAACTAGACACAACTTAAGAAGCAAACAAAACACACAAATACTCATAAATAGTAGAATAAAAAGAACTACTATCTATTGAACTCACAGCTCAAGCTTGAAACCCCTAGACGCAACACCGCACACTGCGCCAGAATATCGATCAATGTTAAATTAATTTATAATAATCGATGCTATACCGGAGTAAATCGGGATCTATTCCTGTTTGCCGCCCGCAACGCCGGAGTCGCTATAAATATCAAGTCACGTGTCCAACTCGAACTTAGCCAGCAACTATGGCATAACGCGCGCAAGCAGTAATCTCTTGCGATTATGAAAGTTAAGCAATCGAAAGTCTGGTTGATTTACACTGCTGATTTACACTGACTTCGCTGACTTACATAACTACTATAAAGCAGAAAATGAAATAATAATAATAATAACCTACAATAATCTACACTGGTAATATTAAAAGTTGCATGGAAGAAAATTAAAACTTTGAAATAAAGAGCAAAGAAAAAACATTAATTGTAACTTAATTAACTTATTTAATAAAAGTTTATACTTTTAAAAAATGTGCGTGATATATCTGTCGTGGCCATATTATCGTAGAATTGACCATATCATGAAATTTTCGATCATTTCATGAAATGGTCGCATTTCATGATGTGGCCAACTATAGTCATCGCACTAGGAGAATGCCGTCCTGAAGTTTATCATGTGACTATTTTAGTGATGTAGCACAAAATATTCAGTAATGAAAATATACGAAAATATCCAAATCGATATTAATTACTTAGTTTTCAAAATCGATTTGTATGATTAGAGTTTTTTTTAGCTTATAATCACACAACAATAGATTAATAGCTCTTAACGTTAAGTCTCAACTGGAATCCTACCATGCTAATTGAAATACCGCAGTTGCCATTTCTTATTAATTCACTTTGCGCAATTTCAAACAAATTATTAAATTACGTATAATTCTTTATTTTTTACCTTATCGGATTCGGTTTAACTCATTGACAATTTGATATTAAACATCTAAGTATATGTATTACCATACCAATTATTTTAAGTCTATACGATTATTCGAATATTTTTCGGATATTTCGGAATCGAAATGGAACAGCGGACCGTAACGGACCCAACGGGCTAACCTTGCATCGACGTTCATTCATAACTTCATCTCGGGAAACACGTTGAAATAATTGATAAAGGGGTTTGAAGATTTTTGTATGGAGCCTGGCTTAGTGCTCGTTTTCGTGTTGTTATTTGTTGTTATTTTTTCAAAATGGCGGCGCACGATAAATCCTATATATATCGATTGGGGATACTTATATAAACAAAAAATCATAAGGGTCAATATATCCTAAAGTGTCATGTTACAGAGTTATTTGCAAAAAAAGTTCGTTGCAACTGTTTAATGGGAAAGAGAACACTCGGGTGCTGTGCTCACGTGATGTGTATTATTTGGTACATGGCGTGGGCCCGGCACCAAGAAACACCCTTTCAACAACCAGCAGCCTTCTTGGATGAAGGTATTTTATCCGATGAAGATCAAAACTGAATGCAGTATCACATATTCTAGGTTTTTGGTTCGGATGGTCTTTCAATATTATGTATAAAAGTATAAGATTTTGATTTTGTGAATTGTTATAGTTTTTATAAAGGACTACATTTTACCCATTATTTGTTATTTTATATATATTTCAGATATGTTAGGTAAATAAAATTCGTAACATTTCATGAACATTTCCGCATAAAATTATGTACTTAGTGTTGGTACAAAACTGACTTACGAGAATTGTTCTAAAATCGTAAATATTACTACTACTGTATTAACATGACCCTAATATTTTGTTAATAAAAAACAAATATATGTATGACAACTGTAAAGATTGATTACGCACAAAACTATTAATGCAATGGAAATGAGGGTAATCCTATAAGAAATGAAAGAAATAATGAATTTATATGATTTTGTATTCGACCACAAACCACAACTAACTCAAGCAAAACTACAAAAGACAGCGACGTAAATCACAAAGAGTAAAAAACTACACAATCTATCAAAAACAGCAAGGAGTCTGCGACAACTGTGTTCGATTACATTTTGTAAATACTGCTGAAATTAATTTTTGTTATTCAATAATCAGGCTGTATAATATATTTTTTATGTAAAAATAAGCCACATTTTTAGTAGAGTGGTAGATTTCATCATTTGTCTTCAGGAGAAATCATCAATCTTTAAAGGATTAAAGCATGTAAATATGATTATAATACAATACTGATTTAAAATATAATATTATTATTTTGCATTATTTATTTATTTTTTATTTAACTTTTTATAATTATTATAAATTGATATATCTTCAATTATAATATTGTCTACATACAATCGTTTAGTATGTTAAGAGAGATCAAGCATAAAGATAAAAATACTGATGTAGGTATGTGTATTCTTTTACTTCCTAAATCATCTTTCTTGGATCAATTAATAGATAAAAAAAAAAATGCTTGTTTTATTGATTCGTATTTTCATCTTGATTGTAAAAACTGGAAAGACTTACCGGATTTTATAATGAATTACATACAAACTTTTTAAACATAGTTACACTTTATACAATAAATAAATAAAACAAATGTTAAAAGTCCGCTTGCTAAAATATTATCATCATCGATCTTTTTTTGCAAATAACTCTGTAACGTGACACTTTAGGATATATTGACCTTAATGTTTTTTTGTTTGTATAAGTATCCCTAATCGATATATGTAGGATTTAACGTGCGCCGCCATTTTGATAAAATAACAACAATAACAACAACATGACTAAGCCAAAATCTTCAAACCCCTTTATTATTTTGTATTTGATTTTCAAATAAAATAAAGTGTTTCGTTATATAAAAATATAAATTGTACGCAAAATGCTATTTTATGTGCCCAGGCTTCATGAAGCGTTAATTCAAGGTTAGTGTACATCACATAAAAATGGTCACGTGATAAACTTCAGGACGGCATTCTCCCAGTGCGATGACTAAAAATTTGACCAGATCATTAAATCGTGTGCATTTCACGATTTTGTCGTCCACGATTGGCCATATCGTGAAAATAAGGCGTCCATGAAATATTTAAAAAGAATCTAACTTATGTTTGGTACTTATTGTTCTCTAAGTCTGACAGACATTTTCAGAGTACTTTTTCATCCTAACTCTTTTTTTCTTCCTCATTTTAATAACGAATAATTCACTTTTTCACTGCGAGAAATAACGCAGCCGCCATGTTGGTACATAAACAAAGTGCTTCCAGCGCCTCTATCGGCAATAAATGTAATAATTTTACGATATGATCAAATAATCTTGACCATTTCATGAAGTGGCTGCGTTTTAGTTGAACATATCGTCAAACGATTTCTTATCATTGATCTGGCCAAGGCACATCATGATGTGGCCAATGGACAGTGAAAATTTCATGAAATGTGACCATTTCATGAAATGATCGAAAATTTCATGATGTAATCAATTCTACGATATGGCCACGACATATCTTTATAAAGACTATCAAGAATGTTTTTTGTTTTTTTTTGGCTTGTTTGTTTGAAGGTTTTTTTTTTGTTTGTTCTATTCTATTCTTACTTTAGTCAAGCATCTAAACCAGTAATTAAACTATTCTTTATAAACATGGAAATCGGAAGCACTTGAATTTACATACTTTTGTATGTAATTCTCATCATGTCAATAATGCTGAAACCAGATATTTTTCTCTCTAAAGAATAAGTGCCTTGATATTGGAATAATTTGGGTGCAATTTGATCGTGCGCAGTGGCAAAACGTTTTATTTTTTATCTCACGCAAATCTCTGGGAACATTTTGATTGACTTTCACTGATACTGAACTGTAATAACGTAGTATCTGGTTTTCATAACATTTTCAATGACCGGGTTATTTTGGTATAAATTTAAATCGTCTTTATCAGGACATAAATCGGCCTACTATCACCGCTGTATTAGATATTGGCCCCGATTTTACAGAACCTACCCACAGTACCTTTTTTACAGTACGCTTTACCTAACTAAAGAAAAGAAAAAGAAACCAATCTCTTTTGATCTTGTGCCGGGAATGCCATAATATAGAAACTTACACGTCCGAACGCAAACAACAGAAAAGAAAGACAAAATTAAACTTAAAAGTTGCTTCTTGAATATAAATTAAAAACTTTTTCATTAGGTACTTTAATTTTATGTGTCTTCTTTATTTTACTTAATATACTCCGATGTATCGAATTAAAGTACTTATAGTTAACTGGTTTAACTATAAACTGTAGCGCGTATTAGTCATAAAAGTCCTTGAATGCGTTCATACAACCTTACAATCCTTCCGACATAAAAAAATTGTAGCAATCTAATAAAAAAAAAACCTTATTCGAAATTACCATACAAGCAACAAAGCTCGTTAATAGTAAGTTATTAAGTGTAATAAAATATAAGAAAACTAATAAATTGTAAAGCGTAGGTGGAGGTGGTGTTTTAACTAAAAGCTAGATTTATCACAAGAGACGCATTTATTATTTTCTTTTGCTAAGATCTATTTACACGCGCAGTCTAACCTAGAATCCGCTCTTTTTTCTCATGTCAAAACTTATCATCTTAATTCAAATAAATCCAAGTGTTTACGGCCAGCAACAGCCAAAGAGGCAAAGAGGTATAGGTATGTCCACATACCTAACAAATTGTAATAAAATCGGCTAAGCGCGAGTCAAACTGACGCGTCAAGTGTTCTGTTTGTTTAGTTTTGCTATGGAAAAAAGACGAAATGGTCTCATATTCAAGGTGACAACTTCACCGGCAAGTACCGAAACTAACGTTTGTAAAATATGGTTTGTGCAGCTGATTATCAGCATGAAATTTAAATCGTTTTGTTCCCGCCGTGTAGTGATAGTACCCGTCAAACTGAACAACTTTTCACGAAAAAAAAATACTGTGACAAAAAAATTTATGGTCTCTCCATACAAAATGGGTCGGTCGGGAGTCTCACTTTGTATGGAGACCAAAAATTTTTTTGTCGCAGGAATTTTTTTTTTCGTGAAAAGTTGTTCAGTTTGACGGGTACTATCACTACACGGCGGGAACAAAACGATGTAAATTTCACGGTGTATAGTTAAAACAATCAAATACGAAAATCTTGATCTTATCAGACGCATACCCCACTGAAATTTATTTGTTTTTTTATTTAACTAACCGCTTGTATGTTACTTTTGTGTGCAATAAAGTGTTTTTACTTACTTACTTTACTGAAAACATAAAAAATATAACTCTCCTTTTCTCCAGATAAATTTAATTATGTAATTTGATAAATTTAATTTAGTTTAAAGTTTACTGTGGACTTGGACTTTTAGAACCCAAGAACCAACCACTCGGTCGGTACTTAACAGCAGAGCAAGTACGTATCTGCGATCAGTCAGGCAGCCTAAACGGGTTCATTTACCCCGAATAAAAAACAGGACATGGACGAAATACTTGGAACTTAAACATCGCCAAAAGAACCAAGTACTTACAAAAAAATAACAAAGTACTTGCAAGATAAGTTTAACAGATGACGAAGTTGTGCAAAAAAGCAGAAAATAAATTAAGTAGGCTGATATACGAACCTGCCTATGATTCCAATCACACTATATTATAAATATGAAAATATATTTGGGTGTTAAGATGTTTGGATGTTTGTGCCGCCTTCACGCTGTTCAGTTCTCAACCGATTTGGATGAAATTTGGAATGGAGATAGTTTGTAACCTGGATTAACACATAGGATACTTTTTACGGGACAAGGTCCCATGGGAAAATCTTGCGTCCGAACGCGAGCGTAGCCGCGGGCGGACCACTAGTACTTTTTTTTATATATTTAACGGACTAATCGCTATTTCTACCAGAATGGTAATATAGCGGGCGCGGACAGCGGGGGAGCGGAAAGATCGTACCCCTCCTTAGAAATTTATGACAACGTATCTGGGGGCGCCCTGAGACGGGCACGGGCCTAGGCCCAGAACGTTGCCAGGGCGAAAAACGCGTCGTCGGAGAGACCGCTAGTACCAGTAGTAGTAAGGAGACTTATATTGAAAAAATATCTAAGATCGAGGTTACGACCGTGGGTAGGCTGTTATTACGCTTACGATGATACAGACTTGGGTTGATCGAATGATTAATAAATTAAAATTATAAGTAAGTAAATTCTCCTTAGTAATTTTGGTTTGTAAACAGTTGTTGTTGTCCTCAATAAAATAAAATATGTTCGGGTCTACAAGTTGTTCCATTCCATTTCCAGTATAGGAACTGTTAGCTATGAGTATGCCACGCATGTCCTTCTTTTACTGAATTCCCTTAAATTCTAAATCTAATCCAATAATCTTAATCACAAGAATTAGATACACAGATGACGACATAGACAATTTATAACGTCGTGGTCGGTTTTCTTTTCGGTTTTCTTCCGTTTAGAAACCTGCATGCAATAATTAATTAAGAGCATCGAGCGTATTGGCTGAGCCCGCTGCCTCCTGTCCGGGAGACGCGGGTTCGATCACCACCACGAACCGATGTGTTTTCGAATTTAGAAGAACGTTTATTCAACGCTCTTACGGTGAAGAAAAATATCGTGAGGAAACCTGCAAACTCATGCGAAGTAAATCAAAGGTTGTGTGTGAAGTCGACCAATCCGCACTGGGCCGGTGTGGTTTACGTGGTAATCGCCCTGCTCCGGGGTAGACTCGAGCCCCTCGGTGGGGACGAATGCTGTTGACGATGATGCACCAATTACGCAACAGTTATTTAAAGGTTCTCAAACACCAAAATTGAGCAGTTGAAGGTAAACCATTGAACCTATGCTATTTGCCGGTCGTCCACCGGCGGTCACGCGCCGAAGGACGATGCTCCGAATTCGGCGCTCTTCGGAATTCGGAAATCGCTATGCGCCTGAGTCATTTTATTAGGAACTGGTTCAATCTTGTCTTGATTCTTTTTGCATTGTGCAATATTTACCAATGTTGCAGTGGTTTTGAATAAGGTAGAGAACCCATTAACGAGTGTTATTTAGGACACGATATTATCTAAACCAAAGTTCAGACTGTCTTATTCTTTAACTTTGATATACCTCGTTCTTATACAACAACATTTGGCCAATTTTATTCTAGTCATAATTTTGGAATTTTACTTAGTATGCATTTATTAATTCATGCGTTTTAAAGTCACATGAGCAAAGAACTGGAGATCTGAAAGATACCTCACACTATGCAATTTAAGGTTAAACATCAGCTGCAGTATTGCCACCAATTGAAATAAGTAATTTAATTATTGTCAGTGACTTCGATCGAAATTATTTTGTGTTATTTACTGACAATAAGTAAATGATTTATTTCAATTGGTGGCGCTACTGAAGCTGATGTGTTTTACATAAAAAACCGTGTTAATTTCGTCGCTATCGAAGGGCTAGAGCCTACCCTAAATTAAGGCGAGACACTAATATATGACTATAATGGTACTATTCCACAGGGCACATGTATTGTTGCTGTTCTACACATATTAAACTCAAAGATAGTGGATTTTAGGTCGGTAGTTATTGCTAAGTCATCCAAGTAGGTAGTAAATTAAATAGATTGGAATTTATAACATTGCTAATTGTAAGTTATGAACATGAGTAGGTACAATATTGTCTAAGTTCTCATTATTTAACTAGAAATTATGGTTTTGTTCCACTTATCACTGCGTGTGTCGTTAAGATACTTGGAAATAGAGCACAAACTTTGTCATTTACAATACAAATTATTTTATTTTATTAGGGCAACCAACAAGTCACACACTTAATACATTCATGGGTTACAATATGTATAAAGATACTAGCTTAAGTGGTTCCTTAATTATAGGTTGTCACAGCTTTGTGATAAAACAGTAACAAATTAAAATAGGTAAAATAGATTATATATAACTAGGTATTTGCGTATTAGACAAACAGTTTATTACAAGAAAATAATGAATACTATGAATGATATAATATCGTGAGGATATCGTTGGTGTAGTGGCCACGGAGACGCGGGTTCGATCCCTACCACGTAATGTACCAATCAGTGTTGAAGGAAAACATCGCGAGGAAACCTGCATACTCCAGCGAAAAAAATCATTGGTGTGTGTGTGAAGTCAACCGAACCGCACCAGGCCAGCGCGGTCGACTAGGGCCACCCTTACCTGCGTTGGTAGGTTCGAGCCCTCCAGTGGGCACGTATATAAGCTGTCGACATGTGAAAACCTTAATGACCGATTCAAACAAAACTGCTACTTACATCTAAATTTCTAACTAACAGTAAAATATCAACTAGAGTAACAAGTTCAAATTAACAAAGGTAACACACACAATAGAACAGAGAACACACGTCGCCAAAAATTGATGTCCTCAACGGTAGTTTCCTGTATGTCAACACAAATATACAGTACACATACTATGACCTAGCCTTTATTCCGTAGCTGTAGAGGTGTTATTCGTAATGTGACTATCTAACCACATGTGCTGTCAACTGTACAATTTTTGTACATAAATGGTAATTATTCCACGTTTCAGACGATCATTACTCGTGTCCCAGTTAACCGTCTTTTGTTGCGACCAACGGTTTTTCGTGACGTCATCGCGTTCGAATTTCAAGTTCAGTGAAATTGAGGATTCGCGAACAGTGCGCGCCTGAAATGACGTGATAAAGTGTGAAGAGCTTCTATGGTTAAATGCTTTTAAGTGCGTAACTTCTGAGTGGAAAGTCATGTACAAATACGAATGTAAAGTTCAAGTGAATTATCTTTAGGCACGACCTTTGGTCAACTTTTTAATATTCTAGACTTAAGTCTGAAATAAATCTATGATAGTTTATCTGACATAGACAGCCGTCTAAAAAAGAAAAAAACACTTTATAACATGTTTTTTGTAATCTTAAAGTAATAAAAGAAATACTGGTTGCCGGTGATAACCCATCCACTATTTACAAGCTATAGACTATGGACGAACTGAAAAATGACAGTTTGAATGAAGTTTTCCTACTGAATTCGGACTGCATTTTTACAAATTGTGGTGCATTTCCAATCAAACACGTTTAGGAATTACAATATAGTGTAACTAAGATGCAGTCATAGTACAGCTAGAAAACAGTCCGTTTTCACGTCGACGCCCACTACCACTTTGGTAAAAAAAAAACAGTCCGTTTAACCCTTATTTTCGTATCAAGCTATGTTATACAAAACAATGACGATTACGACACTAGATTGCGATTTACTTCAATGCACATTTTATGACTATGACGCATGCGCCTCATAGCCTACACAACTTCTAAGATCTGGAGGCGGGGCTAGCGTCTTGACATATTTGTTTGAACACATTGCGATGAGTACCCACTAAGTCGTTACCAAGTAGTTATATTACGTAACAGCGGTATCGTCCGTTGACCCCGCAGCATGTGGAGCAAAGTTCAATAAACTGTATTTACATCGCTAATTGTCACAAATTAATACGTTTTTTGAGAGTACGTCATCTGTGGTGTAGTGGCTAGAGCCGCTGTCTAGAGAGCTAGAGAGGCGGGTTCGATTCCCACCACGTACCAATATGTTTTCGAATTTCGAACTCGTATGTAATTCGACGCTCTTACAGCAGAGGAAAACATCGAGAGGAAACCGGCAAACTCCTGCGAAGAAATTCAAAGTATGTAAAGTCAATCAACATCCTATTCCAGGCCAGGCTCGAGCCCCTCGGTGGGGACGTATATGAGCTGTTACTACGATTTTCAAGTACCTACGAAGTACCGGTACCTACCTGTTTTACGATGTTTTGATAGCCAGGCAAATGAACTTGCTGTAGTAGTTGACCACGTGTATGATGTTACAAAACAGTTCACTTCTAATCTTCCGCTTTAGTTGGTGTATGTTAGACACTAAGCGGTAAATTCGTGTTGTATATGATTATGTAAGTTAAGCAATCGTTGGTCTGGTCTTGTTGGGTGATTCTTAATAATTGCGAGCGTCGAAGAGCACATGGAGACGAAGGTCCCACTGTTGCAGTGAGTTGCAACTTCTACAGTCTAGTGTAGCTGTTTTTGAGTTAGTTTGTAATCTTAAACAATATTTTGTCGGGCTATAGCGAAGTCCAATGATAATGCGTAAATATACAGGAAAAACTAAAGGATAGAACTTCAATAAGGACGTCTATTATGTTAAATATGACGCCTCCAAGAAACTTATTATTATGGTTTAATAAATTAAGTCTTAATTTTTTGTAGTAATCTTTTGTTATGTTACCTTAAGATGGAAGAATTGTGGCAAAAAAAGTTAATGACGGATCTAAGTGATGTAATCATATCCTATGGAAATAAATAATTTTGACTTTGACTTTGACATTCCCAACACAAGTGTCCTTAACTACTTACTGGGAAGCCTCACATGTTACGTGTAAGATTTACAAAAATAAAAGTACTTTTAATTTTTATATCTTTGTTCAAAATAGTCCTACGTAGGAACATTAAACTGAAGTAACTATAATTTAAATGTGACTTAAACCATCCTAAACCTTAACCTTTATTAATAGAAACTCGTACTACGTAACTATGTTGTGTTGGCTAATTCAACCAATTTTGGACATCCATCTTCCGAAGCCGCGTCTATCCGTCAATTGCGCTGACCAACTTCCGACAGTTGAGACAACTTCAGGCTATTCCTGTAGCTAAGCGAACGAACGGGCCATAATTAATGAAAACATGTTTAAATAGTACTTCCCTCAGTTTCGCTTTTAGGGAAAAGTAAGCAGTCCTACTGAAATCTGCCCTATTCAAAATCAAATGTAGTAAAAATATGATTTTCCATTTTTAAAGGAAAACTTCCTATAAAAAAATATCAAAATATTGTTATCCAATAATACCGAAAATATGCGATGGTTTGATTGAGCAGAGCTAATAGCTATATATATATTAGGATTTATAGAAAAAATACATGATATAGGTAGAGTATCTAATGTCATGCTTAGTCGCGCTTAACCCTTACGTTTGTTCTACAATAGATGCTGTGGCCAATCATCTACAATGATAAAGATCACAAACACCAGAAGTAAAACCCCTGTACCTTACCTACCAACCGGAAAAAATGCGTGTTCACGTTCATTTAAAACCACTACAAATAAAACAATTTAAAGCGAATTAAAAATACCTTTTACAATAGAAATACAGCTTGTTGTATGTGTGTTACCTGTAAACAAAAAAAGTTATTGTCAGTATAAAATTATTCAATGATTTATCGATAGCCGTATCTAATAGGTACATAACAGACAATATTGCGGCTTTTGATAGAAAAATAACTATTAACTAGTCTCCGTGCCGTTAAGGGTAATATTGAATCAATTGACATAAATAAATAAATTATTGATCTCTACCTAGACAAGTTTTATGTTATACATCGACCGCCCATACCCATTTAAGACCATTGTCATAGGTAACAAGGTTCATTTTCCGGCGATATGGCTAGTAAGGTAGTTTGCACATTATGGTACCATGATGGTTATATTCATCAGTAATTTTAAGTTTTTTCAATTTAAAGTTTTCAGTCCTTTACAGTCAGTCAGTTCCGTGCTCATTAATACCAAGCATCTTTGAGTAATAACTTCAGTATTTAAAAATTATAACAAAAAAGTACAGTTTGAACGAAGAACAAAAAAAAAATGCTGACATTGACTTCTCTGACCTATCCTCACACGTCACATCTAACAGTTCCACGCAGCCATGACCAAGGATTTCCCTTTCATCGACTCACATGCAGCACAAAACAGTTCCTTTGAACTCGCGGCGACATGCGACAAGGACATTGTCCTGTCCATTGCTCTGTGACCTCTGCGACACGCAACTGTCAGCTGTCAACTAGTCAAGGTAATGAATAGGCCGCGATTCCGCCGAACGAGAAGTCTAAGATCACGATTGGAAGAAATTGATCAAAGCAATTGTTTTGTCTTTTTGCCTGTCGCTACAGTATCTGTGTATTTATGGTTTAAAACATAATTTTTGCTTTGTTTTCTATGCATAAAAATTAATTTTGACCCGGCGTGGTGCCATTTCTGTCGTACAACTTAACTCTTCCATAATGACGGTCTAAAATCAATTCGATTATTAAAACTTACGCGAATTGACCGAATCTAATTTATTACAGTTAATAATCAGCTGCCTATTTATATCTCTTCATTTTCACAGTAAAACAAAGACATCGATAATGCCTTTTTATGGAAAATCGTGAGGGGTGGCATTGATTCTCCCGCTCTTCTGAACAGCATTAATTTTCGTATCCTTCGCGTGTACCTCGTCCGGGTAAATACTTGCTTTTCACAGAAAATGCAGCCAGGTCGAATCTTGGTCACTTCTCACCCATTAATAGACTTATGAGACAATATAACGCATTATGTAAAAGCAAGGATACTATTGATATTTTCGCAGATTCCCTAAAAACTTTTAAAAAGGCCATTCTAATGTGGCTCAGTTTTATTTACTTATCTTTTAAAAACAATTTATGTTTTAAGTTTTTTCCTTAGTTGTTTTGAGCTTTGTTGTAGCTGTATTATTCTGTATCTATAGGTACTTCTTTAACGTTTAATATTAAGCAATTTTACCTTTGTTGCCTGTAATTAGAGCAGCATTTAGTTTACAATTTCAGCCTTTTTTATTGCATGTCCTAATGTATGCTCTGTTGGCAACCTAATAAATAAAATAAAATCTTTTGCAGAAAAGTCTTATTAATTGCCAGAATCGGGGCTAATGTAACTGTCTCAATATGACCACCAGTTTATATTTGGCAGTAAAGTGTGTACCTGCGTGTAATAAAATCGGGTAAGGAAGTACGCAGTCGTTGACATTTGATGGCGCTACATCGCTTTATGACACTGCGTGGCAGTACTGTTCTAGAGGGGTCGTTAACATGGATCAGTTTATAGAGGTCAAGAAAGTGACATCTCATACTAATGTTAGAAATGCGAGTTTTGCTGCATTGATTTTCTAGTTTAGTATTGACGAGATTTCTTGTAATACCTTTAAGCCGTTAGCATGCCGTGTGGTGACGGCAAAGTAGAATACTTTTGTCACCAACCCCTACTCTTCCCGTGAGTGTCGTCATAAGAGGCGACTTAGGGACTACACATTGAACAGGGAACGGGCAGCAGCGCTCTCTGATACAGTAACCTTTTAATCTGCGATCTCCAACCCACCTGCCAAGCGCGGAGATTATTGCAAAACCCTTAAGGGGAGGAGGCTCATAGTCCAGCAGTGGACTGTAACGGGCCGTTGATTATGACCTTTAAGCACTTTTTATCACATTCTATTTCTATCTTCTTCGTCTTAACATGTTGTTATAAGGCTGTTACAAATGTTTAACATTTTAACCGCGTGTAGCGACCATACACAGTTCGTTTCATTTCATTCACGTAAAGGTGCTAATTTGTAGAGGTTAAAATACCGCTCGCCATGAGACGAGCAAACTACGGGTTCAATTTGATCTGAGATTTAACCTTGACTACGTTTATAAGTAGCTTGTTTAGGGAAATCTAGTGAAGAGCTGAGTATAATAATATCGTGTGTGTGTGACGCTTGCGCGTGTGTTTATAACAGAACAGTTTTATTACCTATGCCCGACAAAGAGACATTTGACACTTATGACGCAGAAGATGATTCAGCTATCAAAATTCAAAATACATACAAGTGATGATATTTTAATACATGCGGGAATAGATTTATCATAGGTAATGAAATTGAAGTTTATTTACCAATTAAAGGTACAATGCAATTTATACAACAACGTAAGAAGACATCTTGTGTATCCAAACATTTTGTTTAGCAAAAGTTGCAAATTGCCACTGAAGGTAAAAATAACTATTTCTAGTAGGGTTCAAATCATGCCATTTTGCGTCTGGTCTAGATCGATGACCCCACGCGGATGTGCGCCAGTTGCGACTCCTGCGCAGTCAGCCAGCCAATCAACTGCCATAAAATCGACTCGCCAGATCTTAATCGAAAATTGCCTTTTTTATTCACAGAAAAAATATATACCTACCTCCTGCTACAATTATTTACGTTTCGAAATTTTCAAGTTTTTTGTAGTTACAATTTGCGTTACATCTTGTCTTCAATACAATACGAATACCTATACATAAATATGTTTTGAAGCAGTTTATGGGCTTTTTATGGACTAAAAGGTCGTATTCGCACAAGAAAAACATAAAACAATTATCAGGGTTTAGCTGCTGGTATCGTCATATAAGATGAAATAATATGCCCACAAATGCTGGACAAAGCCTATTATAAAAAAATGTTTTCTTGTACGTGTGTAGCTTTTTATCCTTACTTATCCCTGCTTGGCCAAAATCAAAACGGTTACGTTTTACGGAAAACCGTAACGTTATACGGGTCCGGTAATGACGTCATTAAAAGTATCGGTTCTCCGTTTCCTGTATAAAAGACCGGTTTGGCGAGTCGGTTTTCGGAAATCGTAATTTGGCTGCTTTTCAATTAGATATATCAATATCTGATTACTGTTTCTTGGAAGGTTGTTTCACTCTATATGGGTAACACGGCAAGCTATTGATACTCTTTCCTAGATATTCTCAGTTTATTTGTTTGAATACATGTAAACAATGACATCTAGTCGCAAGTTATCGATCGATTATAGTTTCACATTTATAATAATTAGAATACATCTTAAGATTTGAGCTCCTCGGTGAGTGAGGACGTTATCAATCAATCAGCCTATTGCAGTCCACTGCTGGACGTAGGCTTCCCCAAGGGCACGCCAAAGCGCACGATCCCCCGCTTTCCTCATCCAGCCACCACCAGCGACCTTCCTCAGGTTATCAGTGCACCTAGCAAGGAGCGTCCCACACTACGTTTCCCGAGATGTGGTCTCCATTCGAGAACCCGTCTGCTCCAACGCTTATCGGTTCTGCGACAGACGTGGCCATGATTATGATTTCGTTTCGACGGACGTTATATGAGTTTGGTAACAACATAATTAATGACTTTTAAAAAATTGTATGTTAGTGAAGTAGACCCTGAGGCACCCACTTCGCTTTGTCCACGACTCGGTGTACTCTTTCCACTTGTGATGTCCAGTGTCCAGCCTATTAAAGCCGCTCAAAGGCATCAGTTGTTTTTAAGTACCCTGCGGTCCACTTTGAAGGACGGAGAGCCTTATGACGAAAGAACAGCCTCCGTGGCCGAGTGTTCGACATTTCGACGCCAATTACGGAGGTTCCGGGTTCGATTCCCGATGGGGACACTGTCAAGCAAATATCTCTTTTGTGAGACTTTCCCCAGTTTGGTTAGGACATTGCAGGCTGAATCACCTGATGGTCCGAAAAGAAAGATGATTCCGTGCTTCGGAAGGCACTTTAAGCCGTTGGTCCTGGCTACTATCTAGTCGTTACACGAGCCAAGTCAGTGGCCTTTGGCGGCTCTATAACACTGACACCAGGTTTTGTGAGGTCGGTGGTCGACCTTACAACCCACACGAAGATGATGATGATGATGATCACGAAAGAGAAAAGAAATATGACATTTTGTTGAAAATATTAGGTCCTTACATATGAAATTGGCGTTTTGTCGTACTGGCCACTTTGATCACAAATTTCTCCTATTTGGTTAGGAATTCGAAATTCAAATTTATACAGCTATTTCCACATGTAGTTGTGTTTCGTAAACCGTCATTCATTTGTTTTTTTACTTATCTTTTTTCTGTTTGCATCGCTCGATTTACAAAATGGAAAATTTGAAATATCGCGTTATTTACGAGTACGAGTTCCACCGTGGCACCAGTGCTGCGGAAACGGCTCGAAGGGTTAATGATGTGTATGGCGGTTGTGTCGCAAAAGAAAACACAGTGCGTTTTTGGTTCCAACGTTTTCGTTCTGAAAATTTCGACCTGCAAAACAAGCCCCGTGGACGGCCGGAGACCCAAGTTGATAATGAAGCATTGAAGGCTATTGTGGAAGCGGATCCATCGCAAACCACGTCCGAGTTAGCTGCAGGCTTCGGTGTTAGTGATAAAACTGTTTTAATCCACTTGAAGCAAATTGGGAAGATTAAAAAACTTGAAAGGTGGGTTCCTCACGAATTGAGTGAAGCAAACCGGCAAACGCGCGTCAACTGCTGCGTTACATTACTTGACCGGCACAATAACGAAGGGATTTTAAATCGAATCATTACCTGTGATGAAAAGTGGATTCTCTACGATAATCGGAAGCGCTCATCGCAATGGCTGGACCCTGGCAAGCCAGCCAAAGCCTGCTCCAAGCGAAAATTGACCAATAAAAAGTTACTTGTAAGCGTTTGGTGGACTAGCGCCGGTGTCGTTCATTACAGTTTTCTCAAATCTGGCCAGACGATTACGGCAGATGACTATTGTCAGCAATTGCAAACCATGATGGAAAAGCTAGCTGGTAAACAACCGAGGCTGGTCAATCGCTCTACGCCACTGCTGCTTCACGACAACGCTAGACCACACACTGCACAACAGACGGCTAGCAAATTAGAAGAGCTTCAATTGGAATGTCTAAGGCATCCACCGTACTCCCCGGACCTTGCTCCAACAGATTACCATTTTTTTCGAAATTTGGATAACTTCTTGCAAGGGAAAAAATTCAACTCAGATGGGGCAGTCCAAATCGCCTTCAAAGATTTTATTGATTCCCGTCCGAATGGTTTTTTTAGTAAAGGGATCAATGAACTACCTATGAGATGGCAAAAGTGCATAGATTACAATGGCTCATACTTTGATTAAATAAATATACTATATAAAAATTTTTCGACTTTTTGTTCCTCCCATACAAAACGCCAATTTCATATGTAAGGACCTAATATTATTAATTTAAGCACGAAGGAAGCGGCACGTATTTATTAACCACTTTGATAATATGAAAAGAGCTTTGAAGTTATCATATTACAAAGACATCCTGTAATTGGAATACAAGTAAATTTTGATGAAATTTAATTCAAACGTGTTGGTTGGCTTGGCAGTGAGAAAACCTACAATATCCATCCTTTTGTAATAAATATGGTAGGACGGATGGACCGATTAAGCTGTAATATTACGAATGTTTTAAAGATAATTCGCTGTTCTTGATTTGGATTAGCCGATCATCAAATTCATAATTATTTATATTATTAAAAAACCTGCTATCTACTAGATTAATTGAGTGATTAAATTCTGTTATTTTATTGTTTACAACACATAATATACTGCCTTAAGTTAATTTTACAAATTAAGTGTCCTACCTGGATTTATATAACGAACGACTGATTATGGCCTGTTATTTATTACTTTGTCGGGTTGCGCGCAACTTGCCAAGCGGTCGCAAGTAAGTTGTTCCGATGTCCTGTTTGGCTGCAACTCTTTAAGCCCGATTTGACAGGCTGTCTAATTCACTCATAGAATTAGATATCGATTGGCACTAGAATATAACCTTGTTACTTATTATTATTACTTGTTGCAACTTAGGTAAACTTTAACCTATCTAGACTGACAGACTTGATATTTTAAGATAAACAAATCGCAAATAAAGTTGCAATTATTTGTATGACTGTGCTAAAACACGTCATAAGACACACCGCGACCAAAAGACAGACTTGGTTTAAAGGTCTTGTAACCGAACCATAAATAAAAAATATAAAAAACAAAAGAAACAAAGTCATCAAGAATGATGAAACCAAATCGTCTTGTACCAAATGCCTCGATACTAATTGCAATTGTACGGTCACCGGCTCACTGGCCCAAATTGAGAGTGCTCCACTTACCAAATGTCAAAGATTGACAAAGGCTCGCATGCGAGTGCCACTCATTTTGACACATATTGTCAATTCTCTCAACAATGTCGGCGAGCATTGAACTGGGGCTTAAAGGATAAAGTGGTATTATGACAATTTTGTCGTATTGTAATGCCATACCATTTTTACCCACGACGGACGGAACGGAACGGAGACGGTATATGCGTTTGGGGTAAGAGGTTGTTTGTTTGTTTGTTTGTTTGTTTGTTACCTTCTATCTCGAAAACCACTGGACCGATTTAGTTCCGGTTTTTTGCATTGAAAAGGTATCACTTCAACTTAGGATCTTAGATATGTTTTATGTAGGTAGACCATCAGGGAGCGCTGCAGCAGCCAGATAAGTTGGCAACACAGGAGTTATCAAAAACTACCGAATCGATTTCGATGCAGTTTTTTTCATTCAAAAGGCTTCATATTGGAGCTGGTTGTTAGATACATTTTATGGAGGTAGACCACCAGGGCGCCCTGCAGCAGCCAGATAAGTAGATACTACAGGAGTTCTCAAAAAGTACTGAATCGATTTCGATGCGGTTTTTTGCATTCAAAAGGCTTCATTTTGGAGCAGGTTCTTAGATACGTTTTATGGAGGTAGACCACCAGGGAGCCCTGCAGCAGCCAGATAAGTTGGTACTACAGGAGTTCTCAAAGAGTACTGAATCGATTTCGATGCGGTTTTTTTGCATTCAAAAGGCTTCATCTTGGAGCGGGTTCTTAGATACGTTTTATAGAGGTAGACCACGAGCGCTGCAGCAGCCAGATAAATTGGCACTACAGGAGTGCATTCAAAAGGCTTCATTTTGGAGCTGGTTGTTGGATAGCAAATAAAATTTTAGTACCTATGTTATTGCGTTATATTTCTGAGTCTCTCTAATTCTTGTAATGCTACATAATTATGTGGGTTATTAAATAATTTGCGTTGGTCCAAGTCGCATATCACCACACCATCCAATGAGCGAACCCTACTGAGGGCTACGTAGGCTTGCCCTTTGGCAAACATTTTGTTGCCCAAATAAACAACAGCCTTGTCAACTGTTGTCCCTTGTAACGTACTTTCCAAAAAGTTTAAAATAAAAACAAAATTGAAAATTTTAAAAACCCCACGCCGGATTTTAAAACATATTCAAATAAAAAACTACATTGAAAATTTTAAAAAATCCACGCCGTATATTAAAATATATTTGAATAAAAAGGATTAAATAACATTTTTGGAAATCCCCCGACCAGAGTCAAATAAGATAAGAAATATAAAATAAAGAAATCTATAAAAAGAGTGATTTCTCACGAAATCCGCCACACAAACAACTAATTATGACCTTTCTTAATCCTTACGTTTACGTACCTACTTACCTTTTGCTTTCTCGTAGAGATAGACACAGCAATAATATTTATTAATTTAGGTACTATTACATACTCATCTTTCTAATAATATGATACAAATCCAATAAAAAACGTCGGGGTCTGCCATCATCGCTCTCTTTGTTCGAAATTTCAGTTTAAATATTATAACTACTTATTTATCAAAAACTATAATGTAGATTCTGAATAAGTAAAACTCACGGTATTTATATAAAATTTATTAATGTCAGAGCAGGGAATGGCAGACCCCGACGTGTTTTATTGGATTTGTATCATATTATTAGATAGATGAGTATGTAATAGTACCTAAATTAATTAATATTATTGCTGTGTCTATCTCTACGAGAAAGCAAAAGGTAAGTAGGTACGTAAACGTAAGGACTAAGAAAGGTCATAATTAGTTGTTTGTGTGGCGGATTTCGTGACAAATCACTCTTTTTATAGATTTCTTTATTTTATATTTCTTATCTTATTTGACTCTGGTCGGGGGATTTCCAAAAATGTTATTTAATCCTTTTTATTCAAATATATTTTAATATACGGCGTGGGTTTTTTAAAATTTTCAATTTTGTTTTTTTATGGCATTGTTTAACATTGGGCTGAAACTCAAGAAATTGTAACGTGATTTGAATTGCATTTTCTTTGTTTAATGAGTTTCTTGCTATGTGACGACACATATTTTATAGACGGTAAGCCATGATGGACGCAAAAAATTCATTGTTTCACATGTTTATTGGACTGAATTAGCAGTATTAAATAGGTGATATGAAACCTTATTATTTTATATTTTATTTACTACATTGTGGATACTAAGCAACCAGTTACAGGCTACTTTCGTAATATCAAAATGCCAGTTTGGTTGTGTAAAAGGAATTCGATACTTACATTTCTAATATGCAAATATGTACGAGTACTTAAATGCATGCAAAACTTAGTGGTTCTAGGAAACAATGTTGTTGACCACTCATGTGGCTATTCTAGCTATGCCGGTTTAACAAGATCTAAACGAAAGGTTTATTTGATTAGAAATGTACAAACACAATGCGACATGCATACCCTTTCTTAAAATTACCAATAAATCATTTTAGGTACTTACTGTTTAGCATGACCTGTTTACCTACTATTCAAACTCATACTGTCTTTGTTAATCATCCAAAAACAATTAAACAAAGACACGAAAAACCAACTCACTCGCTCCATTACTCATATTTTTTACCTCCATGTGAGTTACCAGTTACCATACGACCAAAGTTCCGTTATTCCATTGTTTTGGTTTTTTTCGCGCTGATTTTGGCGGCGCGTCGTCGTGGGCGCATTTTTTCGCACGGTTGCGATTTTAATGACGAATTGATTGGAGGTTTTTTTTAATGAGGACAGACGGTTTGTCGTGGGCGTACATGTTAATGATTCTGGGTCGTGAATGACGACTGAACCGTTCGTTTGGCCCAGTTATGATTCAACGCTGAAACACCGGTGAGCTGGTTTACTGAGTCAGAGTATGAAGTTTTTTCTTTACAGTATTATATGTTTTTCGCCGTGTGGTGACGGCAGAGTAGAATACATTTGTCACCAACCCCTACTCTTCCCGTGGGTGTCGTAAGAGGCGACTTAGGGACTACACATTGAACAGGGAACGGGCAGCAGACTCTCTGATATAGTAATCTTTTAATCTGCGATCTCCAACCCGCCTGCCAAGCGTGGAGATTATGACAAAACCCTCCACTTAAGTGGAGGAGGCTCATAGTCCAGCAGAGGACTGTAACGGGCCGTTGATTTGATTTGATGTTTTTGGCAGAAAGAAGATAAAAGGAACAAAAGTGTGGCTGTACGTGCGGGTAGTTTGTAAACTATTTATTTATAGTACATACGATCTATGAAAAGAAACACCTGATTTTGAGATGTTTTTACATGATTTATTGTCTGCAGTTATTTTATTGAACTAATAACGCAAACATGGTAAATTGTACATTACTCAGTGTATTGCCAAGATTACAACTATATAGCTATATTTTACCTACTGCAGTCATTATAATATAATTGTCGCTTACATTGCATGACCAGGCATAAAAACACTGTTATTTACACAATACAATACACATAGTAAGGTCAACATAAATTTACACAAAACAACGATACCAAGTTCTATAGAAGTTCCTTAAATCATTGCTACTGGAAAGCACAGCTTACTTAAATTGCTTTACAATTATTTGTGTTATATTCCTTGCTATTAAACGGCGAAATTTGGCAAGATTGAATAGTTAATTAACTAGATTTTACTTAAAATAAATTATGACCGTTGGTGCGTCAGAAAAGGGCGACACGACACGCGTTGTCGTCGCCCAATTCTTTTGCGAATTTGGCGGACAAACTGCCGTATGTCTAGATAAACAAATTGGTGAAAAAACACCAATGTACAGCAAAATTTGTAGTGTTGTAAATATGTCGATGGATTAACATAGATAACACGTTTTCATTAGCGTAATAAAGAGGTCGAAAGACGATTAGTGTTTACTTACAACCGATTACAAACATTGGCAAAACGATTAAGCAAATAAGTACATTTTTTTCAATATGAGCAAAATTCTAGAGCAATTTTTTCTTTATTTAATTTATAGGTTGTTACAGAACTTCCCGTAAAGTAAAAAAGGGGGGGAGTTTAGTCTATAACACTGAACAACTTTCCCCAAATAAGCTATCGGATCAGATGAAAAGAGAAATCGTATCCCTCATAGTAAATCAATCAGCTGACCGCGAGGTTTTCTATGAAAAGGCAGATTTTTTCGTTGTCTGTCAGCTGTGTTCCTTGGTTGGTATTTATGTAACACCTTGTATTATTTTTGTTTCACCGACCGTTATAAGTAATAATTTCAAAGCACTGTTAAATTTTGTCGTTCTTTCACAGAGCTTGGTGGCATAATTGATAATGCGCCTGTTTCTGGCCCGGATAGCCAAGGAGATGCAGGTTCGAGTCTTGTCCAAGACCGACAACATTTTTAATTTTTCGCTTTATAATTATTAGATATTTCGTTAACAGACAACAATAATCTACGTCATAAGTAAGTATGTAATAATAATATTATCATACCTGAATAACTCATGATGTCACTTAATTAAATAATAAAAATAGAATACTCGTTCGGTCGGGTGCCAATCTACGTAATCATTTATTAAAGACAAATGCCGGCTACTTGAAGACAATATATGAACCGGATATACAAAACCTCATTAATCGACTCGTCAGCCGGAAGTACCCGTAACGTCTTTACCAAGAAAACAAGTGAATCACTAATATATAGATAGTATCATCATCACCTATTGGTTTAAGTGCAATGATGCATACGGTTTGCATATAATAATGCGGATAAGGTAAATAGTAGCAATGAAACTTCTTCCGGTAGACACGATATGTCGCTATTTACATACCTACACTCATATACGGCATTGTTGATCAGTTAAATAAGTGTTTACCTAGTAATTTCTAACTTCCTAACGAGACCCTTGCTAACAAGGTATACACGATAATCTATGTTACTTAATAAACTGTCGTGATTTACAAGCTTTTTCTAAGTTAGTTCGTTATAAGATTTAATTACATAAATACATAATTTAAAATCACTCTTGTCTGTCTCTTTCTCGAAGGGTTTGATTGAAAAATGTCTAAAGTACATAAGTGATATTTTTATAGGTCGAAAAAAGTTCCAACTGAGACTACATAGTAAAAAGTGTATTAACAATATTAAGTAATAATTGCACAAGGTCTATTCAACGAAAATTTACATTTATCCCCCTTTATTTCATTACTCCCCTCAATTAAAAACTCATTTACTACTTAACTTCATTATCCTGGCTTCCTTTGTCATTGGATCATTATACAACGGATATCTACTCACGTACTTCGACAGACGGCAGTAAAAAGTGAAGTAATTATGTTAAACAAGACGAGGTCTTTATGTCAGCGTTTTCCCATGAAAAGCGACTCCGGCGCATCAAGGTCTTTACCACGGCCTTATATGGAAAGTCCAATGCGAAGGTTCGGCGTATGCGCAATCAATGCCGGAATTGGCTCCACGACAAGTTTCACTTCCTTTTAATATATTATCATGTTTAAAAAAGATTTCTAATCAGTTTTATCGACTTGATAATCTACCTAGAATATTCATTTTAGTTGTGCCTCTTTTGCAAGGCTTACACAATATAATATTGTTAATGATAGAGAACTTTATTACCTATAGATAGATAGACAAGAAATATTTGTATTTATATTAAATAATATGATTGCTTATTTTATCCGCTTACTAATAAACTTATCCTGGATCTTGGTCTTGGCTGGGAACTTAAAAAAGTAACGGCCATTTTGGTTTTAAACTACATTCTGAACAGTGATAAAAAAAACTAATACGATTATATAAAAAGACTCGCTCAAAAGATTAGTTTTTTTTTTCTATTATTCCATATATGGTTAACGACGTTTTAAAATAATCATCCAACGGCTTTTTTTATCATCAGACTTCACTGATGATAAAATAAATCAATAAGCAATGCAAATACCAGCTAGGTCACCTAGCAATCGTGATCTTGAACCTATAAACACTGAATCACTGAATCTGTACGTACAATCAGGTGTTTCCTGGTCACCGCATGTAAACGCACACGTGCAGATAACGTAATCTGTACAGGCATGACCTATCTGCGTTCCGTTATCGCTTGGACGGACACGTTTTGATATTGCAATTTTAAAACAAATACAACTCAACCACTGAATCAGTTCTCTTACATCATTGGGCGCCAATTCTTTTTCTTATATACCAATCACGATTCAATATTTTTTAACGATTACAAAAAAAAAAAAAAAACTGTCTATAGATTATATTTCAGAAAAACTTTCCTAGTTAGTAAAAAATAAATTTTGCATGACTGGCCTTGTAATGAATTCTAGATAAATAAAAGTCAGATGGTTTCAGGCGAGTCCTATAGTAGTCTAACTAAACTGACAAAATGTTGTTCGTGTAGGTTATCTTATCAACTTTGTATTTATTTTCTGATCTAGGGCATTACGTGCAACGATAACTAATTTTTTGACACTAATATAAATGTGAAGTATATCTGGATGTTTAGATGTTTATATGTTTATTCCGCTTTCACGTCTAAAGTACTGAACGGATTTAGATGTTTGAAATGGAGATAGTTATTTTTGAACATAGAATACTTTTTACGGGTAAAATCTTATTCCCACAGGAAAATCTTACACAACGCAAAAATAAATACAAGCGATAACTCTCTATTCATTTGCGTAATATGTCTACAAAAACCGATGTCGTTGTGAATTTCAGTTAAACATTTATCAGGAGCGATTAATTTTAACGAAAACATAAATATTCTCACAGTTTAAAAGAGGAATGGCGGCGCCATATTGAACACATTTCAACGATCGGCGCAGATCACGGGATATTTGCATATTTCCGTTGCGCGCCATTAATATTCATCGATGCCTTGTTTCATAGTGAATCAAATGTTTTCGAGTAAAATGGGGACGTTATATTTTTAGTAGTTATGACCACAGAATAAATACCTATAATATAGTAGTAGATACTACGAGTAAAGTAGCCGATTAAAGCTGACAACTGTTTTAAGCGGTCCTAAAAGTTTGTTTTGGTTAGCTTTAGTCTAGTTATGCTAACGATATTGACGCCACTTCATCGTGAATCCTATAAAAATCTTTAAAAAAGAATATTTTTCGAATATTGTTTACAGGTTAAACAGAAGAAAAGAAGTTAAACATAATGAACTTACTAAAAGCTACTGATTGGTGATCGTTTTAATGCCTTATAAAATTGTTCGCCACCACCCCTTCTGACAAAGCTGCGGACGATCTCGCTGCGTCTGCGCAAGCCGGATGAATGTCGAGCGGATTTTTGAAAGTTACCATATTGTGCGGTACAGCGAGTTTGTGGAACAGACTCGATTTTAGCGCGCAACCATTGTTTGCAGCTTGCTCTCACGCAATAGGTTAGGTTGGAAATCTCGAGCACTTCATTCATCCATTCTTATCCTATCATGGTAATTCGCTTGAGGACTGAATCGAAATCCATAATGTATTTAAATTCGTACATAAAATCAAGCTCTTATTCCCAAAGGGATGAGCAGAACTTTAGTGGGTGGATAAAACTAAGATGATCACTTACATTATTTACGATAAACAATATGAAACTCTTCAGTCAAATTATTTATTTTGGGAGATACATGATTACAACAACGTTCCTTATGAAAAGTTGTTCAGTTGTACAGAATGAGCAAACTCACAATCTTTATATTTTATGTTTAAGTATATTATTATTATGATTATGGACTATAAAGTTGCCTACGTGAAAATACAAATAAACGCAGAAATATTAATGTCACAGAATGTTTAATAATGGCAAAGGAAAACTAATAAAAACGTATCTCAAAGCGCCCAAGCGTTCTTCGATAAGGAATTCGTCTGGACATGTGAAAAGAATTCTTCAATGTCTGGTAAGCAACGGCAAAAACAACAATGCTCATGGCATTGCTGAGCCCCTTCGTGTGTGTTCTAATTAAGTTTCCATTTTATTGACGATCTATCTACACGACAGAAGAAGAAAAAGAATTAAGTTTTTTTTATTGAAATACAATACCAATATTCTTTATTGACACCAAGAAAACACAAAAATACAGAATTAGTCAATAGGCCTTTTTTGTAGGGTATCAATCTCTTTCGGATTTTTAGGTAAGAAAACAGCGAAAAGAGACAGATCAGAGGCGGTTCATCAGCAGCTCATATCCAGAGCGGGTTGGTGAGGACTTATTACTTTCCCGTTATAAAAAAAAATATTGTTGAAAAAAATATATATAACCGACTAGAGTTAGAACTCTAGTTCGTAAAAATATGTATCATGTTAAAAAGTTTAACTTAGTAAGTAAGATAGGCAGTTAACATTTTCGAAGATATTCAAATTAATGTAATCTCTCAATGTTTTCTAATTAGTTTTCCCATAAGTTTCAAGTAAGGCGCGAGTTTTTCTCTACACCTTTTTCATAATTATAACATCGGTATTTACTTTCTTTTAATTCATTTTATGTAGACTAGACATAAAAGAATTCAAACTTGAAGACGGTACTGTCGGTAGGCAAGTAATATAAAACCAACTTTTTGATGTGGGTTCAACACGCAACTTCTGCACTTACCAGGTTATGTTATGGGCTCATGAATATAGGAGATATTTCGTAACTTTAACCAAATATAATATTTCGATATACACGTATTACAATTGATTTATACCCTGTTTCAGATAACACTGGAAAAAATCTTTCATAGGACACATATCCAGACACATGTCAAATTCGAATAACCTTTTTTCTGCCATACATATTTTTTGTCTTCTTCCCAATGTTATTTGAAATGAAGTATAGTAAAGACAAGGCTTTATTTACCCTTATGCTAGGTACGATTATTTTATTATGTATTTAAAACAGGAACAATTTCCACACTGTCATAATCTAGTGTATATTACAATACTTATCGAGTAATCCATAACATAATAAAACTATGATTCAATACATACTCGTATTTATTTTAAACACACTGCAAAACTGCTACCTACTGCATTATTCAGTTGGCAATAATTCTATAATGACTGCACAGAGAAGTGAGCACGCAGCCTAGTACACTCGAACACATCTTGCACGAGTAAGCACATGCTCTACGTCCATGTAAATATGGTTTATTTTTATAGAAAGTACACGTTCTAGGTAGTTAATTGTACACTACGAGCAGACGCAGGAAACGTTAATTGTAAGCGTGCAGTAGGCACATTTATTAATAACCAGTTTTGTACGACTATGGACGAGGAGACCTCTGTTTTTGACAGTAGTCTATTTTGGAGGTATTTTAAAGTTTCATTAAAATATGATTCAATTCAATCAGGCGCTTATCGTCAAATATCAGGAAGTGATCATCATAGCCGTGTGGTGACGGCAGAGTAGAATACATTTGTCACCAACCCCTACTCTTCCCGTGGGTGTCGTAAGAGGCGACTTATGGCTGGTTTACACGTATTAAGTTGTTTAGTAGTTAACTAAATTTTAACTAAATTTTAAGCAACTTAATGCGTGTAAACAGCGAATTTAGTAGTAAGTTGCAAGTTAAAATTTAGTGTGCAAGTAAACAAGTAGATTATAACTGTTTCTATTTTTCGGGTAAGTTGGTGGGCGTGGCCTGTCACTTGACACGTTTGGAAAGGCGCGATTTAGTTAATTTTAAGTTAAATGCGAAGTGCGAAGTTAAGTGTACATGTTATGTGTTGTTTATGTTTATTTTTTGGAAATATTTTAATATATATTATTATATAGGTATATATAAAAATATTAATGATTAATATTATTAATATTAAATATTAACCATTAATTAATAAAAATTAATATAAAAATAAATATTTTATTATACTTTATTATTTTATTTATTATATTTATTACAGATTTGAATTCGCTGTTGATCGTCCATCTTGGGCTAACTAAAGAGCTTAACTACTAAAATGACGTGTAAACACTTACTTAAAATTTAGTTGCTACTTGACAACTTAATACGTGTAAACCAGCCATTAGGGACTACACATTGAACAGGGAACGGGCAGCAGCGCTCTCTGATACAGTAACCTTTTAATCTGCGATCTCCAACCCGCCTGCCAAGCGTGGAGATTATGGCAAAACCATCCACTTAAGTGGAGGAGGCTCATAGTCCAGCAGTGGACTGTAACGGGCCGTTGATTGATCATCATTGATACTTCGTCCGGTAACAGAAGTTTCGTTGCCACTTGAATGATGTTTTTGTGCTAGATTTGATGAGCCTTATTTTTGTGCTTTTTTATTAGCAACCTGTCATAGTCTTGATTAATCACCTTTCAAGATTTATGACAGAACTATCCATTTTATTCTGCTGACCTTCGGTCGGAGCATGGTCTTGGCCCCAGCATAAAAACTAAAGGTTGACCATGAATTCGATTTAAAGCATGTAGCATCAACAAGAAAGGAAAAGTAGGAATATAAAATATTAACGTTTTATGATTCAAGAAATAATTATCCTACTAATATTATAAAGCGAAAGTTTGGATGTTTGTTGCCGAATCACGCTTGAACCACTGGACGGATCGGGATGAAACTTGGCACACATATAGGTTAGGCCCTGGAATAGGACATAGGCTACTTTTTACGGCGGGAAAATACTTCATTCCCATGGGAAAACTCATTTAACGCGGGTGAAACCGCGAGCGGAAAGCTAGTTAGATATAAAGTAACAAATTCTCGTCTATTGTTCCATTTTCAAACAAGACATAACAACAAAAAAATATTATAACCGGCCAGTCATATAAGAAAAAAAGATTACTTATTGTCCTTTTTTTTCTGTTCCGCTAATTGTGCCGGTGTGCATATAATCAACAAAAAAAAATACACTATCTTACAACAATCCAACAGCATCATCCTCCATCAGCATAATCCTTTTGTTATCATAAGGACAGATTCTCGAAAGGACAGGAAACCTGCATGCAAGAAATCGCGTCCACTACGCCAAACCGAATTCCGCTACAATTTTCGCGCAACTCACAAATGTAGTCCATATATCCGCACCGTATGTTACATAATTCAATTTGAAGCTACACATTTTTCAGTTTTCACACAGTACACTGAAAAATGGTGGCGTCAAATGATTTAGTTATGAGCTGCGAGTGTGCGATATATCGTCCGGCGATCATGCATCAAGTAAGCTTTATTTTTTGGGCACTATAAATTGCGTACTACGATCGATTCTATCTGAGTAAATAGCTAGTGCAAATAAGTAGGTAATAGATATCTTTCCAGCGTTTGTCATTTACTGTCTACGAGTATTTCCTATCTGACAAGCATTATATCTTTCGTAACATAATAAAACTAATCTTTTCTGTATTTTTTACACTACGGTAATTATTTTGAACTAATTCGTTTCCCATCATTTCAAAGGCATTTTTTTCAGTTAGCAAACTTTACAGTAAAATACATTTTATGGGCAGCAAAAAAAAACCTCTAATCTAAACAATACTTAAAAGTGAAGTGATTTTTGCAGCTGCATTTCTATTCCCTATAGCAACAATAACACTACAATACGATTTAAAAATTTTCATTAACCCTCTGCTCAGGAGACGGACCGATACAAAAACAAACAGAATCATTTACTCGCGCATTGCGTGCAGCTCTCGTATGGAAACAATTAAATGAGTTTCCCCGCCTCCGCAGCTGCGCGCACGCACGTCTACAGTTCCATAATATACAATGCGCTCGAGACAATAAATAAAGAGAGGAAATCTTTAAGTACTCAGATAAGAGAAATAATAACGAAGGCGAAATTATTATAATGTAGATCAAAAAGGTTTATTTACGAAAAAATTTACTACCTTCTGCTGATTGTTAGGCCTCTTAGCAAACATCGTGTCTCTTTGTCACCACCCGTAGAAGCAGCGATTATAATTTCCTAATTTTCGGATGCTAATGATAATGACCGGTAGTCATCGCTGTTGCGGTACTAATGTACCGTCCTAAGTGCAACCCAAACGCAGCAATGTGATCTAAATTAGTCACAGGATATAGAGATATCGGTGCTTGAACTTTAACTGGTCAGACTAGTCACTCCACCTACTACATTAAGTATTGGCGGTTGTTCAAACAGCTTTGGTCAAACGGAACGGGATATCCTATTCTTTTTAGTTCAACTATTGATCTCCTAAAAACTTCCTTTGATGTAGTCAATGCATTAATTCTACATTTTACTTTGTGGGTTTTGAACGGTCCTTATTAGGAAATTGTTTGGATGTGGTTGGGTGTGGTTTGGTGTGGTGTGGTGATTCTCATTACGGAGGTTCCAGGCTTTGAACCCCGGTGGAGACACCGTCAAACAGAAAAGTCTTAGTCAGACTTTCCTCAGTTTGGTTAGGACATTGCAGGCTGAAACACCTGATTGTTCGAAAAGAAAAATGATTGCATGTTCTGGAAGGAACGTTAAGCTGTGGCCCCCGGATGTTATCTACTGATATAATCGTTACACGGGACATGTTAGTGGCCTTTGGGGGTTCTACAACTCTGAACCATAGTTGGTGATACAACCTACAGGATGAAGAATAATAAGACTTATATTCTGTAAAAACAAAGCTGTAAAACAATTTAAATACAAGCGCACAAAATACTATAATAATACATATGATTATGACACAGGTGCGCGTCCTTAACTTACAAGTACAAAACTTATACTTACAGCCAGTCTTAATGGCATGGCATAGCAAATAATAAAAAGATCATGCGTCACTGCTTACTGCAAGTTCTTTGTGCATACCAGTCACGCTAAACCAATTCAAGCTTTGTTTTGCTATAGTTTAAGGTCGTCTGAATCAGTGACTTTAGATTTATCTTCATAAAGAATTAGTAAAATTGGCATTGAAAAGAATTAAGGTTATACAGACAAGTGTGAATGCAAGGCTTATGTGCATGCCGGGGTTAAAAATATTATTTTATAGCATCGCATCACTAAGTATGAAGGTACCACAAATGGTGTTAAAAAAAAAGAAAAAAAATGTATACCCTTAACAGAGTCGTTGAGTAAATCTACGAATAAGGAAGCTATGGAAATGTAATTGTAAACAAAACCCAAGAAAAATATGGCCCCAGATCTCGAGTACTTAAACGAAAAACGTCACTCACTGTAGACGGGCCAATTGGATGCGTTCACGCATCATGTCATATTCCGACAAGCGCGGTGATTGGTTCACGGCATGACGGATAACGGTGATTGGATCGCGTCACTTGTGCAGTGGATGTGTTATGCATTAAGTGTGATAGAACAAGTCAAATTAAAAATTATCGTACTTTTGCATTACTCATAATTGAATCAGATTACTTTGTAATTATTTACTAAAATCATCTTATATATATTATTTAAATGTGTGATTGTGTGCTTGTTTTTGGGAAGAGGCCATTACTCTGTGTCAAACTTCTCACGTTTTCGTATTGTATTTTGTATCCATTAAAATCTTGCCAATCATTTGTTATTTTAGAGTTGTGATTTTACTAACGTTGAAATACAAGCCTGAACTAAGGAGAGACTACATTATTTCGGGGATCCATCCACCATGTGCGATCCTGCTGGCAACGATTCTCCGTCAAATATAAAGAGATATACAGCGACTCGCGAGGTCTACAGCTCACAGAGCCACTAGTATAAAATACTTGGCCTTGTGTCTTTTAAAAGAAAATTGACAACTCTAGATGTATGGTTTACTTACATTGTACTTTGGGTTATAGAGAAAACTTCATCGTATTATGTTAATATAATGCAGCACAATCAATATCGAGGGGTGAAAGGCTAATGGCGTTAAGCGACACCAAGGGCGATATTGAGTTATATATATATTTGGAATCAGCGAATTTTTCTGCATCTTTTGAGCCGGGTTTCATGCCAATCTGAGCATTTTTTTGTCGCTTAATGCAAATAGATTTGGACTCTGTTTTCTATTGCGCTACTGACTCAAGCGACACAAAAAACTGCCTTTTTTATGGCATGGTTGACTTAAGCTATATTAAAATACTAAGCCTAGTTACTTGAATCGTTTAGCCTTTTTCACTTTTAAACTCAAATGGTTGTTAAAGCTTTTTTCCTGTTTCTATTTGTATGGCAGCTGGTAGGTTAAATCATTTGGCTTGCCCCAAAATTCACAAACCGCTGTCACTTAAAGCAATTAGCCTGCCACTAAAAAAATAAAAGCTTGTCGCTTGACGCAATTAGCTTTCCACAAAAATATTAGGCATATGTCGCTTGAATTAAATAGCCTGCAGCAAAAACAAACAAATTATGTCATTTGAATTATTTGGCTTTACTCTATTTATGTTTAGAGCAGTGACTTAAAGTAATTAGCCTTTTCGAAAATTTAAGAGAGTAGGTTATTTGAGATAATTTGACGTGTACTTTTTACAAAAAGCGGTCGCTTGTTTCAAAAATTATAAAAAGTTTTTGTACTTAAATCAGTTTTCCTTTTCTACTCTCAGTAAGAAATGTATGTTCAGCAAATACATTTTTCTATGATACAGTAGATCAATGTCATTTAAGACCTACTTATAATTTTTGCGTTACTCAAAAACTTCTCGTGAATAGTAGGCGTGCGCTTGCGCGGGGCGCTTGAGTCAACGCCGCACCGTCGTCAGGGAGACCTGGTAAATTGCTGTGATTTCTTATTAAGATCGTAACTGATTAACTGATTGTTACAGTATTAGTAGATTCTAATAAAACTTAGTAAAAGTATGGATAATTAAAAGACAAGTTTTTCTTTTTAAGTGTTTTTTTTGCTTACGTTTAAATGTTGTATCTTATAAAAATAAGATTCTAATAAACACTCTTTTCCAATATACTTTTTATTTTATTTTCTCCTAACATCAACGAAAACTCTTGTTCAGTGTTCTGCAATTTTGATATGGATAAAGATTTTATTATAGTCTTAACGACCAATGTCAAATTAAATTTAAATAAATGAGGATTTAGGTCCATGAGATTAGAATATTGATCGTTGCTTGAGTCACTTTTCCTGCTCTTAAATAAGAATGGAATTGGTCTTTCAGCATATTAGACGTAATCTATTTCGCCCATAGCTGGGTAGTACAATCTATTGGCTTTACACGAAAAACACTATTACGACCTCTTTGAGTCATTTAGCTTTCCACAAATTTTGATAGCCATTGTATCTTAAATCATTTGGTTTTACTCCAAAAACAAGTGGAACCGTCGCTTAAGTGTTTTTTCCTTACTCTGAAAAAATAAACAAACAAGTATTTTTGACTCAAGCGACATTTATTACTGTAACCATATATTATATTTGTTTAAAAACTACAACATTTGATGAAGATTCTTATTTCAAAAAGAACTGTATACTTAGAATTTAAATTAAATGAAAAACTGAACTTCTACGATTTTTTTTCTAATTTTCAAAACTTTAAAACGCTCTAGTGTAAAGTTCCAAAAATGTCGCTTAACGCCATTAGCCTTTCACCCCTCGATATAATTTCAAAATTTACTTAGTGGGGTAACTAACGGAAAATAACAGTTTATATTCAAGATTATTTAAGTAATACTTATTATGGAGATTATTTAAGTATTTTTATAGGATATAAGTATTATGACATTATACCTTAATATAAGCCGTAGACATTGACTGACTATTGCTTGCATAATCCCCATCCATCATTATTTTATGTCAAGTATTTAGAATACTGAAAAAACAAGTATTTACTTATGATTTGTTACCCCAGTTTCTTTTTTGCTGGCTTTTTGGGCCTTCTGCACCATTTTACCTCGCCGGAGGTCATTTTATTACCAATGTTTGTCTGAATTATATTGTATTTTTGTTTTTTATCGGAAGCGGCAATCCGTCATACAGTGCGTGACTGACAACTAGCGCGTGTGATGCCCTTTTTAAGCCCCGCCTTCTTTGTTGCCCTTTGCGTGGGGCCATTTTTTGAACGGAATGCGACTTCTATAGCTTCCTTATTCGTAGGAGTAAATAGACCTTTCTCAAAGTAAACTTAATATATATCTATCCTTGTGCTTTATAAAAAAATCATCTTAATAGTTTAAAAAACTAAAAAACACGCTTCCGTCACGTGACTATTTTTTTCGTTTTCCTGACAGCAAACCCTTTCTTTTGATACCCATATCATGGGGGTGGATTACAAACAGCCAGTCCGCCATCTTGGGGAGGCCGCCATATTGGATTTGTAATGACGTTTCTTAGCTAGTCATGTATTGTCATCAGAACTCAGAGCGTGTGCAAAATTTCATTCTAATCGAAGACCGGGAAGTGGGTCAAATTAAGATTCCAAGATTTTCTTACATACACATACAAGTGAAGCTAATAAAAGCGTGTTAAAAAATGAAGTCTAAAGACTAGATGTCAATGATTTACCCGCTTCATTCATTAAAGTACCGTACAAAAGAAAATTTTGAAGAGGAGTTAGATTATACAATGCAATGGATTCATTGCAAGAATTTCCCAAGATCATTGTCCGTAAGGGCTTTCCAATAGCCGCAAAATACTTTCCATTTCTACTCTATTTGCGTGAACTTCAAAGGCAAGACATTGAAAAGCGACAATGGAGGTAGGTATTACGTATTTAAAGTACACTTATTACAAAACCGCACTTTCGAAGTGTGCCGGCGAAAGTGGCTGCGGCGGCATGGGTAATCGGCTGACGGTAACGCACGGAGAAATTTCGCTTTTTTGACCTTAGAAATGTTGCTACCTGTGTTTTTTTTCTACTAATTGTAGAAGTAACGTAGAAAAACAGTGTGCTAGTTAGTTTGAAGCGTTAAGCTGACAATAATTAGCGTTTCTACGAAAAGTCACTTATCAGAAAATTATGCGTCAAAATATAACGCCAAAGGATTTATTTGGAGGGATAAAATAAACTAGCAGACTGCTAGTTACTATAGACGTCGGAGCTGACGATAAGCGCTGCTCCATCCGAAATAATCATATCGAAAAAAAAATGCGTTCAAAATAGGACGCCAAAGAAATTATAGAGATGGTCGTTACTTGTAAATCGTTAAGACGGTTTGAAAGCTTCGATAAGAGAACTATTATAACTATTATGAAGTAAATAATATTGTAACAGTTCTCACGGCAGAGTCACTGTCTCCCAAAATACAGGTATCTTAGTTAAGATGAATCCTGTTATGTAATTTATATAATGTACCCAAACAAAAATTGTGTAACGCTTTTTTTGAGAAATAAATAAATTTATTATTATTATTATTGGTAAATAACAGAACATTTCAAAATACCTTAATACTAAAAACAAGAAGTTTAAATATATAGATACCGACGTATTATACGCCGCCGCCGAGTCGTCGCTAGGTCGTGTCATTATGGAATGGATGTTTTCATCTATTTCTGGCTCTATCAGACATATACGAATAGATTATTTATACTTTGATTTGACGTTTCCTTAATGTCATTTATTATTGACATAGAAACCGCTTGGCTTGCCATTTTAATACCACTTTACCAACTAACGAGTCCCTTTATTCTTTCGTGTAAGGGTGTTCGTTAGTTTACCTCGGGTTTCAAATTAGCAATCTTCAAGTAACTGTTGTAATGGATGAGTACTTATACATTAAAGTATTTCCAAACAAGATATAACATAAATACACGGGTTGAACGCAATTCGACTACATGTGGGCGTCGTACCATAAAAAAGACATAGATCAAATACGTTACCCACATAAATATCGTTTGTACTAATGGTATGCAAAAAGGAATAGCAACAATGGTTTATTATACGCATGCGCAGAGATCACAGCCAATGACCTCGGTCAACGGTGCTTCCAGCGAGTTGGGGACTAGTCTGAAGAGCTAGCTAGTGCGAGTCTAGGTATATACTTAGGGTTCAGTATATTATACTAAAGCAGTATATTATCTATGAGCCGATTGACGTGACAGTCTACCGAGCGAAACTTATTAGGCATTGTTATAGATTTCTGATTGTAGTGTTAGCGAAGTTTAAATTAGTAAATTAATAAGTTTATAAAAGATATTTGAAGTAAGTACCAACTATGAGAAGTCACGTACTTAATGAAAAATAATTTTGTACAAGCTTTAATATTTTTCATAAAAATTATCCGGCGTAACCTTTCGTAAGATGAGAACGACTTCAAAATAGAGATTTGTACAAGTTGAAACTGTTTTCGAATTTTGAGACTAGCATATCATTTGCAGCATTTCACCTACGGCACTCTAAAATTTGTGATTGATACGCCATAGATATTACAAAGCATGGATTAGAAAGGATTCTAAATCAGCTTTCTACATCATTAATCAGTCTAATAGATCAGATTATTTAAAATTTCGATTTTTTTGCTATGTTTTTAGTCTAGCGAATTGAATAGAAAAAAATCGAATTGCTATTATAGTTAAGACACATTAGTAATTCGGGTGGAGTTTTGCCCGAAAATGTATGAAAGTTCAGTTCAAGTGAAAGGCGTTGAGAACACGAATAATAACGACTTTACTCGTAAGTGCAAAACAAAAATATGCGAATTTGAAATACACAATTTCTCTTTTACGTTTAACATCACATCACATCCGTTCTGCTAACTGCTGCTACGCAAGCGATTTTGTCGAGAGAGAGTTCTATAAATGAAAATCATCATCAGCTTATATATTTCGTCCTTACCAAGTAGCTCGAGCCTAAATTAGGGCGATCAGGCCGTAGTCGACCACGCTGACCCAGTGCGAATTGGTCGATTTCACACACAACCTTTGAATTTCAACGCGGAAGCGTGCAAATTTCCTCGCAATGTTTTCTTTTACCATGAAAGCGTCGAATAAACGTACATAATATAAATTCGAAACTTGAAAACTATTGGTTCGTGATGGGGATCGAACTCGGGTCTCCCAGACGGGAGACGGCTCTAGCCACTACAGCACCGACGCTCATTCCTAACTTATATAAACATAAATGGACACCCATTCCTAACTTATGCGACGAAGATGTCTGGTCTCACACGGACATGAGGGTCGTAGCCTACGACTCGTAGGTATGCGACCCTTTCGGCACATATTGTCGTACGTATTTCCAAGTGGGAACGGAGGCATGAACTATGGGCGTCCATAATTATTATGTTTCTGAGATTGTAGGGTATAATTTATGCGATAAATTTTGGCGTTAGGCAGGCACTGTCAATATAGTAGAGACATCACAGTTAAACTGTTGGTCTACTGGGTAGAAGTTCGCGCGATGGATTTAGGTCCTTAAGCGAAAGTAGAGGGGGGTGTTCCCTCTCATCTGTGTATGGCATTTGGAGTGAATGAGTAAAAAAAGACACCAGTCAGGGTTGGAAGGGTTGGAGGCAAACATTAGTGTGATGAGTTTCATTAGCAATATTGTTTCTGGATGTTGTTTATATATAAGTAATATTTATTTATCAATTTATGTAATATATTAGCTGTCCGATACTCATAGTACAAGCTCTGCTTAGTTTGGTTTTATTAGTCGCGCGGCCTGTAGTATTTTTTCCTCATAGTCCCGAGTTCAAATAGGAGGAAGAATTTAACTGTCCGTTACAGTCATTAGAATTGTTATTTTCCTGGATGAGTTGTGATCTATTTTTAAATTAATTACTATTTTGTTTTGCAAGTCCAACTAACCACAATTTTCCGGGATATTCCATGAACCAATAAAATATTCTATTCTATTTTCGAATTGCGTAATCTTTTTCCATTTCCTCGCGTTTTCCTCTTCGGTATTAATATCCAGGACGCACATAAATTTTATGCCAAGTTGCTAAGTATCACTTACAGAACACACGAGAATGATATGAATAACTCATGTATTCTTACAAAGTTGTATTGAGAACCATTAACTAAAGCTCATTGCACACCAAAGAACTAAAAAAGGACATAATGTAATTATTTAAAAAATATAAAATTAAGCCACACGGCACACATAACTCATAAGAATTAATTGTTGTAAAAGATATCGAAGACGGTGCAGTTTATTTTACTATTTCAGCACTTTGTTTTCTTAGTAAGGTAGTAGAACGAATATGCTTTATTGCTCACAGACAGACACAAATTGACAAGGGAATAAAGTGGCATAAGTGTTCAATTTTCAGATACTCAGAAATTTTATGTTCAAAGGATTCTCGAGGCCTGATGTATTTTATTTTTAAATACTAAAACGTACGTACGTATTTACGTATTTCATACTTATTTATTTGCCATCATATTTACGCACTGAACAACCACCGACAAGTTGTGCGTTATTAAGTAACTTAACACGTTGTATACCTAGTGTGCATTACGCTTTAACAGCCGAGGTTGCGGTTGTGTGAGAAAGTCTGTTAAATCCATGTTTAGAATTTTATAGCAGCGCTAATGTAAATCGATTTGAAATAATGAAACGGATAGCATAGTTGCAGCTATTTACTGTTTCCAAGCTTACTTGTGTGGTTCAGTTTTATAGTAACTGCTTTGAGTCAATATTATGCTCATCAATTATTATTATTTTTAATTTATAGAATAGAATATACTTTATTGCACACAAGTATATATGTAGCTTGAAAGTACAAAAGATATATGAAGGGCTTATTGCTAAGGTAGCAATTTATTCCAGGCAACCTTTAATCTTAAATCCAGGCAATTTATCTTGGTCATATCATTCTTGGTTAGGTAGGACATTTCTGTCTGAATTACCTGATTGTCCGAAAAGAAAGCTAAAGCTAATTCCGTGCTTCGGAAGGCACGTTAAGCCGTGGGCCCCAGCTGCTATCTACGGACGTAATTATTACACGAGTCATGTCAGTGGCTTTGGCTGTTCTATAATACTGACACCGATCGTTGACCTTACGATGACATATTTAAGTATTTTAAAAAAAAATTGTTTACGTACATAATGTAAGTGAAAACCTAAGAGAAGTTTCGAAATATGTGTATCTTACGACCAATAATACCGCACGGCCGTGTTCTTATACATATCCATCACTAAATTATATACATAATGAGTAAATTTTGCAACTACCAACATTTAGAATCGTGAACATTTTACAAAAGAGATGGTACATTCAACGACGCGTATTTACCAAAGTTATACCTTGAAGTCTATCCCCTTACAATAAGGATATTTTTGCTCAAATAGGTAAGGTATACCCTGAGTTGTTGTTCGCTGTACAGCAGATGGTGTCGTTGTAGAGTTTACATAAGTTTGGCATATCATGCGCTGAGGTAGGTAGTACGACTCATCTAAGTGATTTATGCAATACTAAGTGAGACCTATATAGTTTAGCTTGTTAAAGCTTAATCAACCATTTCTTTTTCATTAATTTAATGCACTCTGAGCATTAAAGTAAAAAGCAGTGTCAAATTTCGTCGACCTTTCGCGCCTGTTTCTGGCCCGGATATAGCCAAGGAGATGCAGGTTCGAGTCCTGTCCAAGATCGACAAGATTTTTAATTTTTCGCTTTATAATTATTAGACATTTCTTTTTCTTCTTTTTTAGGAGATTCGGCGATCAGATGGCAGAAGACCAATCCACCACGAATGTAAATATGATCAAGAACTCGTCTCTAAATATTTACTTATGTACGTTATTATAAGATTTAATTATAAAGCAGTAAATATAAATACACATAATCAAAAACGGCTTTTATTTCAATTTACGAATCCAATCATTGTCACAATCATCTCCTCAAGTGTAAAAATAAATAACAATACCTAAAAGAAAGGCACAAGCTACTTTTGAAATTAGCCTTCGCGCAAAAAAGGGCCTCTTGAATCCTTCGCTTCGACTCTCGATCGCGAGGAAGTCGACACTTCGACTCTTGGAGTCATCTTGACGCGTGGTAGGGGCTCTCAAGGCTAAGGGTCCTCGAAAGGTCGCCAGTCTTCGATACTTCGAAACGTCACTGAAAGACTACTGGTTTTGAAATTTATTTGACGTACATTGTCGCCTGTCTGACGGAGATTTTATGTATATTAATGTAATTGTTTATATTTATATAGGTAGTAATAATATTTAAGTCCTGTTTTTAGCCTGAGATACAGGATTTTCCTAGTTCAGGCTCGTGTTGTTATTTCTTTTTGTATTTAAATAGACTAAATAGTCTGTAGTAGTTTTATTGTACATATTACTGAATAAATTTATTCTTATTCTTAAATTAATTAATTCATTCATTCTGTCATTACAGAACTCTAAGGTACTGAATTATTGAACTTATAAACCAAATATGATTCACATGCACATAACAGCCTCCGTGGTCGAGATTTCGACGCCGATTACGGAGGTTCCTCCGTAATCGGTTCTGGATTCGATTCCCGGTGGGGACACTGTCCGGAAAAAATCTCTTTGTGAGACTTTCCCCAGTTTGGTTAGGACATTGCAGGTTGAATCACCTGATTGTCCGAAAAGAAAGATGATTCCGTGCTTCGGAAGGCACGTTAAGCGTAGATAGTAGCCGGGACCAACGGGTCCCGGCTACTATCTAGTCGTTACACGAGCTATGTCAGTATGGCCTTTGGTGGCTCTATAACACTGACACTAGGGTTTGTGAGGCCGGTTGTCAACCTTACAACCCACACGATGAAGAAGACATGCACATAAAACAATAGCTTATACGAATACAAAAATAACAGATTCCTTCTATGTAACTGGGTTATCGCACAAGAATTTTATTTCTGCTAGATTGCTGTTTATCAAAGTTCGTTTATCTACGTGGCTGAAGGAAAAGCAGGCATGTAATTTTTACGATCGAGATAAAAAAATCAATGAATAGAAAAACATTTCTAACTTATTACAAGTAAGAATCATTAATGGATGGCACCATGTCGCCGTCTGATACAAAGACGAGACTACTGTTAAATGTCAATGTGTAGTAAGTAAATAACATCTGATAATGCTTCGTTAGAAATTCTAAACGATGCACTTTGTAGTCTGCGTGATTTGTAAGATGGGGGAATATGGCGAGGTATTCAGCACAATAGGACAGATACTACAAACATGTTTGTGTTATTAAAGTAGGGTGGGGGTTATCTAATCAATTATAGGGATGATTGATGTAATCTACGTAAAATATTCATAAAAATTCTACTAAAATGCGACAAATGTAACTAAACTGACTACTTGTGTGTGACTAATGACTAAATGAGCTAAATAGTAAGGTATTTACAGTCTGAAACTTTCTGCATAGGTTAGGTCAGGAATAGTGTTCAAAAAAACAGTACCTGTTAATATTTTTCCCATTGCCAACTAACGCGATTGTACTACTTCCTTACATACACTGGAAAACCCATCCCAACCCATCATAGTATATGCGTCGTACATAATGTTTACATTGGTATCTTACTTTAGAGTATAATAAACTATAAAATTGTACTAGTAAAAAAGCTGATATGGTCAAATGTGTTTTTCTTTAGGATCAGAAAATCTAAGCGACCTTAAAGCAAGCAAAGAATCTATGCATAAAAAGAACTATCAAAATCGAGTAAAACCAACATACAGTCTTCGCGAGGATAAAAAATAATATTCCGTTCATTATACATAACCAAAACCACGACAAACGTTCGACGCAAGCATTGGCCGTGGTCAGCTGACAGTGACAGCATCTACACAAGATCAATATAGGATATTACCATTGGTGCCAAAAAGATAACCCGTTGAACAAATCACCGGTGCGCAAGAACTAGGCCGGTTGCAAGTTGGCCACTATTTCTGCGCGTCAAAATGTCACAGGAGTTGCGCAAACAGTCTTACCCAGTTAAAAATACAGGCGCTGCGGTCGGTACGTGGTGCGATTAATTTCACATAATATCACATTATGATATGGTTGACTAAGAAAAGCTGTGGTAGACTTCCACTCATGGATTTCTGTACCTTGACGCCATTAGACCCAATGACGACTATCAGAATAGTCAAACCCAAATAGATACTCGTATAAGAAAAGATTGTAGGGGAGGAGACGAAGACATTATTATGGTCCTGTGCTAGAGATTGAATTAACCATACCTGCTAAAGACTTGCTAAAGAAAAAAAATAGATTGGATCCTATAAAAAACTGAGCTAAATCGTAGTCGGCCTAAAAGAGCTGATAATAGTACTACATGTTCATGAAGGATACGAGGTGGTGGAAGATAGACAAGAGCATAGAATTTGAGAGAGTCCTTTTTACTGTAACTAATAATTCGTCCTACAAGTTGATCAATCAAAGAAAGATCAATGTCATGTCTTATAAGGAGGTCAAAGAGGCACTGGACAGAGAAGGGTGGAGGAAGTCTCATAATTGAATAAACATGGATGCTGCACCGACAAGACCAAAGCTCGTTAATTTGAAGAAGAAGACAAGTTGATCTATTATACTTATTTGTGATAGTGGAACGCAAAGGATATTAAGTATTTTCCATCCCAAGTCACAAACAAAATAGATAATAAAACTTGTTTCGAAGACTCACATCTCATGTTTTCGAGACAGTATTCGGAGAAAATCAATATGGATTCGTCTTGTATTGATTACAACCCCGACTGTTGGAATTTCCCGATATGTCCCGTCTATAAAAAGCGAAAAACAAGAATATAGGTAGCAGCTACAATGAATTTAGGACAGAAGTAGGAAGTTTTATCTTAGTACCTTAGAAGGCAAATGTCTTCAAATAGAAATTAAAACCGATGTGTGCTACGTCTTCTGTCTTCCGACAGGACGTCTTTTGGATAAAACCACTTTTTTAAATGCCTCCCCTTGTTACAAAAGTATTTTTTCGCGATTTTATGATCAAGACCACTTATTTGCTAGCAATTTGTGTTAAAAAAAAAAAACAAATTATAATAACTGAACCATAACAAAACTCGTTCCAGCAATAACTAACTTTGGTTGTTTATTTCTCACGAACTTGAGTTAAGTAACGCGAAAATAGAGATTAGTTTTTATCAGCGACAGAATAACTAACTTTCAGTCGTATTTTAAGGTAGATGCTCATGTTTCAAATACTGGTCTCCAAGATATTGTATTAAAATTACTTACGAGATCCTGCTAATTTGATTTTGGCATTATGTTACAAACAACCAGATATTACAACATAAGATTGGCATCGCCATCAACGATCTCGCTTGAATATTATAAAGCATTTCACTTCTATTAAACTAATCTTTTTAACTTCCAACGCAACGGACAATCCAATTCTAGTCTCGGCAACAGCCCAGTAACGAACTGACTTCGATAACATCTGTATTTCATACCCCTTAAGAGGGAGACACCGTATATACGCTTCATAAGTGGAGTGAAAGAGACAGCCGCGCGTCTAGAATCTGGGCCGTCTAGACCGGACAGAAAATGTGACGCAAATTCAGGCCGTTAACTGATAGATGTGAAATGTAGGTAACTATTGTCATTGTAATGTTCGACCCACTTACATTGTGTCTACTAAATATAAGTTATACTTATTTACTCTCCATCTACTGATAAAACAAAGGTTACATTTTCTATAAAGTACAGTTAGTACAGGCCTATGTTCAGCAGTGGACTTTAACAGGCTGATATGATGATGATGATGACAGTTAAAATTCTTAGTTAACTCGCACTTACGCTTAGTACTGCAATGTAAGAAGACTTAGTTACCTGTAACAAAAGACAATATTATTAGATTAATGGTTCAAAAACTTAAATCTACTTTTACAACTTTGTACGTAACAAAATTTATTTATATAAAAATCAACAATATCATATATTTTTAATATTTGTAGTTTTATCTATTTATTTACAATTTATTGTACACAAGTAAATTACAAAACATAAAACACGTAGAAAGACGACACTTTTTTACGTCTAGGTTAATATAGTTGTACGAGCTTTTTTAGGTCTAGGTTTTATTTCATAATAGCTTCTAAATTCGTAAAAACTTGGTATGAGCGATGTTAAGGCAAATTCATACATAAAGTCACGCGCTTTTCAGAAGGACTTACTTAATAGAGTCATGTTAAATGCAAATTACTATTTTATAAGAAAATTGCATTTAGATAAGTTATTTAAAAGTACAAAAACGCGTGATTATGTCTCTACTATGAAAGCGATCGTGCTAAAAGGAATTTTCAAAAACTACGCTGCTACCGAGACGCGTATTCAATAATAATCATCTTATATCGACTAACTTAAATGCCTACTCTTAATTAACCGACACAAGGTGTCAAATACCTCACCTATATTATCGGTACCAATTTGTCTTCAATAGTCTCGCTCAGTTTGGTAACTGGGCCAAACTCTTGCTAATTTACGACAGCTTCTTTAGTTCCTTATTATGAGCATAAACTCGGTTATGTTACAGTATGAATTACATTACGCACCTTTGTGAGATGTAGTAAATATTTGATATGGATAATGCACTTTTGGGCGATTTGTTTTGGCTGAGTTTATGATGGCCAGTGAAAAATGACGCAGTTGAGAAGAGACCTATATACCCGGGCGGATGTGGGCTGAAGGCTGAAAATCATGAAAATTTAGTTTTAAAACGCTTTCCTAATTTTTTTTTGTGCCAACTTATCAGAACTGTTGGAGCTAACATAAACTTGGATGACCACTCAAAATGACAACCTAATCTATAAGGAAGGGATTTGCGAGTGCTGTTATAATGATACGTCTCAAATGAAAGTGATTAGGTAATCAATCAACTGCATACCTAAATTCCTAGGTTCGAATCGGCACCGAGTCAATTCGTCACGCTCGTTACTAACTGGGACGAATTCTTGCTATTTTAGGACGAAACCTATACTTAGCCTCGCCGCGTAAACTCAGGTAGTTTACGATGCGAGGATAAAATATTAAACTTGCTCAGTGAAGGTCGTAATCTGTAGATGTTTTCAGGATTATACAAGTGAGTGGAGCGTTTTTTATTGAACGGTTTGTAAAAATACGTGTATATCTTCAGTCTTAAATAGTCTTAAACCCTATTTGAAAAATCGTTCTTGGGCCCCTTTTTATACTTGCGTATCTCACGTTTCGGAATATGTACCAAATCAAGAAAATTACAACCAACAGAAGAGTTTATCATTTAGCGACGTAACCAAGTAGATTTTACATATAATCAAGGAATAAAGCAAAAATGAATAATTAAAATCACCGAGAATCACCCCACATTCAAAATTTGCAAATCTATTTCCTCAATAATTTCAGCGACAACAACATATTTTTTTTGGGTGGCTATGTTATAGTAATCGCATCGTGAGAATGCCGTTCTGACAGCAGGCAGGAAATATGAAAACCAAATAGGTGCAAAAGAGACAGAAGAAAAATTGTACGTGTATGACAGCGGTCAGGACGGCATTCTTACGAT